>OZ038486.1:100184732-100279732 GCA_964036315.1 Acanthosepion esculentum
AATTAAAAAATATAAGAGATGAAGAGATAAGAGGCAGGGTTTATGAGAATAAAAGAATTAAAGAATATAAGAATTAAGGAGATAACAGGTAGAGTTTATGAGAATAAAAGAATTAAAGAGTTTAAGAGATAAAGAGATAAGAGGCAGGGTTTATGAGAATAAAAGAATATAAGAATTGAATCCTCAAGAGGAAGAGTATATGAGAATTAAAGAGTTAAAGAATATAAGAATTGAATGAGCTAAGTATTATGAGTTTATGAGAATAAAAGAATTAAAGAATATAAGAGATAAAGAGATAAGAGGCAGAGTTGGTTAGAATAAAAGAATTAAAGAATATAAGAATTAAAGAGATAAGAGGCAGAGTTTGTGAGAACATGCGTGAATGATATTAATTAAACAGAGGTTAAGATTGTATTAGTCACTTTCACAAAATAATGTTTTCATTTGAAGAATCTGCTCGAGTGGAACTTAAATCTCACCATTGGAATACGAAGTTTCTCTACAATGTGAGCAGCATGGCGTGTCCTAACGGTGTGAGCTACAACTGATGGACCTAGGAAATGTAGTTCATCTGAACACTTTCCATGGAAATAGCGATAGAGTAGCGACAGACTTGAAACGTTTCCTCTGTGGAAAAGTGGTTGTAGACCTGAAATTGTTTCATCCCTCACAATGATTTAAATTTTGAAATTAAGACTGAACAGCTCCTGTACTCCATTTTCGGTTCGATCTGTCTCTTGTAATGGTAGCGAATGGTGATTTTCTAAGCGTACCATAGATGTGGTACAAGGTTGAAAGCATGGTGCACCCTGTAAGAATCGAACTCACTATTCAGTCGTAATAGTTCTAACAAGTCAAGTTTGCTAACCATTACACCGCCTTGAGGTGGCTTTGTAATGGTAGCTAAGTAGTCGGGTACTTACTGAAGTAGTACAGTTAACCGGACATTTTTCTTTAGCGATGTATGTCAAATCTACTTGTGTTTTAACCTTGGTTTAAGTTTCAATCAGCACTCAAGACACGGGGCCTCCTCGAGACGGCAGTCGCTCATTGCGATAGTTGAAATTCGGAGAGTTTTTTTTAAACACTCGTCTCGATATTTTTTATCAGTCCTCGTATCCCACAGAAATAGTGTTTTATGGGATTGGCAACATTGGCTTATTAGCCCCATTTCATAATATTGAAGAGCTATCGGATAAATCTATTTCATTTTAATATCAATTTCATCATCCTATCTAGTTTCTAAATTAAATCATTTGAGTAGAGGCCTTTACAATCAACGCTTTAAATTTATAGGGGAAATAAATTCGTTTTATTTTGTTGACAGTTTCATAACCGACTTTGCTTAATAACCCATTTAATTGAACTGAAAACCTTATTAAACAAACTCGTCATTTTTGAACGGGCTATGAATTTAATTAATTTACGTACCAGTTTCGTTAATCTTTCTAATAATAAAACTTATTTGATATGATTATACACATTTCTTATCGATCTAGCCTCGGTAATTTGGCGTAAAAAAAAGTACTTCATTTCTATACGAATACTCTCGTAGGTCTGTAAATCGATTTATATGATTGGAGACCTTACGTATAAATCAACCATCGTAATCTGAATATAAATAAACTCCCGATGTTTTGATATCAGTTTAATTAGTATATATGATGTAAATTCGTTTTATTGGGTCGGAGATCTTCTAAAAGTATCCATCGTAATTTTGAAGAGGAATCAATTTTCTATATTGTTATGATTCAATTTAGTCTAAAACTTTATATTTCGGAATCCACACTTATTAATCAGCCATCGTAATTTAGTAGAAAAGCTAATTTGCTTAATGATACCAATGTTGATACCAATTTGTTCATGGTACCTGATCGAAAACTTGTTTTCTACGTTTATTAACACTATTTATCAAACAACGCTTTTAAATTTAGTTGCCGACGCGTTTCGTCCAATGTGGACTTTTTCAAGGCGGAACGAAATTAATTTATTAAGCAAAGTAACTAATAATAATAAAACAAAATGTACCTAGAAATTGGAATAATTTAGAGATAGCTATTTTCATGCTGTTAAGTAAAATTATGTCAATTACTGTCACGTGTGTAGATATTCTTTTAATTGCTGTCTTGACGGATTCAACCATTTTCTTTTGATTTCTTGATACTGTTCTGTACGTTTGTTTGGGGGAGTAGTAATTCTGTTAAGAAAGGTGAAATAGTGAAAAAACCTGGGCGTAGATTAATATTTAGGTAATATTCAATGGCGCCACTCTCGAGGATTTTCCTTCTGAGTGATTCATTTTTTTTTTTAGTAGCATTTTCCAGTTGCTAAGGACATTTTGTTTTGTTATTATTAGTTACTTTGTTTAATAAAATCATTTTGTTCCACCTTGAAAAAGTCCACATCGGACGAAACGCGTCGGCAACTAATACAGTTTTCCTATTGACTTTTACATTTATAAATAAATTATTATATAACAGAAGTGCTAAGATTAATGGAAATAATGAAATAAAATATTTCGTGTGTCACGTTTCATCCTTTAGGACTTGTCTATTCGTTTAACTGCACATGAAAACCTCAATGTGTTATTTGATGCCGAAATTTAATTTTCTTGGGAGTTTGAACATTTTTTTTTTCTTTTTACAAAAATCTGTTACTGATAATTTCTTTTTTTTTACATCTATTCTTTCAATATTTTTTTTTGCTCACGTTTAGTTGTTCACTATTTGCCAATAGATGGGACCCTAACAAATGCTACAACTCCGGTTCAGTGTAGACCTTGGAACAAAAGCAATTAAGAGGTGGCTCCATGCTACTCAAAAACTCCCTTTCAGACACCTTGATGCAGGATGTAGTTGATTGTCATAACCAGGACTCAGCTATAGGATTTCGTCGAACTAATGTGATATAACTACACATCGGCATAAAGGAGCGGGGACGTTGAGATTTTATACTTATAAATATATTATTTTATTTTTAATAATATGTTTTCAGGTGTATCGTCTAGACATTTTCCTTTTTCTTTTCTTTTTGCCTATATTTGTATCGATTTTGTTACTTAGTCTACCACATGGCGAATAATTAGGCCAAGAAACGCGAAATGTAACAATCTGAAAGCAAATTTACTGTCGCTGATCTAGCAATTAAAGCACTTTCTATAGACTTTCATTGTCGGAAGTTCCTTTCAATTTTAATTAAAGTATCATTTTTAATGTAACTAAAAAATAACAGCGATGGATAAGAATATTTGAGTTTTCACAGAGTGTAACACAGACTAAATATTAAAAAAAAATGCAATTATTTCTAAAGCATTCCGATTAAAATAAGCAAAAAAAAAAAAAAGAATCCTAGAAAAAAGTAAAACTTATTTAAAAAAAAAAAAAAACAGAATAAACCCTAATCATTATAAGAACAATTCGAAAATGACAAATTTTTTTAATTAAATATTTTGTACTCAAAAGTCGAAAGTGTACATGAAAGTAAATTGCGGACATGTTTCTAAAATATTTATTTCACGATAATTATTCAAAGAATTAAGATAAGTTCTTTCGTTTCTTGTCTTGCAACTATGTGATTGTATGATTGTATACTGACTGCTTTTTCTCGACCTCTGACCAGTTTCTTTCATATATCTGAAATCCAATGGAGTATTCGTTCATTTGCAGGCGGGGCTTCAGAAGGTAGACATAGCAACGCCTATCCTTCTCTATGTCAAACCACAGACGGTAACCTTCAACTTGAAGGCAGCCATTATCTATTGGGGAAACCATCAACCCTGGCCGTTGACTTCTGTCTAAGAAGCTGTCTCCTGTGCGATGTCATATTATCACCGAGGGTGTAGCCACACTTCTAATCACAAAATGTATGATTGTTAAACCAGTATATACACCGATGGCCCGGTTATCTGGCAGGTAGTACGAGGCTAGGTCATAACATTAGCACTTTTAGGTTGACCTGACAATGAATGGTATACATTTCCGTAATTATTAAGCCAATGAGCTCCGTAAAGATTCTCTGAAAATGCCGATTTTTTTTGTGTGTAAGAAGAAGAAAGAATTCGAAACCGTGGAAAGTTTATACGTCTCTCTAGATAGTCCAAAACGAACGCTTGTAAAATTGTGTAAAATCTTGATCTCTTGAATTGATGCGCACTTTATTGAGGTTTTCTGACGTTTTATGGCGAAGCACTGAAAGATTCTAGTACGAACAAGTCTAAAGTATGTAAGAGAAAATTCCCCATAAGATATTGGTACAATAGTAATAATCATACTGAAAGTAGAGTAAGTATCGAAAACTTCCTTCTAAATTTATTTGTCAGTAATATTACTGTAGTAGAGCTATGCGACAAAGCAGACAACCTTTAAATATGGTGAACCTCAAAATACATTCTGACTACAACAGGATTTTTTTAACATCTACGAAATGATTTACGTGTACGTTTTTGTGGCTTAGGGCTTATAGTTTGTATTGACTTTCTGTGGAAATCGCAGTATAATAACTAATAACAGTTGAGACAAATATAAATTCTGCTTCATGAAATAATTATTATTGATGAGAAATATCGTAAAAATCAGTTGCTTGATTATAGCATAACAGCTCACGAAATGTGGGTTACTTACGACAATGTCAGAGGATTCACAACGATAAATTTCTACAACAGACCCCCAAAGCTAAGCCATCATGGTAAATTTCTGCGAGGGTAGCTTCTTCGGGGAATTATTTATTTAGAGTCCATAAAACGTGATGGAACACTAGATGCATATCTATAATTCCAGCAGCTGCAAAGTGTCCATAAATTTTTAATCGAAAAACGTCCTTCGATCGTGAAAAGTAAAAATGTTTTTTCTACTCCATTAAAATGCAGACCACAAACTGAAAGAATGACACAAGAAAAAAAAAATTGAAACACACTGCCACCTGCCATATTGATCTGATGGGCACAAACCTATGTTTATCTCTACCGATGGCCACAAAATGTTTGGATGGGAAAAATTTCCCTAATAAAAACCGAATTTAAAATCTCGTTGAAAACTTATTCACACCAAAAGCCGCAAAGGTTTCCTCAAAAGTAAATAACAGTGATTATATAAATGAAAAAAAAATATGGCTGATCTTAACATTAATGGAAGTTTGGCAGTAAAGAAATACCAACAGATGCCAGAATACAGTTGTTCACAAAGCTACAATTAAGTTAAAAGAGAAAACAAATGTCGATCTTTCTCCAAGACAATATGTGTTGCCATTCTGCATATGAAGTTTTTTGCATGTGATAGGGATCACTTTTTACTATATATGACGTGCCATTCTTTGCCTCCAGAAAACAATCCCATTGACAAATTTTGGAAAAAGATAGAACTGGCTATTGGCAACCCGATATAATAAATGCTTATGGAGTTGAATCATATTCTTCTGGAAACGTGATAGTAAATCTCACGAGCCACGCTCTGTACTTTTGGCAAAATCAGTGACAGATAGACTCATTTAAATTTTGAAGGTAAGAAGTGCAACAAAAAAGCATTAACCGTCTGGGAAAAACATTTTAGCAATGAAAACCTATTTGAATAGAGTATGGAGTAAGGATTTGATATTGTTCCCTTGGTCCTTCTTTCTATTCTTCTTGAGGGTGTGTCCGTAATGATTCCCGTGCTCAGCATTTATTATAGAGATATTTCATATTACATATGGATGTTCATGTGAGAAGTGAGAAAGATAAGTATTAAATTACACAGAACATTGTACATATGACTAGGGCATTTTATTGCCACAGCAAAACTAAGTAGTAAGAAAATAAAATGATGTGAATTTAAAAGTATTTTTCTTTCGTGCAGTGGACTACTGAAACTGTTCAAATACTTACATTGGAGAAACTTGTTTGTTAGTTTGTTACACGCTTGAGGCAATAGTATTGGTGTGTTATTATCGTGGTTGGTTAAGCATAACGACACATGTTTATGTTTAGTTTTATATTCATGCTAGAGGTAAGACAGAAATCAAACTAAAGAAAGATAGGAATTAAATAAAACACATTACAGGATACATATTATCCCGTCATTTTATTGCCTTAGCAAAATTTTATTGGAAGAATACAAAAAGATGTGAATGTAAATATGAATTTAAAGATTTTTTTTTTTTGTGCGGATGGTGTAGACGATTATGTAAGTTGTTTAAATACTGATATTGAGAATGTTTCTTGTTAGTCTATAAAAGTTACCAGCTTGAGGCAATGGTTTTGCTGTTTTATTTTCATGCTGCACGTGACAGGATATGAACTTAATGAGACACGTCTTCTCTCTAGAGCAAAGATCACCAACATTGGGCAATAGATGATTGGTAAACTTTTGCTATCTCTGATTATTATCGATTTGTGCTGCGTTATTCGGATATAGAAAGGAAGGTTTGTGCAAAAACATGAATGAGACTTGTATCTATAGTTCAGAATTTTGGCTGTGGTAGTGCAGTGGTATATGGTATATCTTCTTGGCGTACACTGGGATCCTTTGTACAAATAAATTATCGTTTAAATACCGTGTTATAGCTGACAACGTGCCTCGGTTGAGGACAACAAGGGCACCCATCATCTGATTGCCACTTCAAGAAGAAAAACACTGTTTCGCAAACCGAAAATACTGACAGATTGATTTATGGGACACGGCCAAGCAATTCCTGCGTTAAATTGGACTCTACAGTCACCAACACTTAACCGCATAGAACATATGCATGATGTAGTGGAGAGGATGATTCGAATCCTGAAGCTGTTGCCAAGAATTCTAGAAGAATTGAGGGATGCTATAATAAAAGCATGGACAGTAATGTCCAAGGAATACTTACAGTACATCGTCTAATCTATCCAAAGAAGAATTCAGGTGGTTATAAAGCAGAAGGTGGGGGAGCAAAGGAGGTATTTAAAATGGAGTACTCAATAACAAATATTTATTTCAATTTTATAATTGAAGCATTCCTAATACGAATGATTCATTTTTTAGTATTACTTTTTATCCCTACTTTATATTAGCTAAAGAATTATCAATCATAAGTATTAATCTTTAACATGTATTTGATCCATATGTATTTTTTTCTTAGAGTAAATATTGACAGCCATTATTATTCATTTTTAGGTAGAGTTCATGTTCATGATAGGTTTTCATTCGAAAAAATTTCAGTCATTATTATAATCTTTGGATGATTGTTTAACTTAATGATTAGTTTTTATTCAAAGGAGCATTGTCTGCAATTTTAAACATCTATTTACACTCGACAGGATGTATTAAATAGGCTACCGTTATTATGAATTTTGAACTAGCATTTTCTCATATCTAGATTATTTAAGTATTAAAAAGTAATATATTTTTTTCATATTTTTACTTACATCAGCATTCTTGTTCAATGATGCATTTTCAGCGATATATCATAAATATTTGATACGTATATATTCTGATAATGTTTTAATTAAAGTACCATCAACCATTCTTCTTAATGTTCGGCTATTATTTTTGGGATAGACCCTACAGTACTTTTTTCTTTAATTTCGTATATAAGCCAAAAAGATGCAAATGACCTACAAATCAGTAGATTCCCTAGGTGTCGTATAACACATCTGTATAACGATAGTTTTGTATATTTTACTTTATATACATACACACACACACACACAGACACACAAACACACTCACACACACACACACACAAATATATATTTATATATATATATATATATATATATATATAAATACAATCGTCAGGCCACATGACGATTGCATCTAGCATGAAACAGACTGTCGCCTCTAAGTGTTGACTTCTATGTTCACTTTTATATTTACACACGCTCTATCTCTGATATTGAGCACTTTATCCCATAAATATAACAGACTTTAAGACTATATTTCTTCATATATATATATATATATATATATATAATGAAATGGACAAAGTCCGACAGCGTCTTAAAATGTCTTAATATATATATATATATATATATATATATATATATATATATTAAGACATTTTAAGACATTTAAAAAAACAAAATACATAGCACCAGTTGATAATAGCAAAAAAATTAGATTAATTATTTATTATAAAAAATTTAAAACTTGTAACCTTATAGTTAAAAATAATAATTCACCTCCTACAACAAAATTAAATAGAGCAAATATTATTTACGAATTCAAATGTCCATTAAGGAATTGTATTCCTCAAGAATAAACTTTCGTAAATAATTATATAGGCCACACTACAAATCGTTTAACACGCAGATTAACACTACACCTTTCTGACAATAGCTCAATTAGATCTCATTTAAATATTCATGGAGACCTACCGGACACTATTCGGAATATACTTGTCGACAACACTAATATAATAGCATCATCCACTTCCCAAAAAAGGCTAAAAATAATGGAAGCCTTACTTATAAAATTAAACAAACCAAGCCTTAATAATATTAACTTTGAACATGGACATAATATCTTGACCGTGTTTTGAAACAAAAAATGAATCACTTTATAAAACACACACAAACTATTTCTAATTCTAACAGTTGAAATATAATCCTTGATAATGGCTAAATGTATAGCCGAAAGCGCTCGGAAAAGAACATTCGGACAATTTTTATATAATTTATCCTCTGAAAAGAAAAACTTTATTAGATCGCACGAGAAATTATATAAAAACTAAATAAAAGCACCTTATCACTCGTTTTTAATGAAATGTGCTTGAAAGAAGGATTGCTGCCTAAATACACAAATATATATATATATATATATATATATATATATATATATATATATATATATATATATATATATATATATATATATCACAGATTGTATTTTTCTTGGATTAGAAAACGTTCCCAACTCTCTCAGTTCCTGTTCGCTGGATTTATTTTGAGCTGAGTATCATGACGATGAATTTGTTAACAGAAGACTCAGAAACTGGAGCTAGCTAATCATATGCAACGCCATTATAATTTTGTAAAACAATCATTTGATTTCGAGATTATTATGACGGAAATGAAAGAGATATTAAAATGGTTTTGCTGTAAACAAATGAAAATATTATTGTCTTAAATATATTAAAATTGTAACGATTTTTTGTTTTAAATATATTTTTGTTTGTTTATCAAAGCACAGTAAAAATGATTGTTCCAAAGGAGGAAGCATTCAACTACTGATCTTATCAAAAAGCCGGATTTTCGAAAATTACTTCTGTTTCTTTAAAAAGATAAATTCATAGATTAAGTTGCGTATTTCTGTGTTGTTTCGTAAAGGGAAATGCAACTGAGGTGAGAGGGAGAATGCATGTTGGGAAATAAAAATCATTTTTAATAACACAGATTAAAACCAAGCATAAAAACTGATTACAGTAAAGCTAAGTAAATCAATTTTTCGAAAGGAATCTATTACAGGTCAAAAATCTAAGCATCACTTCTAAAAACAAATATATGCCTAAACGTAAATTAGGGAATTGTCCATTCGGAACAACTTAATATTACATCGACAAAATCCAGAGATGGATATGCAATGTGATTAGTCCTGATCTGGCATCTCGTCGATAGTCAATATCTCACAGAAGTACTGTTGCTCCCCTCTGTCTTTTCTACAATACTTTCATGGCAACTGCTCCGACGCGCTACTTTCACTGATTCCCAAATTGCATGAATTTAAGCTCGCTACTAGGTTGGCATCACAGTCTCCACATTTCACTGTCGAAAAGGCTAAACTACTTTTCTACTGCAACAGCTTCTTATGTCGCATCTATGGTTAGTGGAACTCTGTTCCTGTCACTTGCTTCCATGATAGCTATAATCTTCAAATATTCAAATGTAATGTCAATCGATATTTTCTGATGCCTTGACCTTGATCCCTGTCCTTCTCTTTATCCTTTTCCCAAATACTCCTCTTTATCCGTACCCTCATTCTCTGTAACCCCTTGGCTGCTAGTGACACTTCCGCATTGTTTGGGGTGATTTTCTTAAAACGAAAAAAACGTCTTGTAATAAGATTGAGTTCCCGCTTACAAAAACATTCATTGTTTTGTTTTTAATTCAACAATAAATGATTTTATTACGAAATTATTGTTTTTGAATACTCCTACTTTTTTGCAACGTATAAAAAGCATAATTTTGAAACATTCCTCTGCATAGAGCCCCAAATACAAAAATGGATGCTGACCTCGATAGAGAAATGAAATATAGTATCTGTTCTATAAGAAGATATTTAAACTCTGGAATCCATACTAATAGAAAGATAGCGACAAACTGCATTCTGAGTTTTATTGTCTTTCTTGTGTATATTGCACTGTAATTCATTAGCAATTTGGACATGTCGTATTGCATTAAAATCTAATTAAAATATTTTTTCCGTACGAAATATGCTATTTTCTGCATGATTTTCCTCCGATTTTCTGTTGTGGCTTTTTACTTTTGCCATTTCTCCTCCAATACATCTATTTATCATATTTCTAATTACTCGTCGTCTTATTGGACGAAATAATGCATTACGTGTAATACTGTTGTAGCATACCCCCGGACGATAATGGGTCTGTCCCCATTCACATAAATACAGTAGTAAATACTGTATTTTGGTCTGCAGTCGAAGATTCGTCTCCAGCTGCGCTGCTCAAACTCTCTGCCTCCGGACAGAAAGGATCTCCAGACGAGGCTATATCAGCTACCCGGCCCCGTTTTATACAGGGTTTACGGGGAGTTTTTGGCCGAGTCTATGAGCTCGGATACCTCTCATTAAATTTGGCCTTGTGCCACAACTGACCGCGTAGAGCGGTTGGTATATATCCTGCAGTTGGAGATTCATTGTGGAATTCACTTGAGTCACTTCTAGCAGTTGACTACTACTTTTACGCGCCGCTGGCGAATCTTATATGCGTTGTTTATTCTCCTAAGTATTATCGTTCGTTACGAACCTCCGTGGGATTATTCTGTTCAGTAACCTTCCCTAGGTTACAACATTTTCTCAGTCAGAAGTTATTAACATCTCCCAAATACTACAAAATATAGAATGCTTATTTTACAGGGTGTCGCAAAGAAATTGACATTTAAAGTGTGAATATCTGAATAACTACATATCCTAGGAAAACGAAATTAAATTGGCGTCATATTAAACAAGAAAATATTTATCTATCAAAATTGCACAATATAAATAAAGGGATGTAGAGTTCATAACCGATTTTACAAAGCTTCGGCAATGTTCATTATGTGCACGACACACGTCAAGTCGGTAGTCCAGCTCCTGCCAAACACGCTGTAGCATGACTTGCGTAACGTTCTCTATTGTCTCGTGGATTCTTAGTTTAATTTCCCTCTAGGCCTGTGAAAAAGGAGTGTATAGATATATCTTTTCATATAGCCCACAGAAAAAAAATCGCACAGTGCCAAGTTAGATGTGCATGGTGGCCATTTCAACAGCACTTTGTCATTAACACTGGCACGTTCGTTCCATTTTCAAGGTAGATTCTCACTTGAAATAGTCCGCACAGTCAGTTTAATAAGTCTTATACATTTCGTTAAAATTTCAGGTCATATGAGCGAGAATTGGCTACAGTATTAGACTACAGAATTTTCGAATTTTTGGTGAGCTTTGTACTGACACGTGAGAATGACCTTGTGTCGGTAACCATCTGGCCAGGCCGAGATGTCTTGCTTATAATGGGTAATTAGATCAGACAAAAGAAAGAATCGGGTCCTTCAAAGTGAGTATAGGGATAAAGCGACCGTTCACGCTTTTGTTGATATTATGGCATTTGTATCTGTTGTGGCGTCCACCCTCTAAAGATTCTATGTTGGGCTGTTCCGACTAATATAATATTAGTAGGAGAGAAGGCCTTGGGGGAACAGTCTAATGGACTGTTCTACCGAGGCTGTAACTTTTTGCAGCTGCTGTCGAACTCTCACAGGCTCGTCCCAGTTCCTCTCTGCTTTGGGCAGAGAGGAACTCGGACGAGCCTGTGTCGAATGGCAGAGTCTCGTCCGGGGAGATAGACAGACCCGAACCCGTTTATCCCGGTTCTAAAGGATATTTGAGCCGAGCCTACGATCTCGGATGACCCATCTTTTAAACTCGGCCTTGTGCGCCATCTACCCTCGTGGAGGGTGCTTCTAACTATTAGCAGTCGAATAGAATGTTCTACCAAGGGTGTGACGTTTTGCAGCTGCTATCAAACTCTCTGCCCAAAGGCAGAGAGGAATCCCGACGAGGCTGTGCCGAAGGACAGAATCTCCTCCAGGGAGGTAGACAGACCCGAACCAGTATACGAGGGTTCTAAGGGTACTTTTTGGCCACGATTACGGGCTCGGATGTCCCACGTTAAATTCAGCCTTGTTCCACATATATCTTCATTGGGGAGGGCTACTAAATATCAACACTCGAGTAGATTGGAAGCTGGGTCAACCGACACACACTGACTAGTCATGTACTACTCTTCTGTTGTATTTGCTGTTTAATATATGATATATCTGTAACACTTGTTTTGTTATTTCTTTAACCATTTACTTGGTCACAACAGTATCAAGTAAACGTTTTACAGGGTTGAATAGCCATCCCATACGCTTAGTCGGTTTTGAATTCAGATTTGTCTTTCCGCGAGAATGAAACAGGCAAACTAGTAAATACAATGAACACGCTTGGAATTTCAATCTCGGCATGACGACTGTCATTTCCTTGCTACGTGCAGATCGCCTCAATATTCAAAGCTCCATAGCGAATTTATCTTCACTCCCATATTTCATTTAGCACATTCAAGCCGTCATCTTTAAATACACTCTTGACATTGTGAAATCTAAAATGAGTATAGTAACGGTTGACAGTTTACGCCATCTCTTACGGGTTCATGTAACATGTGGTATTGACGTGTATTTTAAACTATTAAATATACTAATTGAAGAGATTAAATGGTTCCTAACCTATGTACATCAGTCGCACATTTCAGGCGTCTAATGTCTACATCGGTTACTATAAAAATCAATTTTCAATTACTATGGTTCAACTGAAGACTGATTTGCCGCACTAGTCGAGTATTATTTATGTACTAATCGACTCTTCGTATAAAAAATAGTGCACTAATCGAAACGTACTAATGGTATGCGCATTAAACGTCTGAGCCCTGACCACCGGTAGAGAAAAATGACTTAATGCCCAGCTACGGGTTGAAGGTTGGGCAAACACTTTTAACTATTTTTATGTCTACCGTGAAACATTACAAGCCAATTATTCGCGAATTTTGACTCAGGAGCTCAGACAGAAGGGTTGAAATTGTTCATTAACGCAGGGCTCAAAGTTTTAGTCGAGTGATTCCTGTATAAGTATTTTCTATCTTCAATACAATGAAGCGTTCATACGTATATCTAAACTGGTAGTATCAACTTCCAACACAATACTGAATTATATAGGAGACTATTACTACTAGTCGAACACATACCTCTCCTTAAAAAAATATAAACAAATCGATTGTCATCAGGAAATCGTATTTGCTCGCCCTTCTATATGATTTCTATCACGAAATTCCAGAAAGTTCTTATATCATTATCAATAGAACGGCTGAAATGCTGATAACTCGAATTCTAAAGACAATGTGGTGTTATCGAAGTAAATCCTAAACGAGGGGTCGGCAACTCATTCGACCCCGCGGGGCGGATCGTGTTATAATGACGGGTCGCGGGCCGGACGAAGGCCATTAATGAAAAATTAAGGAAAATTACATATGCAGACCCCTGTCAACCTAAATATTTAAAGCCATAATGAAAATAAACATTGAGAAATCAGAAAAACAATAGAAAAGCTAAAATTAAAAAACACCTAACAAAAATTACTTTTCCTCAAGGAACGTCAAAATACTTCAAAGTGAAAAAAATCAACCGAAGTGAAATGGATGAAATTATGACGTGTAGGTTTGTAACTGTTATTGAACACATTCAAAATATATAAAACGATTTTCTTCTTTTTACTGTATTGTTGGACAATAAAGATTCGTCGGTTTGTATAATGAAAGACAAACGAATTCTAATAATTTTTCGGTTCCTGAGTTGTTGATTTCGTTTCAGAATTACCTGTAAGAGAATAACATCAGCTAATAAGATGAGTAATACTGTCGAAAAGATTTTGTAATCAAAGTTCAATCTGCAAACCTCACAAATCAGGACATATAAGTAACAGAAATATCAATTAACGTGTGATTATATTTATATTACGAAAATACTTAAACGTAGTTTTCAACTGACCGCTTGTAGATGATGGGTTGTTGATTAAATATCCTTATCTCTACATTATGCTTTATACCTTCTAGGAATAATTCAACAGCGTAACATCAAAATATCTATTATGCTTGAATCTTTCAAATTGATATCTAGCAGAATTTCAGAATGGCACGGCAACTTTATACCATTAATCATCGGAACACACATTCGTTTTGTTTTAATCTGTACCTATGTTGTCCAATAAATCTTTTACTAGGTAAGACGATAAAACTACATCTGGCAGAAAGGCCTCTGATCGGGATATTGGATGTTTTGAGTAGCGTGGAACCACCTCTTAATTGCTGTTGTCCCATCTATCGTAGCACTCATTAGGGTCCCTGCTATGTGAAAATAGTTAACCTCAAACTGGGGTCAAACACTCTGACATTATAAAAATACATTTTTATAGGGAAAAGTGCTACAAATACATTTTCATAGTAAAGGAAATTACTAGTAATTTATTTTGAATTATCAGCAATACATTTAAAAATATAAAAAATGCAAGATAATTACTACTACTTCCAAGAAAATTAAATTCTGGCATTAAACGACCTCTAATGTGTTGATATGCCGCTAAACGAACAAACAAATACAACAATCGTTTTGACTCATCTATTTTCACGATGAAATATGAGATTTCTTGATGAAATATTAAAGTCAGTCAGTACGCATAAAATCCCTCAGCCATTAAACATTACTATCCTTCTTTGTGTCTAATCTCATTTTTAAAAATAATGTTCATTTTCTACAAGGCCTAAGAGTCACTCGAGGCAAATAGTTACAGAATCAGTCTAAGGGGAAGTAAAGAGAAGGTAACGGTTAAACGTAGACTTGAACAGGCGAAGATTGGACTGATCGGGAAGCAACACCTTGGGAGTTGCTTAGTGGGAAGAAACTGTTTGAGTGAAACTTACATTTCACTAATGAAATACAAATGGTATGAGGGTGTCTCGCTGCAAAGTGTGTGGCATGGTAGTTCTTTGCCGTAAAGATCCAAATTGGTAAAAGCAAGTAATGTTGTTCGTTTGAAAACGTTCCATAGAAATATCGATAGAACAGAGATAAGCTTTCAACGTTTCGTATGGTAAAGTGGTCGTAGGATTATCTTAACTGTTCCTTTTTGGAACCAGAATTACAAATTAATTACGTCTGCAGGAACCGCTTCTTTTCTTATATTGATATTTTAAGAAGATATTTTATAATTAAAATACTGTTTCTTCTTGACGACTGCGTATTGGAATTTTCATAATGTGTATTCCTTGACTTACCCAAAGTTAAATCATCATGCTGTTCAATGTTGAACAGTTGAAGCAGCGTCACATATTTCTACCATTAACTTACCAACACAACTATCGACACATTGCAGATTGTTTTGTCTATAGGATGTCAATCACCACGCTGAGTTCCTCCTCTTGTATGGTTTTCAGGCACTTGCCATCAGTGTAACACGCAGGATACCTTTCCTATTAAGTAATCGACCATAGTTGGATTTGAACCCGAATCAAATGTACCGATGTCTAAGCATTTGTCCACGAATAATTCCGACTCTTTTACAGAGCGGAAAACTTTATATGAAGTATATTCTTGATAAATGATACGAATTTCAGGTTATGATATAATTACTTTATTTAAAAAAAAATAACCCAATAAGTCGCAAAAAGTGTGAAATAAACTGATAAAAACGTTATTGTGGAATGGGTGGGCACTAACGAACAAGGATTTAAGGAGACAGATGACGATTGTCGTTGCATTTAAAATTTTGAAGATCGTTTTTAAAAGAGAGCAAAAATACAAAAACTAATTTGAAAATCGAGAAACTCTTAGCATATAACTTACGGTTTAATCTAACAATTTAAACAGTAAAATGATGATACCCAGCTGCTAAACTAGTTCTGTGTTTAAATTCATGAAGTCAATGTACTATCGATGAAATCTCATCAAAAGAATTACCATAAAATATTTATAGAAACACACATGGAATTTACCAAATGTGACCGAAGCCGAGATGTATGTCAGGACCGATAATGTTGCAGTTTATTCTTTGAAACTGGCCAGGAATCTCTAGACACCTAACAGAAAAACAAGACCAGATGTGCCAGCAATATTCAGTTCACGGACGAATGCTAGATTTATAAACAAAATCTTCTACAAGCTGACCTAAGATATAATCATCCCACTTCGTGTGAGAGAGACACATTAGACAAGGAAGACACAATGTTTTACTCTCTTGGAGGTTGGCATCAGCCATGAAAAGCAGGAAGTGATTAAAAGAGACCAGTCTCGTTTTAGAGGTGTTAATATTATTATACCTTTGTTATTCTAGTTAACAGCAGATAGAATGTTATTTTCGAGATCAGTTGCCAATTTGACTTTAGTGAACCTATATGACTTACCATTAAGACTGGAGTAAATAGTTGTGTCAACATGATAGATACAGAGTAGAGAACAGGTTAATTCGGGAAGATCGTTAATCAATGTAGGCCCATAATAAAGTCCTTGGGGACACTCACATTAATGTAGGAGGATCTAGAAAACAGTCCGTTGAAGATAATTTTAATTTCGCGATGGGAAAGATCGAATGAAATAAAAATAAATTGTCCACATACAACATAAGTTATCAACTAGTGACGAAGACCAACATGGCACGCCCTGTCAAGCGCTTTCAAGATATCTATGGTAACAGTTCGAGTTTCACTATTCATATCTAAGGCTAGACAGCCACTTTCGGCAATAACCAATAACGCATCGACTGTTGCCCTAAATAAGAAGATCCTGCAACGTGAGATGCTTAATCATTTCGGGGTTGATAAGAGCCTCTAGTTCAAGGTTTACAACGTTTCTCTTATCTCACGGCACACTTGAACCTACAGTTAAACTTCCGAATTACATTTAAATTATGATGATCAAAAAATGAGTAAGAAAGAGATTACTTTTTATGATTTATTTATTAAAACGAACAAAACAATTTATAATCATTGTAAAGGATTCTCTATATACATAAAACAGAGGATGTCTCCGTGTCTGTCTGTCCGTGTGATACCTTTTTACTCTAGATCTATCCAACTGATTTTGACCAAATTTGGCACATCCATTGTACAAGGTTAAAGATGGGTTCTTATCGTAAAAAATCGATAATTTTAAAAAATCAGTAATCGATCAAACGGATCAAAAATCGATAAATTCAACTTTTTTCCATCCATTTCTTTCAAACTCGCTATGTAGGTTACTTACATCCTGATGATCTCAACCATCCCTCATTTTTATTTCTTTGCAACTGCGTTTAGCGGAAAACCGCGAAAAACGAAAAATCGATTTCAAGATAAATCGATTTCAACAAATTTTAAACTAAAAGCTTCCTCAATTTTCAAGCAATATAATACAAATTTCTCTATATTGTAGCCAACATGGGTTGATTGTTAAACATTCATTTAACTTGATAACTGAGTCCACCCATATAGTGAAAACCCGCGTAAATAGCGAAAATGGCGATTTTTACTGGTTTCTATCGTATTTTTCGTTGAACTTTCAACCAATTTTCATCATACTTAAAAATTGATTTATAAATGTATTCTCTTTGACATCCCTAGTAGTACACTGACAAATTAAATTTCAACCCCCCCCCCACCAAATAATTGTGATCTGAAGTGGATCTCCATGTTGGCCGTTTTATTCCTTCATGTCCTCGGCTAATTTCGATTGAATAAATACAGACTACATCCGTTGCATCAGTAACTGTATTGATTCAAATGTGTTTTAATGTAAGTACTTTAAAGTGATTGAAGAAGATAGACTCTGTTACATCAAAACATGATGCTGTTTTTGCTCCATTCTAATTGAACGCTTTTTCTGGTCGACCAGTATAGGTATGGCTACTAGTAATTAAAAAAACAACTTATATTTAATTATTTTCCTGTTTATTAATTTAACCTTTATGTGATACCTAAAATTGAATTTCTTTTTCTTTTTAATATCTTCTTTCAAAAGTCGAATTATGAACAGGCATAATATTATATATGGCAAGGATTCTAGACATTATCGATTTTTGTTTTTAATAATATTTAATGCAGGCAATCTTGCTTCGCACAAATATGACGGTGAAAACTAAAAATCTATTTCTATTGCGTTTTTGTAATAGTTGGGATAACCAAAATGATGCAATATTGGTTTGTGAATATTGTCATTTGATCTAATTAAAGCGATTCTAATTTCTATTTGTACACTTAAAAATAATTTAATTAATTAACTTTAAAACTCTACGCAGTATACCTACGACACTTTCACGGAACCTGTAGGCCGTGGCACACCGTTTGAAAATCACTACTCTAGAATTTTGCCAGAGATCTGTACAAGGTTGATAACTCGATATTGTGTAGGATCGGACGGTTCGCTCGAGTTCTTAAAAAAACAGGAATTACAGTATAGGTTTAAAAAGCATCTGGAAAGCAAGAAACACTGACATTTATTATAGAGCTTAAAGTAGATTAATTTAGAGAGAAATTGCATTTTCTATACAGTTTAAAATGTTACAGTGGTGAGAAGAACAAGCGTGATAAAAGAAACGGTGGAGAAATGGAGAGCGACTCGGATTGGGGAATCGGAGAGCCGAGTTCGAATTCCAGTCGAATCATGCTAATACACTTGGGAAACGTTTGAATCTTCTTTTTCTCCCCCAGCTTTCGGTGAGTAGCAGGACAGACCGGATTCTACAGCCTTGGATGGAAATTGGTCTACCGCAGAAAGAAATGGCAACATACTGCGGAAAAAAATCTGCCTCGTCAGTCATGTATCGAGAGATACATGATCGCCTAAGCGTGTGTCATGCATAGCACATACCTGAATGATATTCTATTCAAGAACAACGATGCCTTGCCAACAACACGTGTGGGATATTTGTCTGTCAGGAAATTGTTTTAGTTTTCCTCTTAACTAAAAAATGAATCCCTTCCTTTTAGTTCTAACATTAATCATTAAACCTATTTATATATGTCTATAATTTTACAGGAAGGACGCGGGCATATTTTCACACCACTAGTAGAAGCCTTGGGCACATAACTGGGAAAGAGGGCTTATAAAATGTAACTCTCTTACGTACCACGGCAAGAGAGCTAAGGAGGACGACAGCGAGACACTTAACTGACGAGCTTCTGTGAACGGAAGAGGCAACGGGGGCTGGGTTCTTAGTAAAGGGGGAAAGTCATAAGAGGCACACGAGATTTTTGAGTCATGTTGACCTATCACCTGAAGGGAGGCGGCACACAAGAAGAAGTAGAAGGGGTCTTTAATGAAGATGGAATTCTGAATAAACAATATTGTTAATCGGTATCTAACTACATACTTTGGCCTGTTGCGATGCCAAACGAAAGAAAAACGCCTTGTCAGGTTTTGTTACATTGATGTTTTAATGGTAGTTTGAGTAGCGAAATGCCGTTTTAACTTTGGTTCAAATTCTGACGTTTGACTATTTCAGCGAAGAGAGAGAGCAATCGATAAAAAAATGCGTAACCTATCATAAGCATTAGGCAACTAGTGAAGTTTAAACACATTACAATTCTACTGATCCTTTACGGTCCGTTGCACTTCTCTTTATAAGCCGTACCGCTGGAAGGTTGAATTAATCATAAACCTCGTTATTTCCATAAATATATGAATAAAGGCTTGTTACACGGATATTGAACTCTTTCTCTACGACTGAAATAAACACCTTTGGAATTATAGGGAAGTGCAAGTAAGTTTTTTATTAAGTAAACCCAGTTAAAACACAGCGTGTTTCAGAGAAAATAACTGATATCATTTCTTAATCTAATAACCTGACCAATTCTCGCTCAAATGTTCTAAAATGTTAAAGCATGTATAATAACAACTAAAAATTCTGTTTTTTTTTTCATCTTTTCTTTTCAGATATAAAAATTCTATTCACTTGCAAAGAAAGGGTGTGTTGTGTGTAAAAGTCTGATCGTACACAGACGAAATAAGAAGACTGCGCATTATGCATTAGGGAGAGAATCCGTTGAAAATGCGCACACAGTGATGCCGTTTTCTGAGACTGGTAACCAAGACATGCTACACCGACTACCGTGTCACAGGCTGTGGGCATATTGAAAAAAAAATTGAAATCGTTCATGAAATACCTTTGAAGTTCTCATTCAATGAATAAATCTTAGTATCTGTCTATATTTCTATGTATTATGTACATTATTCACATTATTCGGACCATTGCCCTTATCTTTGTCGCCATATTTATTACAACAGCCGCTTCAGAGGGTCGGAATGTCGAACTGAAGCCTTTATTTCGCTCACTGGGGGAGACTGTTCTAGTTCCATGTGTCATGTTTAATGGATGTCAGTGATTAGTTATCTCCTGTTAATTTCCCTCTGAAAGTTCTCCACTGCCTTAAACGGGTATTGAACTCACACTATCTAACCAACGTCTTTATCCACTGTGCCATGTGTCCTTGAGGACATCTGTGTATGAATTTCTGGCTATTATAAAACTAATGTCTTCAGCTATCATTTATACCAGAGCACATATTGCAACTTTTATTAAGGAGTGCCAGAGAAAGGCCATAATAACAACAAAATTTGCAATATGAGCTCTGGTAAAAACATGTAATGATAACTGCAAAAAATGGTAATATGAGCACTAGTAAAAAAATGATTGCTGAAGACATTAGGTTTATAATACCCAGAAATTCATGCACAGATGTCCTCAAGGACACATAGATCCAGTGACAGGACCAAAGGCTGTGAGTTCAATACCCGGGGATTTGCAGAAATCTAACAATCTGGTAAGTGTAATAACAGAAAACTGAACGTTTGACCCTCAAATGAGAAGACGCATCTGAATGAAGCATTTCATAACAAGGTGCTATGGGATGCTCACCAATGAATAATCGTCAACATGAGAAATGACCAATATATTCTAACCAATATATACCGACAGAATTTATTTTCTTCCGATGAAATTTTTCAATGACATTGACAAGTTATTTTAAACTCAAAGAACTTTGAATAAAAGTGTAAACAAAAACGAAATTCCTCCCAACAGCAATATATATGAGAGAACAGATTTATAACGAAGAATGAAAGTTTACAGGGTATAGTGAAACCAAGAGAAGCAGAGGCAATATATATATATATATATACATATATATATATATATATATATATATATATATATATATATATATATATATATATATATATATATATGTATATATACATACATACATATATATATATATATACATATACATACATACATATATATACATACATACATATATACATATACATACATACATATATATATATATTATATATGTACATATACATACATACATATATATATATACATATACATACATATATATATACATATACATACATACATATATATATACACACACACACATATATATATATATATATATATATATATATATATATATATATATATATATATATATATAAATATAGGGCGAAAAACCTTCGAACTCTTGATTTAACAATAGCCAAATCAATCACGAAGGGAAAAAAGGTTTTAAAAAAGAAAGAGCCAGGAACATGAAAGTCTGTCGAAAGTAATCGCACAGATACAGGTTCAAGGCCCAAAGAAAAAACCTCGATACGAGTAAACAACTAACTAAAGAGCTCAATACAAACGTAGAGCAAACCTAGTCAAACCTAATGAGCCAGACAAACCTACCAAGGTTTCACTTAGGCAGATTGTCAGGGTCAGCTGGCTCCTGACAATCTGCCTAAGTGAAACCTTGGTAGGTTTTTCTGGCTCATTAGGTTTGACTATATATATATATATATATATATATATATATATATATATATATGTATATATATATGTATATGTATATATATATATGCATATATATATATATATATATATATATATATATATATATATATATATATATGCCACTGATGAATAAGATTGCCGTGATTTTCGTCGGTTGAAATAGATATTTACCCCCCGTCCATATTAAATGATTCGGGATTTAGTGAACCTATATGACTTACCATTAAGACTGGAGTGAATAGTTGTGTTAACATGATAGATACAGAGAAGAGAACAGGTTAATTCGGGAAGATCATTAATCAATGTAGGTCCGACTATAAGGTCCTTGGGGACGCTCACATTTATGTAGGATTATCTAGAATATAGTCCGTTGAAGATAACTTTAATTTCGCGATGGGAAAGATAGAATGAAATTTTAAAAATTCGTCCAGATACAACATAAGTTATCAACTAGTGAATTTATATGCTCTGTTATAATAAATACATTGAGCTCTTTTTGTGGATCAGTTTTAATAATTTATTACCTGTAGTATATATATATATATATATATAAATATTATATAGATATATAAATATATAAATATATATATATATATATATATATATGTTGATAAAATGAACAAGAATTTTAAGTAAATAAATAAATGGTATCTATACTTTCTCTATTATTTTATAGCAGACGCCGCTGCGCCAAATTAATTTATGATCTATATTCCACTGCGTAGATTTTAACGCGCTCACGTATGCTGAATCACGCAGGCTTCAGAAAGAAAAAGAGGAGAAAAATAAGACTAAGGAAAAATGGAATAGCGACAAGAAAATAAATAAGTCGATGTTTGTGATGGAGAAGAGCGGTATAAGAAAGTTTTTGTTTCTCATGTTGTTGTTGTCTTTGTTTTACCAATATATTTTTCTATTATAATTCTCATCATTTCTTCAGCGATATGCAGCATGTGCGTACATGCACTCACAAGCATCTGTATACAAAGACATGCACGATCAAACACGCGCACGCAGTCACAATAAAAAACGTAAGCGCACATTTTTTTGCATGTCATTATATATAAATATGAGCACGCATATTAATACTAAGGTGGAGGCATATATTTACACACGCACACACACACACACGCACACACGAGTATACATACAAACACGTGCATTCCATATAAATACACACATTATCCCATGAAAAAGAGGCTACAACCAAAAATATGACCTTGTACAGAAGGATGCTGAGAATATCACGACCCGAACATATTAGCAAAGATTAAATTTTAGAGAAAATGAAAACGAAAGGGTCATTTAGAATAGGAACGAGATAATTGAAATTTCTACTGTACACTATGGGCAATTGTAATTGTTAAGGCAAACAACTGAAGTTTCTAGGTCACATAATGAAATTACTTTTGCACACAACGAGACATTGAAATTTCTGGGAGACATAATGAAGCATTTTAAATTTCTGAGGCAAATAATGAAACAATTGATATTTCTTTGGCGCATAACGAGACAATTGACATTTCTAGGGTGCATAATGAGAGAATTTAAATTTATAGGGTACATCATGAAACATCTAAATTTTCTGGGGTACAAAATGAAAGAAATGAAATTTCTAGGGCGCACAATGTGACAATTGAAATGTCTGGGTTACGTAATGAGCCAATTGCAATTTCTTGGTCACATAATGGTCCGATTGAAATTTAAATGGTTCATAACGGAACAATTGACATTTTTACGACACAATAAGGAAAGAGGAATTAGAAAATCTAAGACTCACAGGGCATATGGAAGGCACAGATCTACAGAAGAAAACAGCGTCTGTTGTAAATGGGTGGCAGTACAGAGATTAGAGGAAATAGAAAATAAAACGTTTATAAGAGCTAAAAATGACAGGAAGTTGTGGAGAATCATAATCGCCCACAACCTGAAAGAACACTTCGTATAAAAAAAGAGCAGACATATATTCAAAGAGGGCTGTGCCTACGTGCATGTATATTCATGGACGCTCATATACAAAGATCTCAATTTGTCGTGATGATCTTCCGTCATGAAAGCTGTCTTCACTATTCCTGTAAATACTAAATATTAGTGTCTGCTAAATACCCGTATAATCGCAAAATAAAATCAGAAAAGTAAATAACTATCTTACTATTCTATTTCTTGTTTGTTCCTGTTCCCGAATAACGTGCTTATCATTTATCTTATCTCAACAATTTCCTCCTTTTCCTTTTGAAAACATAACATCTGAAAATCGCTATCTAACATTGTACGTCTTTTGCCATTCATTCGCTAAAACAAGTTAAATTTGTTACTGCCTGCCTCCAGAGGATGTGCAGTGGTGTAATTGATAGCTGATTGGAATAAGAACTCCGAGTGCCGGATTCGATTTCCAGTCAGTTTCGTTACATTAACTTACGCCCACAAGGGTCGTAGATTCGACGTTATCCCTATAGAAACGTGTTCTTGATCTGGTTCCTGTTTCGTCTAAACTCTACAATAAATGTCTCACTGATTCTTGCTTTCCAGCTTATTTGGAAACATTTGTAGTTCCTATATTTAAGAGCTCTTGAAAACCTTCTGAACTCTCTATCGCCATATTAATATTGAACCATTTTTTGGTAACGTGCCAGAGGCCTTTGGATAAGCAATGTGGCTTCTGTTTCTCTTGATATATCGCCTATGTGTGAACGGCTACCACTGGGTTTTTTTATCAAACTTTAGATTAGAACACCCAAGCTTGGGCCGTACCTTTAGGTATCTCGAAGCCGTTCGGCAAGGCTTGGCATGCTGATCCTCTCCACAAATACAGGGACTACGGCGTCTCTGGACGGATACTTCGCTTAATCAAATCATTCTTAACAAATCGTGTAATGAAAGTAGTGTTGAACGGAGATGCGTCTAGTTCATTTCACACCTATGCAGTAGTCCCACAAGGGCTCTATATTTGAACCTACGTTTTATCTTATCTTCATCTCCAATCTTATTGATGTCATAATTTTCCAACTACGTATCAATTTAAACCTGTTTTACCAACAAAGTAAAACTGTCAATTGTTCTCAAAAAGAACCCCAATCAGTAGTTAACTGGGCAAGAAATGGCTTGTAAATTTTAAAGTTTTCTGATGCCATCATTGTTGACCATGTTCACCATAGTCTATGAATATAGAATCCAGCGCAGTACGTAATCTGTTCAACGAAACAACGTTAAATATTAACACTCATGACTCAGACACTCGACTGAATCTGACTATATCGTCAATACCACCAGCAGCCGTTCCGTAATTCTTCAGTCTTCGATATTACAGGTTGGCACTGAATATTCCGGAAAGAAACATGGCCACCTTTATACACGTCGAATTGAATATTTTGAGCCTTCTGATTGGTTAAAACTTCTATTGGTGAACTATAAAATGAGTCAGCTCAGGTACCCAAAAACTCCAACAATCATCATGACTCATGTTACAAAACTCTTCGCCTATTTGGCATTACGTTTTCCTCTGACATAAAGTTGAATGACTACACTGAATCAACTGTGAGGTCTACTACTAGGAAATCTGGTTAAATATGTCATACCCGAGAGTTTGTCTCAACAACATTCAAATGCACATTCATAATTCTACCATTTGTTCGTGCATTAGATATTGATGCCATATTTGATGTGGTGCTCTTGGTTCTAGAGATTCTAGACGAAATTCATTGGCGGGTTTGTAGTTTAATCGGTCCTGACCTAGCATCTCGACTCCAGCCACATTCTCAACAACGTCATGTGGTTTCTGTCTGTCTTTTCTGGAAATATGTTTATGGAAATTGTTCTTATGAGCTTTATAATTCGCCTGTATGAGATTTGAGCGTGATACTAGATTGGCAACAAGAGCTTATCATTTTAATATTGAACTACCCAATTGGAACCGTATGGTCTATTAATTTCTTACACTTTTCAACTGTGAAACTATCTTCCCTGCCACCTACAATCTTCAAATACTTAAATGCAAAGCTATGAACTATCTCCCTGAAATCTGTTTTTTTATTGTCCTTTCTCTTCACAAAAATCTCCCCATTCTCTTCACTCCAAGGAGAGTATTTTACGTTTTAGTGGCATTATCGTCTTGTTTGAGGTGAACTAATTAAAGCAAATAAAAGAATAACAAGGTCAAAAATTGATTGCAAAGTGTTATATAGAGTAACATATCAGAAGAAATTCTCACCTTCTGAAGGGATTTTATAAATAAAATTGAATATCATAATACATTTGAAATGTTTTATAATAAATTTACTTGTGTGATTTATCTTAATTTGTCTTTTTGTGTCGTTTTCATTTAGAGGATTGGCGATTGTGGTCCTCCAAACTTCCATATTTGCTCTCAGTAATACCTCCCCATTTATGAATCCTATTTGTAAATGCGAATCGAGGGAAACAGCAGGTTCTCATGAGAATCAGCGGGTAAAAAGAGATGCCTGGCCGATCATTATAAAATTTATTTTCTTGTTTTATGTGTCATGTCTATTTAAGAATTTGTTGATTATGGCTCTACACACCATTCCATCCTCTGCAAGCCTTAGATTTTTTAATAGATCCCACTCCACTTTTCAGCAGACATTTACAGTTGCTTCTGTCTTTCCCTTTAGTATTTCTTGTAAGTGCCATATTTCCTCAGCAGTCTTTCCTCATTGCGTATCCTTAAGAATTCAATTGGAACTTTCAGATTTCAAATACGAATATTGTTTCCATATTCCTTAAAACTTTCCTGTTTCTAATATGTATCCTCAGCATTCTTTATTATAAACAAATCTGTTTTGCATAAAATCCTCGATCCACCTGTGAGAACATTGAATTCTCTACCGTCTGTATTTGTCGCTTCGGCTTTGGATTTCAGAACCACAGTTTGGTATCACCAATCTTTTAAAACTACTTCACAGAGCATTGCATTTCTCTATTTGCTTGATTCTTAGCGCACATCTTGGGAACTTTCTCTTGCCGATAACTATATTCGGTCTTTTGACTCTTGTGACTTAATGTTTCTCGCATCACTTACTCCCCTGTCTTGCAATTTCTAGTTTTATTTCTATGCCTATCATCAAGACGGTGTTATCTGCATATGTTATGTTGTTAAAATTGTACCAACGAAAAAATAAATACCTGTAGCAATCCTAGTTATTTTACAGTTGCCTAGATCTATAGATGTATCATCTCAGAGAAGACTCACACTTGTGTTACGGATATTTTGTATTTTTCTGTACTTAATACATATATTTTACATGTATATTAGCGTTTTCTACCCAATACATATATATTTGATAATTCTATCTTTCAAAAATAAATAAAGATTTGCAAGAACTTCTTCTTATATGATATAAGTAAGCACTTGTACGGATTGTAAATCGAGTATACAGTAAATGCTTGGAATTATTTGTCGTTAATTTTTGGTTATTTATAAGCGCTTCGGTCAATGAGAGGTTGCAAATAAGAGATGCAACAAAAGGTGTATTTCAATATAAAAAAGTATCTGCTACAAAATTAAATACGGTTTATATTTACATTTTGAGATTAGCCCCCTTCCGTTGTAATATTGTGTCATTTTAATTACGTCTTTGCTTATTTCATTGATCATTTAGCTACATTCTTCTGGATTACAGGCCCAGATTAAACATGAAGAATTCGTAATTATATATTTTCATTTTATATTCAGTCAATACTTTCATGTTATGGAGATGAACGCACCTCTCCAAAAAAGAAACTTCACTCGTCCAAATACATATAGACTGACGCCGTCAGATGTAGGATTGAACAAGTAGGGAGTTAGAGATCTAGGTTACCTGCTTACTGCCAATTTCATCAAGACTACGTTTTCTCCAAGCCACATTAGACATCTTGATTATGTTATCTGCATTCAATGAAATGAAGACATAACAGTGGCGACGAGAATTCGAATTTATACAGAAACACTTTTTTCCATCTCGCTTAATCTAAATAGCTGACGAAATTCAAAATTCGTGGAAAATATGTTGTGGAGTTCGTGTATATTCATAGCGCGACGAGGAAGTCGATAAACTTCAAGGCTAATATGAAAAAAACATTTTTCTTCTCAGGTAAGGACTACTGGAACGAACTAAATACACTATCAAATAATTAAGGACATTTATTCATCAACTATTAAAACAAATGGAATGGCAGCGGATTGAATATCAAGAACAGATAAAATCAATCCTGGAAAACCGAAGAAAAGACAATAATTTAATTTTGTTTTTCGCCAGACGCCGTCACTAAAACAATTAGTGAATTTCACAAAAGTACCAGAGAAAAACATTACTATCGTACTTCAGAAGGTATGAGGCCGATTTCAGAGAAGAATGTTTAGATGGTCGGATGAAAAGAAAGTACGTCTTCTGTTACGAAAAGTGTGCCCCGGTGAACGTGAAAAAATATCTGAATTCCATTTTGCTGAATATTCCAGTAAAAGTGTCATTTCACGAATCAGAGTCGATACTATAGAAAATCATTGGACGAAAGGATTCACTGTTTTATACCCGATGGCAGTGCATGAACCTTAATAAGGACAGATATGAAGATTTTGTCACATATGCCGGTAAAGTGCACCGTGATTGCAAGTAATTTAAAGTAGATGAGATTCAAATGGCTAATTTTCATTAAAATACCTTCTCGAATCCTAACAAAATTTGAACAGTTCTCAAATTTAACGGTATAGACTGTTGCGGAAGAGTGCCAAGATGTTATCAATTTAAGGCAGGTTTCAACGAAAAATGTCAAAAACAAAAGTTTCAAACGAAGCTAATTCAAGTCCAAAAGCAAATTAGATACACAAACGAACTTGCGGAAACTAGTGTTACCAGCTAAAAAACTGGAAATTTCAGATAGTTTAAAATTTGTGACAGTATAAGTTAATAATGCTACGGTGAGATTTCAGTTAGACACTGGTAGTGATATTACAATTATTGATGAACAAACTTGGAACAGAATTGACAATCCTACCTTGAGAAAACTGCCAATGTTTCAAGAGGAATATCGAGCAAGAAATTACTATTTCTAGGGAAAAATCACGTGTAGCATCGCTCTTGTGGGTAAAACCAAAAAGGAGATGTTTACGCATTAACAAATATCCAACTAGAATTTACTAGGTGTCGATTTAGTTAGAATTATTTCAACAATGGAATTGAGCGATTAATTAAGTCAGTGGAAAAACTGAGTGTTCGTCGGAAAAAAAGATTGCAGCCACTGAGTAATTGTGAACACTGAGTAAGCTAAAAAAGAAATTCACGTATATTTTCTCTGAGGTGTTGAGAAAACGTACAATGTTAAGGGCATTCTTTAAATTGAAAGAAAATGTGATTGCAGTCTTTAAGCCTAATAGGAAGATACTTTTGTTACGGTGAAGGCTATTAACACCGAATTCTATAGGTTAGAAAACCGCGACTTATGGAAAAAAAACTGATTATTCAGAATAGGTCAGGTCAGTTGTTTATATTAGAAAAGAAAAATAACAAGTTTTGGTATTGTGCAAATTTTTCACCCGGACTGAATTATTGCCTCCTACCACAGACATATCCACTACAAATTCCAGAAGACATATTTGCCAAATTAAATGGTGGTATTTTTTTTTCAAAGATTGACCTGTCTGAGGCATATATTCAAAATCGAAGTGGATGAGGAATGCCAGAAGTTTTTGACTATTAATACGCATAAAGAACACAAGTTAAAAGTTTACCTTTTGGTGCATTTTACAACAGATTCCACGGTGGCTGGACTTGACGGTGTTTGTAGATGATGTACTTATTAAGAATGCTACGAAAATACGGCACATAAAACTGATTCAGGATGTATTTCAGAGACTACATGATTCCGGTTTCAAAGTCAGTGAATAGATATGTCAATTTTTTTCTGGATACTTAGGTCGAATAATCAATGAAAAAGATCAGATCCCTCTCTAGCAAGTACGATTAAAAACATGCCTTTCCCTACATGTTTGCTAACCCTACGTTCATTTCTCAGATTAGCGAATTATTATAATATGTATGTGCCAGAGATGTACAAATTGCGAATAATTTGATTAAAAGGGGGAAGGAAAGGGAATTGGTCTGCGGAATGTCAAAAAGCTTTTAAAAGCGGTAAACACATACTAACTTCAGAGTTATCACTGACATATTACGACCTGCAGCAACAGATAATAGTAGCGTCGGACGACAGCGAATAACGCATAGGAAATTCGAAGAAGTTACAGTGAAAGCAATCGTTTACGTTAAAAGAAGTTTGAGAAAACAGGAAAAATGTCACCTGGAGAGATCATGGTTGCTAGAAAAGTTGGATTCATTTCTGACAAATTACTACCAGGAAATTAGAAGAAATAAGAATAATGCCCAACGATTTCAACCTACTAGATCATTCAAGATGGGCAATAACGTTTTATTTTTTTAAGATTTAAGGCTAGAAAAGAAAATTGGCAGCTAGGAAAAATTATTCATTGTGTTGTTAGTAAGATGTACATTGTCGAAGGTGGATGATTTCGTCATAAGATACATATAAATCGATTGAGGTCTAGATATACACAGAATAAGCAACTAGTACAGTTTATGCTTTACAGGTCGACACGCTTTACAATGCTATTGAAGTACCTATTCATAAAACTGATTTTACAATACAATGTCAGGTTAAGCGAAAACGTAATCCGATTGAAACACTGGACGTGGACGCATGTCAGAAAAAATTATTGACAAAGAGAAGTGCGTAACTAAAAGGTGGGGGTGTTGCTGAGAAGAGGAACATACCTCTCCAGAATAGGACTTGGACTCGTTCAAAGACATATAAACGGGCGCCTAGAATTGTCAGAGGAAGGCGTAAACAAGTAGAGATGTCGAGTTCTAGCTTATCGGCGTACTACCTATTTCAGCAAGACTACATCCCATTGCAAGCGACATGATACTACTTGATTGCGTTCATTCAGTGAAAATGAAGATATAACATATCACTGCATACGATTGCAGAACGATAATCAGCTTTAAATTGCTAACTCACTGTTAAATGGCTTCCAGCATCTTTCTAATATTATTTTAAATAAAACTTCATGAATAGTTGCCTTATACTAATATATCTTACCTACTGGCTGCCGGAGTGTTATCGAATATAATAATCGAAAGTTATCATTTGTTTATTTAGTTGTGACTGAGGATAGGAAGCAATACGTATGTCTGAGATTTTGAAAATAGAGGAAGACTTTGTATTGGATCAATAAGCAAGAACTGTAAGTACCCCCCGACACACAAAAAATCAATAGATGCTGTATTTCTTTCTCTATTTAAATTATTTTCCTCATCTTTGTTACCATATTTATCACGTTTCGGTCGTTGTGCACTCCGGCCTTCTTCAGGTGGTTGGGATATCGAACTGAACCCTTTATTTCGCTCGCTGGGGTAGACGGTTCTAGTTCCATGTGTCATGTCTAATGGATGTCAGTTATCAGTTATCTCCTATTAAATACATCTCCATGTTCTCCACTGCCTTATCCAGGTATTGAACTCACAACTCTTTGAGTCCTGTTACTGGATCTAACCTACGACTTTATTCACTGTGTCATGTGTCCTTAAGGACACCTATGTATGGATTTCTGGGACTTATTAACTTAATGTCTTTAGCAACCATTTTTTTACCAGTACGCACATTGCAATGTTTGCTATAATCATTGCAATTTTCGTTGTTATTATTGCTTTTCTTCGGCACTCCTTATTACTAGTTCCTATGTTGTATTCATTTCTATGCTTGGTCGGCTCAGGAGATTTTTATGACTTAGCATATGTGCTGATTCCTTAGTTTTCAAATTTTCCAATGATTTCACTGGGGGCGGTGATCTACCTTTTCTCTCCATATCTGGTCAGCCACGACTGACTTTTACATTTCCACTCGAATTACAGATCTTTGGTGTTCTTGAAACCTTATCTTAAGGGGGTGGCCTCTCACCCATTTATATTTCTTTCCGCGCTTCATCGGATAGTGTACACACAGTCTTTAGTCACGTTCTCATTTATGGTGTCGTCAAACTTTTGAAGGTTGTCCTGATGTTATATGCACCGCCGATCCTTTGTATTTTCTCTGATAACCCCTTCACATAAGGCAGGCAGACTGTTTTCTGAGTGTTGTTGTCCTCCTCTTGTACCGGTCTATCCCACTTTATTGAGGCTGCTGCCATGTACCCAGGGTAGATGTTACGTTGTAGGGTACATCTTTTACTGACCAATACTTTATCTAATGTCTCTGTGTCACCACTTATGATTCTGCACGGTGTTGTAAGCAGTGGGCAATCATTTTCTTTATGCTGTATGGATGGTGGGTGTTGACATTCCGGAACTGTCCGGTGAATGTCGGTCTGAAGTATACAGATGTCTTGAACCCATGCTGTGTTCGAGATATTAGAACATCCATAATGGGATTGTGTTGTTACTCTCTTTCTCGATCGTGAACTGTATCGTATTGAGTTCACATGGTACAGTAGAACCTAGTCATCTTCCCGGTGTTGCCAGTGTATGAAAGTGTCATCTAAGTATCTTAACCATAGAGTTGGCCTTAGAGATATAGATTCTAATAACATTTCCTCAAAGTATTCTATGTATATATTAGTGATTGCTGGTGATAAAGGCGAGCCCATTGCTAAGATCTCATCCTGTCGATATATGTGTGATCCCATTCCGAAAGGTGTTATTTGTGTACGCAAAGTCAACAACTCCATCAGATTGTCTATTGGAATACTGGTCCGTTCTCCTACGGATGAGTCAGAGGCCAATCTGTATCTGACTAATGAGAGTACCTCATCCGTGGCACATGGTGAACAAACTCACCACGTTCAAGCTCACCATCTGGTTGGATAGGATGGGAGCATCTTTGATTATTTACACGAAGTGGGCGGGGTTTCGGATATATGAAGGAGTGAGCCAATTATATCTACAATGAAGCGACTCAGAGGGTGGCACACAGAGCCTTGACAACTAACAATCGGCCTGAGCGGAATACCGTCTGTGTGAATCTTAGGGAAACTGTATATGTGAGGTAACTTGGTGTAACGCTGCGACAACTCCCTGTACATCATAGGTGCATGGTGATCCCTGTTATTTATTAATATCTGTGACAGTTTGCGTTCCGTTTTCACAGTAGGATCCTTTTTTACTTTGCTGTAGCTATCACTTTTAATGAGGTTTTCCAGCTTTCCTGAATAATCTGCCATTGTCCATCACTACAGTTGCATTGCCTTTGTCAGCCGGTAGTATGATGATGTTTTCGTTCCTCTATAGAGATCCGATTGCCAGCCTCTCCAGTTTCATGATGTTTGACTTGAACGGCTTGGCCTTCTCCAAGGTCTGTCTCACCTTCCATCTTAGTTCATCCGACTGAGACTGAGGGAAGTTCAAGGTCACTTTCTCCATTCTGGTAATGATGCCCAAGTATGGCACTCGCTTGATGGTTGTGGCGAATTTTTATACCCTTATTTAATACTGATTCCTCAGAGGCACTCAGCTGATATTGGCTGATGTTGACTACTGCTTTCACTGGTGGGTGATGGACCTTGTGCGTCACCTTCTGATTTTCAATCTCTTTAATCTTTGTACTTGGCGAGCCTAGCCTACATCGAACTTATGTCTGAAGGATTTATCCAGGTCATTTTTTATCCTTCTTCGGTCTTCTTCATTGTTAATTGCGTTGAAATGAATACAGCATGGAAACCAGTAATAAGGAGTGCCAGGGAAAACCAATAATAACAACGAAAAAATTGCAATATGAGCTGTGTTAAAAAATACAACTGATAACAGTAAAAATTGCAATATGAACACTGGTAATAAAAAATTGTGCTGAAGCCATTACGATTATAAATCGCAGAAATACATACACAGATGTCCTTAAGCACACATGACACAGTGGATAATGTCGTTGGTTAGATCCAGTAATAGGACCCAAAGAGTTGTGAGTTCAGTACCTGGTTAAGTCAGTGGAGAAATTGTATAGGTGAATTAACAGGAGATAACTGATAACTGACATCCATGGCACGTGGAACGAGAACAGTCTACTCCAAGCGAGCGAAATAAACATTCCATTCCAACCGCCTGAAGAAGGCCGGAGCGTACAACGACCGAAACGTTGTGATAAATATGGCAACAAAGATGAGGACAATAGTCCGAATAATGTAATTAGTGTACATAATACCTCATCTCAAAAATATAGACAGATTCTATGTCTCTGTCAAAGAGTGTACGTGTAATTGGTGTCGCTAAGTTGCCAATGATTATTTATTCAATGTCCGTTAGAATATATGTAACTTTTATGATAGAAAAAAATTTAATGTATAATTATTTTACATTATTATAAACTAGGAATTGGTGCATGTTGCGGGTGAAGCATTTTTAATACCAAGGACAAATGGAATTCCATATATAAAGAAACCCTACCTTTGTAAATCAGATGCAATCTTTTTAAGTGTCCACTGACAGTTCGGTAAATTTTGCTGAACTTAGAAAAAAATTCATGTTACATATGTTCCACCAATAAATAAAATTCTATGGAAAAAATTATGATAAACCCAATGTGCTAGGTTCTATGTCATCAAGGTACGCCTTCCCGATGTGGTAGAGGGTTACGTTAAAAGACAATTTATACGGATAGAAGGGAAAATAATGATTAACCCTACACTTGAATAGTTTAAAATTATAGTGATCGGGGAAGCATCCTCCTGGGAGTCGGTTCCACAGAGCAGCTGTCTGAGGGAAGAAGTGAAATTCACATGATGGAATACGGAAGGAATGTAGGTGGTTTTCTACAATATAAGTGGCATAGCGGGTCCTAGCCATGAAGGTTAAATCTGTCAACTTTCCATGGTAATAGCAACAGACCAGCAAGAGGCTCGCCACATCGCGGCTTTCTGAGAGAGGTAGGAAGGTGAAAAATAATTTACAATTATAACTTTCCTACTGCCACTCGACTTTGAAATTCATGTCTCACAAACTAGAGGGGGTTGGAGAGAGATGTTAAGTTTCCAGTTAGTGTTATTCTTTTGGGTGGTATTTGGACACCCACGATCTTCCAAAATGATGCTGTTTTCCTCGATTGTTCGTGTTAAATATCGAGGAGATATTAAAGTGCGCCCAAAGTAATTAGAATAAAACAGATCCTATTGGAATGCAAAACCATAACTAAAATAAGTCAAAAATATTTCAATGGAAAAGACTTAAAAGAAATTATTAAAAATACAGACACAGATAAAATATACAACTTTCTCAAAGAAATCAAGATCCTCAACGAAATATAATACTTTCAAATAGTACATATGTATGTATATAAGTGTGTATAGACATACATATGCATGCATGGATGTAGATATGAAAATATACAATCAAAAACAATCACAAGAAAAAGTAATAACAAAATACAGTAGATTATGAAACCCAACAGACCCCTAACCTTTTATACAATATAGCCATCCTATATATATAAATAAAAAAGGCTTTGGCATAAAATGGCCCACATAGGAGTTGACATGCCGTTAAACCCAGCAACCAACCAAAGTAATCAATACAGATTGGTTACGCAGAGTTTTAAACCTTAAACGATCATCAGATCATGGCCTTTTCACATATACACAGGAAGAAATTTAATCTCAATCTCTACATACAGGGTGTCCATAAAGTTCGTGTGCACTTTAAAAAATGTATAACTTTATTTGTATTTGCGATAGAAATAATCTGTAAAAAATGTTATAAAGTTTAATGTACCTAGTTTTAAGTATAGCTAAAATAACTAATGTGATTTCAGGCATTGTTTAAAAGTAAATCAGTTGGCAAATGTTTTCCGTGAACTGCAAAATCGTATTACCCTTTGTATTGCTAATGATGGAGGACATGTGGAAACTTAAATAAAATTTCAATAAAACCTTAAAAATATAGATTTACTTCTTTCTAATCCTTTTTACAGGGTGTCCATAAAGTTCGTATGCACTTTCAAAAATGTATAACTTTATTTGTATTTGCGATAGAAATAATCTGTAAAAAATGTTATAAAGTTTAATGTACCTAGTTTTAAGTATAGCTAAAATAACTAATGTGATTTCAGGCATTGTTTAAAAGTAAATCAGTTGGCAAATGTTTTCCGTGAACTGCAAAATCGTATTACCCTTTGTATTGCTAATGATGGAGGACATGTGGAAACTTAAATAAACTTTCAATAAAACCTTAAAAAATATAGATTTACTTCTTTCTAATCCTTTTTACAGGGTGTCCATAAAGTTCGTATGCACTTTCAAAAATGTATAACTTTATTTGTATTTGCGATAGAAATAATTTGTAAAAATGTTATAAAGTTTAATGTACATAGTTTTAAGTATAGCTAAAATAACTGATTTCAGGCATTACTGTAAATCAGTTGGCAAATGTTTTCTGTGAACTGCAAAATCGTATTACCCTTTGTATTGTTAATGATGGAGGACATGTGGAAACGTAAATAAAATTTCAATAAAACCTTAAAAATATAGATTTACTTTTTTCTAATCCTTTTTACAAATTATTTCTATCGCAAATAAAGTTATAATTTGTTAAAGTGCACATGAACTTTATGGACACCATGTATATATATATAAATATATATATATATATATATATATATATATATATATATATATATATATATATATATATATATATATATATGTAGGAAGAATTCATTCAAATTCGTTTTATTAAATTAAATTAAAAAGTTAGATCTGTTTCATTGCTAAGATTAGTTTCCAAATTTCTAATATGTACATAGAAAATTGTTCAAAATTCATGCTAAGTTACGTTTATTTCAATTACATTCAGACGCTTCAGTCATTATCAAGAACTGGTTACTGTCAGTAGTTTTTACAACTAACGTCAATTATGCGATATGCATTTATTAAAACTAATTTGAATGTTCGCGTTACCAAATTTCCAGATTGTACTCAATAAAATCAATGCGAAATAAAAAATTTGGAAAGTTTGTCCGCAACAATTGTTATTCTTCGGTGAAATATTTTATTCGAGAATTTAATAAATACATTTAAGATGAAGCATACATACTTTCTTTATTTTATTTAACAAAATATGACTAGACACACACACACATATATATATATATATATATATATATATATATATATATATATATATATATATATATATATATATTCTTTACAATTAGAATTACGATACCTTTACAAACTGACCATTCTTACCAACGAGTTTTAAATTCGCAGGATTTTTCAAACTTTTTCGAGCATTGGCTTGTAGTGTACTGTTTATTTTGAGAATGAAAGAGGGTGTGTTATTGGAGACTTATTGGGAGGTGAGTCAAAGTAAATCTGCTCTGTTTATTGTGAATAAATATAGAGTGCTCTTTTGTGAGTCAGTTTTATCATATTTCAATTTCTATGTTGTGTTAATAGGACTCGCCTGGATTATACCAACGGATTACTCCCTATATATATATAAATATATATATATATATATATATATATATATATATATACAGAGAGAGAGAGAAAGAGGGAGAGAGAGAGAGGGTGATGATGCGATGGGTTATTTGTCGCAGTTATGTATTTTTCATTTTGCACATGCGTGTATTTGTTTTTGGTTTTATCGACTGAAGCGTATAGCAGGGTCAGTTGGGCACCATCTCTGATCAAAAGAGCACAATAACGCATTTCACTCCGCCAGAAATTTGGAACGGTATGCTGCACTGGTTGGTATTCGCAGGGGAATCTCCAATACGAACATTTCAGAGAGATTAGATGTCAATCTGAGGAAGTACAGAATGTTTGGAAAGAGTTGGATGAGTCAAATGGCGGCTCAGTAAACTCATTCTGATCGTTCTGATAAGAAACTGCAGAATTCTTTGATGACGGACTCAACACGGAGGCCTACATCAAGTGCCTTGAGGACGTATTGCTGCCCTGAGTAAAGAGGGAGGCTGCTGAAATACTCTATATCTGGCATTAGGAAAATTCACCATGTCACACATGCAGAAGTATCCAGTCACGGATGTCAGACAATTTCTGCGACAACATCACCCTTACATCTGACTCCCCTGACTGCAACTCCCTCGGGAGTTATGTGTGGAACGCAGTTGAGTAGGAAACCAACAAATCTTCTTGTAACACCAAAGATGAACTGAAAACGAGGTTCATGGCAGCATTCACTAACTAATAAGTAATTATTTGATCGTCAAAAATTACTGTCACATTTTGGTGAATCCATTTGAAAATACTGTTTCACTATCACACCTGTATCTTTTCTAAAAATATTTTCATGGGAATTATTCTAATGAGATTTCCTCTTTAGTATCTTGACTTATCAAATAAAAACTAAGCACTACACTAGCAGTTAGGTTTAATCATTTCGAAGTTGACACTGCTATATTTAACTTACAACCACATACCCGTCGGGTATTCGTGCTTAAGTGAATATAACGAAACCGACTGGAATTAGAATTCGGTTATTCGACTTCTAATTCCGAGCGGTTATCAACTACAAAACACGCACACCAAAGCCGACAACATTCTTAGCACAGTGAAGCAAAAAATCGAATGTATGATAAAATGCTTGGGTGATGTTGAACTCGTATAATAGTGTGTTATTGACGATTTTGATTTTACGGGTGATATACTTTATTATTTCGTCTTATCTGCGTGTGTATGCCTCTCAAGACGCAAGATAGCCTCGAGGCATTCCGAGGTACATAATACTCCCCCATTTCAACAATTCCTGAACGACTGAGCGTTAAAACACAGAATATCATCCCTTGCCTATCCTCAATCCAATGGCCCAGCCAAGCTAGGTGTCAAATCTGCTAAAAGTATAGCACATAGTAACACAGGAGCTCACGGATCCCTAGATAATAACATAGCAGCAAGGGATATACTTCAGTACAGGGACACGCCCATCCAAACTATTGAGCTATCTCCAGCACAACTTCTGCTCCAGCGTCGGCAACTGGATTTTATGCCATCCTAATCCTTAGTATACAAGCCGCATGCGAAATAGATAGCTGCAACTGAAAATCGTGAGAAAAGCCTGTAATGCACGCCTTATAGAAAGGTAAAACCGTACGACCCATACCCTGCTTCCGCTTCAGAAAACGGACATAGTATCAATAGAACGCCCAACCAATCACCGGTAGGACACAGCAGGCAGAGTGGTCAAGACACTACCTCAGCGTCAATATCGAATCAGAGGGGATGGATCGGGCAGAATCACCTTGCGGAACCGCCGATTTCTCAGGAAGATTCAAACACCTGCAGTCCCTACCCTAGTGCTTTACCTGAACCCTTGAGCCAAGTATCAGGGACGCCCAGGAGCCCAATACGCATGTCCCAAAGAAAATATCACCCAGCTCCTCCCAGCCACAAAAAATCGCACGAGCATTGTCCAGATTACTCCCATACAATCAGCCAGGCCAGAAAGAACTCATCTCACATCAAAGGACATTACTCTGAACGATCGGAGAAGGAGGAAGATGAACAATTAAGTAGGTTTCCAACTAGCGTCCAGTTGCGTGGCAAATATAAACAGGTTTGTAGCACAATTCATTTCCATCCCTTGAATAGTCACAGTATGCTGGATATTTATTGAGCACAATATCCACACTGGAATCATCAGCCAATCAGAACTTACAGAATAGACTTGCCCGGGTAACAGAATGGACTCTCCCAGGCTGTTATATAAAACACCTACCAATTTGCCCTGCAGCTGAGCTTAGTCAGATTCAACTTCTACTACTGTTAAGTACTGTCTGTGCTATTACCAAACTCTGCAGTATTCCCAGGCTAGCATAGATATAGGTACTTATCAAGTCCGACGTTGATTAACTGTTACTCGTAAAAGAATCTGTGAATTAATCGTAAGACCACAATATATGTATGCACAGAGATTTATCTATTGACACGACAAATATTCACCTATAGATTCATCTCTAATTTAAGAAAAAGGTTTCGTTATTAAACAAGTGAAGAAAGATTGATATGTCGTATAATTAACCAACCGAGCTGAAAAAAAACAAATAGTTTTAGGGGATTTAAATTAAGCTCAAAATATAGTGTATAAAATATCGAAGAAATTTGTTTGTTGATTAGTCGTTCAAACTTCATTTACCTTCATACGAAGTGCAACCCCCTCCGTATTTTCCCAGACAGCCAGTTGGTCAACTGATAACTGTTTGGCCTTTTTGTCTGCTAAGAGAATAACACGAAGCTGTTCATTAGGAAAAGTGAATATTTGAAAATATCTTACGTCTAGACTCTGAAATAATTTATATATGTAAGTTGCAGTTAAACATCTGACAACCTTATATTACGTACAAAGATTACAGCGACACAGCGATATACCAAAACCAACAGAGGGACGGACACACACATACACACACACACATATATATAGACTTATATAGACTTATATATATATATATATATATATATATATATATATATATATATATATATAGGGATTATGTTGCCCCTTCTCCAATTTCTAGAAAATTAATGGTCTGCGCTATTTTTTATAGTCAAGTACGCATGCTATACGGACAATCAGATTCAGAAAGACTTCATTCAATAGAGGAGGCTGGTAAGAGATTGGATGAGTTTTTAATATCACAATCAAATCATAATATATATATATATATATATATATATATATATATATATATATATATATATGAAGAAGTATGGTTTTAAGTTGTGCTATATTATGGGATAAAGGCGACTTGATGATTGCGTCTAGCTTGAAAAACCTGTCGCCTCTGAGTTTTGAATTCAATGTTCACTCATATATATATATATATATGTATATATATATATATATATATATATATATTGGCTGTTAAGATTTTTAATGTTTTTCAAGCTTGGAAGTGTAGTGTGAATATGATATAAATTAACAATATTACTATTAATAACATGATTAATATAAAGAATAACAATTAAGGAGTAAACATTTTTAATTAACATCTAAAATTTCAAATTTTAAATTTTGTTTTAAGACATATATATATATATATATATATATATATATATATATATATATATATATATATATATATATATCAATTATTTATTTTATCATCAAGCAGAATCTTTTAAGCTTCCACTAATGAAATTTTATGGGTTGATTTTTGTTTTTGACAATATTTTAAATATATTTATAACTGAAAATGACCTTAAATTCCTTTCAACATAGGACTTAATGATTTATTAACTGACGTGAATAACGTATTCACTACCTCCTCGCTTTAAGTTTACAACGACGTCATAGAAGCTTCTTTCAAGTTTGACACACCTTAGTATCTTGTTTAGTTACTTGTAAGAGTGCCCTCAAATATGAGCCGTATCGTAAAGTCCATAGCTTAATGTCAGGGTTTGAAGGAGCTAAATTGGCTTCATGAAAAAAATCAACCGAAATGTACCTTGCACCAGTTCTGCGGCAATATGGTCAAGTGTGCAGGAGCCCAGTCTTGAGTGAAGACAGTGACTTCAAATGCGGTCGACACCCAAGACAACACATCCTTCTCCCCAAATATGCTATTCACATTCAACCCTTTTTTTAATGAACATCAACGTCGACTTTGAACGACCGAAAGCCAGAGAAGCCCAAACCAAGATACCAGTTGGTTTCTGTAACTTTGAATGAGCTCCGAGACCTTCGGGAATGTTACTTGGTGAAGTGACGTAATCTAATTCGTTTTAGTAGTTCACGACATCCTTCACAGGGAAAAGATTTCTCACTCTGACCAAATGAAGACATTGTCTGAAGCACGGTGAATCAGATTTGGGCGATATAATTTTTCACACGTAATTACCATGGCTTAAATAACATGATCCAATAGAGATATAAACAAATTTCCACCAATAACACTGATTTATTTACTGCTGACTTTGATCCCTCTTAATGAAACACAGTTTATGTACACCACGAGACAAAAAATGGACGACCCCATAGAAGTGATGATCAACAAAATATAAATCTTATTGCATTTGTATTTACATTTATTAACATGCCTAAGCATTTTTCTGACTTTCTCAAATGTCAAGTCGCCGCTTTTCATGATCTGGGTCTGTCAAATAGAGCGATAGCTGAAAAGATTAATCAAAGTTAGTCATGTGTCTACAACTTAATCAAAAAGAGATATGAAACTGGATCATATAATAGACGTAGCGGATCTGGCCGACCGCTAAAAACTACCAATATGGAAGATAGAAACTTGGTTCGTCAATTCTGAAAAGATCAATTCGCAACAGTACAAGAAGTTTCCAAAGCAGCTATTTTGGAGATTTTTCAAGAATAGTCAGACGCAGGCTTAAAACAAAAGGTATTGTTTCCAAATACATAAAAAAGAAACCTTTCGTATCTGGAAAAAATCGACTGTTATCTTGGTCTCAAGCTCATTTACACTGGACTAAATCTAATTGGGAAGATGTTATGTAGAGTGACGAGAGCCCCTTTACTCTTAGATATGAAGGACGAATACGTGTTTGGTGTGCGTCCGGTGAAACGAATACTCCAGTGAATACAAAGATCACTATTAAACACGATAAATAATTTTGGGGTACATTCTCAGAAACAGTAGTTGGTAATTTTACAAAATCAAGAGAATATTGGACCAGCATCAATAACACAACATTCTTCTTATGCAAATGTGGCTTTCTTCCCAAGGTCAACGATTCAGGTTTCAACAGGATAACGATACTATGCATACTGCCTGAAAGAATAAATATTAACTAGAGAGGAAGCGCGGCGAGGGTAAATTCTTCCAATGGCATAGACAGAGACTTGACCATAACCCAACTGAAAACCTTTGGGCGATAATGGACAAGTGTACGCATAATAGGAAGGTTAACGCAGAAGATGATCTTTTTACGCAAATAAAAGGAATGATAGTAAAATCTGGCGAAAAACATTGACTTACTAAAGAATTTTGTCTATAACATGCCCTGAAGAATTAAGGTCGTTATTTAAGAAAAGTATACCCAACAAAATACTGAATCCTGTTTTGACTTGTATAAGGTACATATGTACACCTGTATTAATACGCTGTATTAATAAACGCATTTAATTACTTGTTTTCGTAAAAACACAAAAATCGACTCTCTATGGCTCTCGTACATTTTTTGGCCTCGTACTCTGTGTATATATATATATATATATATATATATATATATATATATATATATATATATATATATATATATATATATATATATATATATATATATTCACATCCTTGTATTTTGATTGGTCATAGTAGCTTATGTAACAGCGTTTCCGCCATCGAGGGATTTTGATTGATTTGAACCTTTTAAAACACTTCTACATCCAACAACATAACTTGATAAGACACCAGAAGTGTTGAAACGAAATGGCTATGTTTGGAGTGATTTTATAACATATTTATTTTATAATATTCGAATAAATTACACACACACACACACACACACACACATACACACACACATATATTTATATATATATATATATATATATATATATATATATATAAACAAAATGGCTAGTTTTGTAGTTATTTTTTAACATATTTATTTTATAATTTCCGAATATATATATATATATATATATATATATATATATATATATATATATATAATTTAGCATTGAAGTCAACACTCAGAGGAGACAGGCTGTTTCATGCTGGACGCAATCGTCGTCAAGTCGCCTCCAACATGAAACATCCTTTCGCCTCTGAGTGCTGACTTCAATGTTCACTTTTATATTTATATTTACATACGATCTATTTCTGATATTGAACACTTTATCCCATAAATATAGCACACCTTAAAAATATTTTTCTTCATATAAATATATACAATATACCTACAAATATATATATATATATATACTAGTGGTGATTGAAGTCAGCAGCCAGAGGTAACAGTCTGTTTCATGGTAAACGCAATCAATAGCCTGACCATTGTCTTGAACATGAACCTAAGTGTCACCTCTCTGTGTTGAATTCAGTGTCCATCTTCATATTTCCATACGCCCTATCCCGGATACTGAGTACTGGAACCGGTAAATGTAGCGTACCTTTGCACTATATCTTGTCATCTATCTATCTATCTATCTATCTATCTATATATATATATATATATATATATATATATATATATATATATATATATATCCACATTATAAAATGGACAAAGTCCGACAATTATTTTAAGACATTTTTATGTTTATGCATTCTTTTTATAAATATAAATATTCTGTTTTATAATAAACAGTATTAAACAACATTAACCGGCCTGAATGTCCTAGAAATTTTCATAGAAAATATTCGTTCTCCGACAGGAATCGAACCTGTATCCTATACTGAACCAGCATATAGCCTGAAGTGCCTTCAACTGATTTGGCCACAGAGGAGCGTTTGGTTAGCAAGGTCGATTTTACTGTCTTTAAACTAAAATCTTCCATGATTCTCTCACGTACATTCATATCTGCTCATGGCGTATCCAAATTTAAACAAATGACGTTACACATTATGAAATGGACAAAGTCCGACTATTATTTTAAAAAAAATCTATGTTTAAACATTCTTCTTTTTTTCTTTTTTTTTTCATATACTTGTATTTTGATTGGTCATTGAAGCTTATGTAACAGCGTTTGCCCTATCCCCTAGTAACAAGTTGTCCTCTTCGATCTGAACCTTTTAAAACCCTTTATTCTACATTCAACACCATCAATTGATAAGACACCAGAGGTGTTGAAACAAATTGGTTATTTTTGTAATGATTTTATAACATATTTATGTTATAATATTCGAATAAATAATTATGTAATTAATTACAAAACGAATTTGTGTAATATATATATATATATATATATATATATATATATATATATATATATATATATATATATATATATATATATATATATATATATATATATATATATTTATATTACACAAATTCGTTATGTAATTAACTTTTTTCTTATGAATTATCGAATGTCCTGTGCAGGTCATGTTCACCAAGTATTCTATTCTCATCGTTTCTATGAAAACATTCAACAGCTTTTTTAATTTTAAGTAAATCTTAACTTTTAGTATCTATTTTCCTCATAATTTACTCGCTGTCCACAACTTCCTTCCATATTCTCTGGAGCCACTTGTTTATATCGTCACCTGAAATCAATACAAATGTAATTAAGAAAAGATATTTTTTCTGTCCAGAAATAAACCCCAAATATTCTTCGTAGATCATAGGCAACTGAATTCATTTAATTCGTTGATGTAGTGAGCGACCGGAACACATTAAAGGAGTAGAGATAAAGTTTTGAAAAGTAGTTTGGAAAGACAAGCGTGTAAACTAATAGTGCGAAACATAAAGATATAGACAGATTTCAAAAGGCATTTATATTGGACAGATGGTCACGTAAGGAATAAGACTGAGTAGCTACCCAAATATTCAAATTTAACAAATATCTTGAATTATGCTTGATATCATTGCGACGTGAAATAAACAAAAACAACGAACTTATTGGAGCTTTGTATGATATTTCCAAAGTAGCTGATCTATCTAAAGTCGGTTGTAAGAAGACGGTATTCGACGAAAGAAAATCTTTCCATAAAATGACATTAATCCTCAATGTCAGTTTGTGTTCTGCAAGGCTAATGCAAGCATGAACACTTGTGTCAAGCAAAATCAACTTTTGTTTAAAGAAAGACACTTTTGTGATTAAGTAATACTAATTTGGGCTCTAGCAAATAAATTTTCGTCGTTTCTGTCCGAAAGATGTGACGATATGGAAGAGAACAATGTCAGTCCCAAAGATGTGACGATAAGAAAGAGAATAGTTTCTGTCCCAAATATGTGACGATGAGGAAGAGAATAGTTTATGTCCCAAAGATGTGACGATAAGGAAGAGAATAGGTTCTGTCCTAAATATGTGACGATAAGGAAGAGAATAGTTTATGTCCAAAAGATGTGACGATAAGGAAGAGAATAGTTCCTGCACCAAAGATGTGACTATAAGGAATAGAATAGTTTCTGTCTCAAAGATGTGACAATAAGGAAGAAAATAGTTTCTGTCCCAAAGATGTGACTATAAGGAAGAGAATAGTTTATGACCCAAAGATGTGACGACGAGGAAGAGAATAGGTTCTGTCCCAAATATGTGACGATAAGGAAGAGAATTGTTTATGACCCAAAGATGTGACGATAAGGAAGAGAATAGTTTATGTCCCAAATATGTGACAATAAGGAAGAAAATAGTTTATATCCCATAGATGTGACGATAATGAAGAGTTTAGTTTCTGTCCCAAATATGTGACGATAAGGAAGAGAATAGTTTCTGTCCCAAATATGTGACGATAAGGAAGAGAATAGTTTCTGTCCCAAATATGTGACGATAAGGAAGAGAATAGTTTCTGTCCCAAATATGTGACGATAAGGAAGAGAATAGTTTCTGTCCCAAATATGTGACGATAACGAAGAGAATAGTTTCTGTCCCAAATATGTGACGATAAGGAAGAGAATAGTTACTACACCAAAAATGTGACGATAAGGAAAAGAATAGTTTCTGTCTCAAAGATGTGACAATAAGGAAGAAAATAGTATCTGTCCCAAGGATGTGACGATAAGGACGAGAATAGTTTCTGTCCCAAAGATGTGACGATAAGGAAGAGAATCGTTTCTGTCTCAAAGATGGGACAATAAGGAAGAAAATGGTTTCTGTCCCAAATATGTGACAATAAGGAAGCGAGTAGTCTCTCTCCCAAAGATGTGACGATAAGGAAGAAAATAGTTTTCCTGATATTAATCATATCAAGTTTGCAACATCGTAACGAATGTTTGTTTAGTTTACTTTATTTTTTTCGGTTTATTTCCTTTTTACGTTATATAAAATTCAATTGGTTATTCAATAAGTTCAGATGAATAGAATATGTATTCTTTCTAATCAAACAGTTTGTAGATCAGTTTTCATTGACGTATTTGTATAAAGAGGGTTTTTGTCGAGTGTCATTTGTATCGATAGTAATATTCTTTTAAAATGTGTACTGGTATTTTTACTAAAAGTATGTATTTTTATACTTTCATAGTGTTTGTCCTCAGTTGGGGACTTAACTATTTTCTCATAGCTGGGAGGCTAACAGGTGCTACCACCCCAGGAACAACAGCCTGTAAGCGGTGGTTCCACGCTCCTCACAACTTCCCTATCAGAGGTCTTGCTACAGGATGTAGTTTATTGTAATACCAAGGACAAACGAATGTTTCTAATAGTGAAACAAATTATCTAGAAATCAAAGCTTCGGTGTAACGTTCACATTATACTGGGATAGCTCGTTTGATGAAATAATGTGTTATCAATAATAAACCCAATCAAGATGATTGAATAATTAACCCATAGTAAATTCCTTCCTAATTAGTGTGTTCCTGAAAGTAGATGTTAATGGCCAGTCTTCCAGGGCCCTAGCAATCAACGCAGACGTTCATCAGGTATCACTTCGCGGAATAAACCTCTTTTTACATTAAATCGATGATGTACTTAATAGTATACTCCAATCATTTTTGAGTATATTGCCTGTAAAATACAACCATAAATGGGTAGACCTACAAAACAGGTGATAACCAGAGATTGGCAACTGATCTCGTGTCCGATCTATCTTTAACATCTCCCTGGGAGTAAAAAAAAATGTCTAGTTACATTCAATATCTCGAAAACCAAAGTAATTATATTTCCTCATCGCCGATCGCACCCTAAACAAACAACAGTCTCGATGAATGGATATTCCCTAGGGGAGGTTCCGTGTCTTGAGAATCTATTGGGCCCAGACATCAAGTGAAAGTCTTTCATGCAATATATCGATCAAGATACAGGAAAATGGTTCATTCTATGTACTGCATCAGCAAGTACGTGACTCCTCGTGTTATACTCTAACTTTACAAGAGACTGATCAGGTCTAAAATCGTCTACTTTTGTCATATTTGGACATGTGCTGCTCAGTTCTCCATTTAGTCTCGCTGTAGCCCGAAAGATTCTCTTCGTTCTTGTGGGTATAAGATTTTCTCCACCCTGCAACCCCTCTCTGACAGATGATTTAATCTTACTTCCATGGAAAATGTTCAGACAAACTACATACTTTACTTCCACCTATCAATTTCATAGCTAGGAATCCCCAAGCTAAACACATTGTAGCGAACCATCCTCACTCCCTCCGTAACACATTGTTGAGACGCAAGTTTCACACAAACAGCTTCTTCACCCCAAGCATTGCACATTGGAACACACTTCCAAGTGGATGTTTTCCCGATCACTACAATCTTAATCAGCTCAAGCCAAGGATTAATCGTTATCTTCTCCATCATCTGTCTATATTTCTGAGATGAGGTATTATGTACACTATTTACATTTATTCGGACTATTGTCCTCATCTTTGTCGCCATAATTATTACAACGTTTCGGCCTTTCAGTATCTGTCTATATTTCTGAGATGAGGTATTGTGTACACTATTTACATTACTCGGACGATTGTCCTCATCTTTGTCGCCATATTTATTACAACGTTTCGGCCTTTCAGTATTTGTCTATATTTCTGAGATGAGGTATTATGTACACTATTTACATTATTCGGACTATTGTCCTCATCTTTGCCGCCATATTTATTACATCGTTTCATATCGATAGATATACGCTCCGGCTTTCTTCAGGTTATTGGAATATCGAACTGAACTATTTATTTCGCTTACTGGAGTAGAGTGTTCTAGTTCCACGTACCACAACATTTTTATCCTCAGTGCAATGTGTCCTCAACGACATATGGCACAGTGGATAAAGGCGTTAGTTAGATCCAATGACAGGATTCAAAGTGTTGTGTGTTCAATACCTGCTTAAGGCAGTGGAGAACTTGGAGAGGAGAATTAACAGGAGATAACTGATAACTGACATTCATTAGACATGGTACGTGGAACTAGAACAGTCTACACAAGTGAGCGAAATAGAGGGTTCCGTTCGACATTCCAACCACCTGAAAAAGGCCGGAGCGTACAAGGGCCGAAACGTTGTAATAAATATGTCGACAAAGATGGGGACAATTCTCCGAATAATGTAAATTGTGTATCTTCTCCATTTATCGATACAATCTCTGACCCTGACTTTGTAAGCCTCTATCTTGAGTGGCTCCTGAGCCTTCAGGGGGAAAGTGACTGTTAAAATAGCTACAGATTGAGACTGAGTTTTCAATATCCTAAACGAGGTGAATATGATATTTAATGGAAAAATAGAATTTTTAAATGGGTCCTTTTATTCTGAAATCATTTCAATTCCATTATTGTTAATACATATTGATTTGCTATGTAAATATTCTTAGACGTCGAGACAGGGTTTATGCCATTTTTCATTCAGGTTTTATTAAAAGGTTTTAAGTAAGATGGCCAGGTCCTTCCTCGATTATGCTATGAATTAAAAGATGTTGTAGAATATATATCTAAAGCTATATTCGGAAATAATAAAACTCACAAGACAGTGTAAAAATCCTTTTTTTTAATATTCGCATAAAAAGAAATGAAATCATTTATATAGGTCCCATGCTGTCATATATTTCTCTCAGTTTCCGCTTCTGTCTGTATCCGGTTACAGTCACAAGCAAGCTTTGCACGAAAAAAAAACCTTCGATCAATATCACTTTTTTATATTCAGAACACAAACAATGCCGAAGATGAAGACAAAATGAAATAGTTTAATTTTCTCCTGTTTATCCGCCTGTTTACCCGATGAAATCGCAAACAGCTGATGGTGACCTAAATAATGTTCGATATCTTTTCAAAATATAACAATTTATTAAATATAATGAACTAACTTCAACTTACTCTTGCACCAGTGCACCATTTGCTTCCTATATCGAAGTCGGGATTTTATCTGCACGTCATGGTTTTTGACTCGCGCTTGTAAGTCGACGCTTTTAATAAGTACATATATATATATATTTTTTAAATCTGTTTACATTACATTTTCCATCTGTTTGATTTTTGAGTGCTTATAATTTTAGGTAATATTTTTTTCATCTTATTTTTCTACTCTTATAATTACTAGGTATTTTAATCTATCTGGTTTTTGGACGCTTATAATTAATAGATAATATTTTTTAATCTGTCTGATTTTCTAGGATGGCACATTATTATTTATTTACGTTTTTTTACATTCGGACTATTGTCGATACATTTTTTCGGCGATTGTGCCTTCCTGTCTTTGTCAGGATCATGACGATCCGGAAAAAATCAGTTGATTTCGAACCTTACATTTTATTTAAGCTACTGTTGTTCTGAAGCCGTTAACCATATGTCGTCAATATCTCGTCTAGTTCAGATTTTAATACTGATCAGTTATTACTCGCTCTGTTTTTCCTGTGTCTAATTCAACACTACTCGTCTCAGGGATTGAACTTCAGTATACATCATCACCATCACTATAAGGCAGGAATCTGTATTTCCCTAGCTTACATTATTATTATTACACAGGAGCACAGTATGGTTCATTGAGAAGCAAACGATCTCAATCTACGAATCGTTTTGATTTACAACATGAGCGGCGCCATCACCGTCATATAGTGTTTTATTAATAAATATATTCTTTTTTTTATTGTGGCATCATTTTCTTTTATGTTTGGTGCAAAGTTAACCAAATTTGAACTAAATTAATCGTTTTAACTTGAAGTAGGTTACTAGATTGTGTATGCATGTTCACTTATTTTCTCATTTTAACTGTGTCCCTTCAGAATGTGATCAATCATGGCTCTCCACAACCTCCTATATATTGGAGCCTTTAACATTGATGTTTGACTAATACATAGTTGAGTTGAGATATTAGGTTATTTGTAATTGTATAGCAAAAACAAAAACAAGCTGTATCAAAATAACATAAATATTTATTTACCTGCATAATTCATTTGCTATTTAGAATTTTTTTTTAAACTTGTTAAATAAACCCTAATATTAAAGTTTCTTTGTTAATGATCTTTTAATTTGAGAGAGAAAAATATTATTGTATGAATTAGACTTGTAGGGTTAAAGTCTCTAAAATTAGATTTTATCAAATAGAATAGTTAACATTCCTTTCCACTGACCTTAACGCATTTCAGATTTTCTTTTAAAGGGATTTTCTTTATTTGAATGATTCGAACCAGTACGTTAGAGCTCTGCATTCAGTAGGTATATTTCAAAAATTGATTTCTCAGACTCACCAAAGAAGTGAAAACCTACTGGATTGAGAATCGAATGCCAAATTTTGTTTTTAATTATTATTTTTTGGTTCAAGTGGAGGTAAGTAGAAATTGCCAAAACCAAAAAACCCAATCCTTTCTTTTTTGTCATTCAGTGAGGCGTTTACCGGATTTTAACTGAGTCGATTGTTTTAAGTGGAAGAAGGTGACGAGGTTTTATGCGTTCTAAATTTAAGAAATAAGCAATGTTAAGGCTGTTGGAGCGCAAAATAGCAAAGCAATTTGCGTCTTCATATCACACACAAAATATATAACATATATATATATTTTTCATTTAAGAGTTTCATCAATTCTATAATGAAAACCAAAAGATGTGTTTAATTAAGTTTGTAAAATTAAATTCCCTGAGAGCAGATGAATTTGAATATATCTGGCTTTTTTGAGTTGATTTGAAATTAATAATGACATCGTAGTGTACGAACGAATACGTCCTTTCTTACTTTTATCAGCTTTTAATTGTTGTGAGGCAGACCCCTTTTACACAAGATGGACTCGTCCAAAGTATATTTATACTGACAGAATGAATACCTACAGGTTGAGATACGTTGAATCACGGGGAGAGATACGGAGACAGTACACAGGGTGTTCACAGAAAGTTATACGATAGTCCAGAGAGAGAGAGAGAGAGAGAGAGAGAGAGAATTACGGCGTCACTTACAGGGACTTGTACATATACTTTCTACTAACCCGCATTCCTGGACTACTAATCTTCACTTCAAATCTGTATTCTTACGTTTAATACACTTATTTTCCTATCTCAATTACTGGCGTTGTTTATTTATTTGTGCAGGATTCCATTCCCGGAATCCACAACATTATCTAAATTAGTTATTTGTAGTATTTGCTTATTCTTTGCCATTGTTGTACAGAAAGAAGGTAAACAAGGTGATTCTGTTCTCCGAGTCAATGCGCGTAGTGATAGCAATAAGTGTCCATTAGAAAGGACTGGATTCTATAAATATAAATCGATACATATAGTCCTTAACTTTTTATTTTTTTTAAATTTTCATTTGCTTTTATTTACTTCATTAACGTTCAGCTGAATTTGAATATCGTGTGTCGAGCGGGAAATAATTTTTATGACAGTACTTATTTTTCACACTATTGTACAAACCGTCAAAAGAAAACAACCTTTTTTTAGATGTTTTTCTTAAAGGTGCCTCCACATATGAAATTTAATTCCCGATCTGAAGTACAATTCTTCTGTGGTTCTGTGCTCCTTCAGAACATGAGAAGGCTTTCCACGAGGTCATATCACTTGTACCTCTACGTACCGTTTCTCCATTACTCCATTCCGTTATCCATTGACACAAGTTGGTCAGAAGGTAGCCCACTTTCTCCCCTTTAAACTCCTTTGACTTCGATATGTCCTGCGAGCGTTAAATTCTTCAATCACTCATTTTTTATTTTATGTTGAAGAAATTTCGAACTATATCTTTATTATTCTTATTATAGAATCTACAGTTTAGAATGATTTCTTATTTTTGGTTCGATATTCATTAAAAGATCATCGTTGCTCACTGCTCTGTTCATTCATTCTTCTGGTATGAGGACGTGGATGAATATTTAGAACATTCGTTTTCTTACCATAAGGCTCGGGTTCGAATTTACACCATGGTCGTTTTGTCAGGAAGCTGACTTTTTGAGGTTATCGGTATGCGTCCGTCACCTTTGAAAATCCTACCACGAATTGACATAAACTTTGTAATTGAAATTCGGTAGACGGAATTCTTTGGGAGCCGTCGATGGTTGTGCTAGCACGCATTCACAAGTCATCGTGACCGAGAGTTTAAGTGGGATGGCCTTGTTCAGACTGTTAATCACACTAGATATTGCGCTCTCTCCCAGACACTCTACGTTCCGCTCAGCATAGTTGGGCTCCGTGAGTGTTGAACTAACTAAAATGTGCCTGAACAGGCGTCTACAATAGGGAGTAACTAGCCGATCTAAAAGATAGTATACCATGATACGAGTGGCCTGTCATTTTTTGTTTTTTTGTATAACCACATTTCAGTTGTCTCCTCGTATCTTTTCGTCGATAAATAAATTGTCCAGCATCCACTTCCATATAGTAGGATTGGTATTAGGTAGAAATTAATCACTCTTTCCTTTGTTTCTAGCGAATTTTCCCTGTTTCCTAATACTTTGTTTTTAGGAAGGCGTCTTTTACAATACAAAAAAAGCATTCAGATTTCGATGACGCATTTTGAATCTATTATTAAAACATTTCTTAGTTATTTACTAAACTTTACCTGAGAGATGAATGAGAATACAACATTAATGATTTCTCTGATTTTAATTATATGCGTGCTATATACATATATATACATATATATATATATAAGTAACTATGAGGATTTGAGAATTATAATTAAGTAATTCATCGAGTCTAGTAACCTCAACAGAATACAGAAAGCACTGGACGGCGGTTTAGTGCCACATTTTGACACATCAGCAGTGCGCATCTACTGCCTAGAATTGAAACCCAGACAGTTACGTTGCCAGGCAAACGCCATATCAACTGTCCCAACGGTGACAAAAGAGGTAACAAAGAGGTAGCGTATCAGACACGATATAGCAACGCTCGATCACATATTCCGTGGTGGAGCTCAACTGAGTTTCTTTTTTTACCCATAGGAGATTGGAGTGGCCATATTATAACACTCATTGCTTCTCATCAAAGTATTCCTTCATCAATTTTGATTTGTGACAGGAAGCATTATCCTGCATAAAAATGATCTTGGTGGGGACGATTTGCACACTTTCTGCATTAGGGAGCAAACAAGTCTCTGAAATGCTCTTGTACTCTCGCTCCTGAGGGTCTTTTCAATACGTTTTAAGAAACCAGTTCCATGAAAAGAAAAGCATCCCCAGAACATTATACTGAACGGATGCTTGACAGTACTTACTGCTAAATTCAAACAGCTTTCAAAGGTTCTTTTTTCGGATTTTAGATCGCTTATCGTTTGAATTTAGCTCAACTTTCATTTCATCGGAGAAGAGGACATTTAGTAAAAAAAATCAGTTGAGTCTCTTTTATCGAACAACACTGTATATATATATAATCTGCCACTGCTTTACAAATTAAATAAGATCGTAAATTCTAAACTGTAGACTCTATATCTATTCATTCACTAGTGAATCTATATAATACTGTACGGCATATAATGACTTGTGAGTTGTTTATACAGTAACTATTTTTATTTTAGCTTTCTTCAAACAGACAATTTTTTAATTAAAATATGTTTAGTTTTAAGACAGACACAGAGAGATCCTGATTTTCTGTTTCGTACTTTTGTTTGTAGAGTTTTTTTTTTATATTTTAGCTCTCTTTAAACAAACAATACTTTACTTATTAAAAATAATATTTTTTGGCATATTGAAAAAAATATTTTCAAGTGAATAAATTTTTAAAATATTCTTTGACGTATTAAAATTATATATTTGAGTTAATCTGATTTAAAAAATATTTTATGTGAATAAAATTTAAAAAATACGAGTTCTTTATACAGTAAAAATTTTTATTACAACTTTCTACAAACAGACAAGATTTAATGTTGAAATCAACTCCAATGTTTTATAACCTGGACCGTCAGTGACTCAACAAGATACGGATTGTCTAGTAAGACATTAAAAATTGGTCTTTAAATCTGCCTGTAAATTACTTCTTTTTGTTGTTTCTAACATATAAATACACATTCCTACCATTTCTAATGCTATACTGTTTGTATTAATCACCATTCGATGGTTCATGAATATATATATATATATATATATATATATATATATATATATATATATATATATATATATATATATATATATATATATATATATATATATATATATATATATATATATATATATATATATATATATATATATATATATATATATATATATATATATATATATATATATATATATATATATATATATATATATATATATATATATCTTCGGCAGAATTGAGTCACTGTCAGTCAGTGTGTGTTTATCTAAATCTAAAAATAAACACGCTAAAATTCACATACATCCCTTCCGTGAGCCGACGGCTTAGTGGTAGCAGTTCCGACAGACGCCAATTCAGTCGGGTTTCGATCCTAGCTAGAGGCAACCGGACGTCTAGCCACGCTGATATCTTTGATATCCCTCCCTGCATTTAGCCGTATTCTTTGCAACATGTGTACCATCAGTATATTGATAGTTTGATAAAACATTTGTATAAGGCTTTACACCAGTAGTATACTAATGTTTCCATTCAAGGTCTGCTGACACGGTACTCTGGAAATTGGTTCACTATTTTGACTTTAGTCCCGATGTCATCTGAACGCTATCAATTGTTCTTCGGATTTCCTCTTCTTCAAATCTGAAACACTAATCTACTCAAACAAATAACCCTATAGTGGTTTGCTAATTCTTATGCGGTTTATTTTGCGTTTTTCTCAATTTGCGTTCACAGAAGCTAAATATTAACAGAACATGGACAAACTCAGAGAAGAATTTTCGAGACCAAAAGTAATTCCTATTGACATTATGCAAACCATGGTTATCACGTCCGGACGCTTACAGCTTAGTACCTTTTATTATTATTCATACAGCAACTGACACCGTTATGAGATGGAAACACATTTTAAAAGAGGAAAACTTCTGATACAAATTTACACACTCTGATATTTCACAATCTGAAAAACCGTCCTGTGTATGACGATAAACTACATCCGCCTCCAGGGTAATACAATAAACTACGCCCAACAGCAAGGTCTCTGATCAGGAGGCTTTGAGGAGTATGGAACCTCCTCTTAATTGTTGGTGTTCCAAGGTCCACCCTGACCCGGGGTGGTAGCACCTGTCAGGGTCCCAGCTATTGGCAAATAGTTAACCCCGAAACTGAGGTAAAACGGATTATGAAAGTGTAAAAATAGGTTTTCATACCAGAAATACTTTATAGAAAAATTATTACCAGAAATAAATTTTTGAAGAAATTTTTTTTACCAACAATACCTTCTTGAAAAAAAAAATATTACACCAATACGTTTTTGAAAAAAAATATTACCAGCAATACGTTTTTGAAAATAATATTACCAGCTATACAATTATGAGGAAAAAAATATTACCAGAAATAGATTTTTGCCAAAACAAAAATATTACCAGGAAAAAAAAAAGTTGTCGGCATTAAATGAACCATTGAGGTTGATATGCCGTAAAACAAAACAAACAAACAAACAAAACAATCTGTAAAAGAAAATTCTTTAGAACCTAAAAGTTAATCGTTAAATTGCCGTACTCATTGAACCCTTTTCAACTTAATACTTGTTGCAATTAATCAAAATTACTAATTTTAAGCTAGTAATTTTGACAACACTTTTTTACCAAAAGAACAAATGTTTTTTTACGTCGTATGGCTGGGTTTTTCTTGTTTTTTCTTTACTTCATGCAGGGCAATTTGTCGAAGAATAGGAATTTGCATGCCATTTCAATGTTCTTTCTGAAAAAGCAGTAACGATTTCAGATTACTAATCCAAAAGAAAATCGGCTAAAATCATTTTCAGTGAGGATGTAAAAACAGAGATGATATTGATCTCAGATCTTGAAAAAAATTAAGATTATTGATTAATATAAATCCAAATAAAGCGAGTGACAAGCATTTAAAAGCACGTAAAATGTATTTAAATGGTCTACTGCGCAGAAAATGTCAGTTTCATATAGAGGCTTGAGATATTTACAAAATTGATCTTGAATTATATCAAGGATTTGCATTGTAACAATGTTTTTGTGATAAATGGAATTTTTCTCAGAAATACAGAATCGATCGACAACATTTCTGGATGCAAATGAAAAATTTAAATATCAGCGAAACATACGCTGTAACGGTACAAGGAACCAAACATTTTCCGAACATTTTTAGCTATGGATCGAAAATATGAATTTCACTTGAGACCTGAGGTTAACTGTTGTCCTAGAATAAAAAGGTTCGCCATAACAGAAAATTCTTTGAAAGACAAACAGTTTATATATGAGATTTTCATCATCTGGACCGACAATTACTAAACAAGCAGATCATAGTTTTCTTCAAATGGACATGCCCTTAATACCTATAGAGACGCAGCTGAATTTAAAAAGAATGTATATAAAAAAGCGTCCAGCTTGGTTGAAAATGAGTTTCGTGAATAATGACATTGGTCATGATTTTGCGAATAGGGTATTAGAGATGAACAATTTGAAGTTAAGAACATCACTGCATTGACCACATCGAAATATTTTATGTTAACATATACTTACAGGAGAGACTGTGGTCGAAATTAGAGAAGAATAGTTAATACCATCATCAAGTAATTAGCTGGATATAAAGGGTGTTTCGTTAAGAGGGATTATCTATATATATATATAAGTGTGTTTCATTAAAAACTATCAATGTCAGCAGTAAATAAATCAGTGTTATTGGTGAAAACCTATTTATCCTTCTATTGAATCATGATATTTAAGTCATGACAATTATGTGTGAAAAATAATATCCTACAAATATCCGCCAAATCTGAAAGAAAAAGAAATAAAACAATTAAACACTTAAACTTAATTCACATTTAAAATCAGTCCAAGTTATTGGAACACGCTTTAGTATGTACTTCGCCAAGGCTAATACGATTTTTGAATTCAGTCTTCTATAGCATGGCTCTCCACGTTAGGTATATCATGCGTTGTTTTTCGCTGTCCTGTGAATATCACATTTCCCAGTCCCTTTCCTCATTATGAGCCCTAGAAATACCCATGTCTCTTTCCGATATCAAGTATAGGTGTACATTTGGTTTCCATTTTTTCTAAAATTTCAGGCCATGGTATTCCCAGCATCCTTTTTGAGAATCACATTTTCATGCTTCAGATATTTTCTTGATCTGTGAGGAAGTTCTCCAGCACTCACTGCCATATAGGAAGACTAATATTACATATCATTTCAATTTTCTTATCTTTGTTTATAAATAAATCGACCCTTTTCTTAATAAAGGGTGTTTCTTTAAGACGGATTATATATAGAAGGGTGTCTCATTAAGAGGGATCAAAGTCAGCAATCATGGTTATTAGTGAAAATATATTTATTCCTCTATTAAATCATGTTATTTAAGTCAGGGCAATGATTGGGCACGAGTAATATCGCCCAAACGTCCGCCAAATCTGAAAGAAAAAGAAAAAAAAACAATAGATGCTAAAACTTAATTCACATTTAAAATCTGCCGGAGTTATTGGAGCACTCTTTACTTTGCTTAGATTTCAGAAGAGATAGTTCGCTATGGTGCCACGGTCATAAATTTAATTTATTATTTCCATAATTTCGTCAATGCTGAAATTTTCTAAGACTGATATCATCATTATTACATTCCTATCTAGACTCTCTTTTTTATTTCTATTTATCTTGACCAGTGCTGATATCATTTAAGACTTTAATATTTCTGGTTCCTCCATATTATTCTTATTACTAGTTTTCTTCTTTCGACTTGCAAGTGTTCCCCTGGGCATTCTCTTCATATTTGAAGTATTTAAAATTATTCTTTTCAGAATTCTCACTTTTGATTTTATGTATGTTAATGAATAAATGCAACGTTTATTTTCATACGGATACCTTACACCCCACAAAAAAAACAAAAACAAATAATAAACGAAAGGGTGTCCTCTCATGGGGCACTAGTGAATAGAGAATTCTTCATTGGACACCCCATGCAACTGAACCCTGGTGGATATATAAAATCGAACAACCCAATAAATATAAAAATGATTACATTCTATAATCAGAATCTAATAATTATTCACATGGAAATAATTATGGAATAAGTGTTGTAACCTAGGGAAGGTTACTGAATAGAATAATCACACGAAGGTTGGTAATGAAGGATAATACTTAGGACAAGAACAACATATATAAGATTCACTAGCGGCGCGTAGAAAAAGTAGTCAACTGCTAGAAGTGAGTCAAGTGAATTCCACAATGGATACTCAACTTCAGGGTAACTACTAACCCACACCCCCACGCGGTCAGATATGGAATAAGGCCGAAATTAATGTGGGCTATCCGAGCCCGTATGCTTGTAGAAAAATTCCCCATAGACCCTGTCTAAAATGGGGTCGGGTAGCTGTTTACCGAGACGAGACTCTGCTGTTTGACTTAACCTCGTCTAGGGATTCTCTCTGCCCGGGGGCATAGAGTTTGACCTGCACAGCTGGAGACGAATCTCCAACTGCAGACCAACAATATTTTCCTACTGTATTTATGTGAATGGTGACATAGCCATTATCGTCCGTATGGATTCTACAACAATAAGTTAATCGAAATGGATACCAAAAGGCTATTCCTTTCGAAATAATTGTTGGTATTTATTCAGCAAAATAACCTCGTCGAACACGTGAGCATAAATAAAAAGAGAAAAGTATGGAGACGTATACTGACAATGAGAAAGAGACTTTTTTTTAAACAGCTAACAAGTTATTCATTGGTTAATTTGCTTTTTACGGCTTAGCAACCATTCGGGGTTTATTTAAAACCCATAGATATTTGGATTGCAGTAATATTGTTTCTTTAGTGAGTTAAGATTACATTAACATTTATTTTAGAATAGTGATAATGGTTAAAGACTTACTATTTAACACATAGCTTAGAATGGTTTGGATTACTAAAAAGGTTATTCAAAGACAGAAAATCTTTTTTATAGATTATGTGATTATTTTACAAATAATAATGATTTAATGATTCAAGTGTTACGAATTAACCCATAACTAGGGGGAGAATAGGTCAATAAAAACATTTCCCAAGTGTATTTGCACGTAAGTGAATATAACGAACTGGAATTGGAACTCGGCCCTACATTATCAATTATACTACCTACACATCCAAGCGTACGGCATATAGTATTCTCAAACGGTCACCCATATAAGTGCTGACTAGTCTGATCGTATGTGAATCGGTTTGACCATAATCCGTATATATATATATATATATATATATATATATATATATATATATATATATATATATATATATGTATATATATATATATATATATATATATATATATATATATATGTGTGTGTGTGTGTGTGTTTTTATTTTAAAAAATATTATATTATATATATATATATATATATATATATATATATATATATATATATATATATATATATATGTATGTATGCAGGTGTGCAGTGAAATAGGAAAGAACACGTTAGGTAGATAATCCGGAGTTCCTTAAAATTTAGCTTTATTTTCAAAAGGACAGTGCTCCATACAGAAGTAGAGCTTATACTATAATAATATTTTTAGTTTTTAAAAATATGATTCCTCCGCTACATAAGAGTTCTCATGTTTCAAAAGCGAGAGCCGAGACCCCTAACATAATTTTTTAAGTTATGTAGAGTTAAGGTGTCTGGACCCGCTTCCTTGTCACGCGAGAATTTGGGAATAAGCTATATTTTGGTTAGCTAGTGTTTATAAATACGGTATCATTGGAACATTAGTTGATATGGAAACGGCTAGTTTCGGCCGTTGAAGTTAGGTGGTTTAAGGGGCTAAGAATTAAGAATTAATTTTTATCTACAGGCCCGTCCCTTTCGAAAAATGTGTATCAAGTTACAATGGTGATTCTATGTCCAGAGTGGTTTTGGCTTATGCTAGTCAGACGGCGTCTTTTTTATTTATGGGTTTGCCTTGAGTCGTTGAGTGACTAGAAGGTTATGTTTCATTATTATCTATTTGATCTGTTTATTTATTTGTTTATTTACATGGCTTTTTTTATCAAAGGGTTTTTCTCAATAATTATTGGGCTGAGTTTTTTAAGGCTTTTAAATTATGGACTTAATTTGTTTAAATCTATTTATTAATTATTTAATGCGAAAATCATTTGATGACGACAGAACACCGTTAACTCATGTCTATGGTTTAGTAACTTTTCACTATTTAGAAATCTAATGATGTGCAGTTTTTCGTGTAGGCACAGAGGGCATGGGTCATCCCAGGTTTTACATGTTCTAGTTCTATTTATTATTTTCCATTTTACTTTCGGTGTTTTGTTCGTTTCCTTTAAATGCCAGTAGTATTGAGATAGAAATGTCTGACTTCTATTTTGGATGTTGTTGAAGGAGCTTTTGTGTTGTCTCCATCTAATTTTAAAATTATTCTTAGTTGACCCTATGTATAACCTTTCAGTGTTAGGATTCTCCATAGATGAGATGGTACATTGGTATACCACGGATTTAGTAAGGCATCTGTTTTCTAACGGGCAGTCATTAGGGTTTCTACAATCACATGATTTTTCATTTTTTCTGTCTAGTTGCAGTTTAGGAGTTTTATTGGCACTGTTTTGGCATAAAAGATAAGAATACAAATATCTTTCCTCTCACTTTCTCGGAACAATCTTAATTGTTTTATTACTCTTTACGCAGAAGAACTTTTTCATTGCCACTTCAAGGAAGACATTTGGGTCACTAACACACAAAAAGGACAATGTCTAACACCGAGAATGCTTAACATCGAAAAACATAAGAAAAAATAATTCCTTTTAATAATACGTGGAAATATCCACTATTTTCCTGATGAAGGTAACGAGACCGGAATTACGTGTTGCAAAATTATGGAAATTAAAGAAATAAAGCATAATATTAAAAAAAATTACCACATTACAAGCAAAAACTTTTGCGGTCGCTCTCTTCTTTTTAATATATATATATATATATATATATATATATATATATATATATATATATATATATATATATATATGTGTGTGTGTGTGTGTGTGTGTGTTTGTGTATACTCATGCACATATTATAATACATATATATATATATATATATTTATTAATATATGTATTATACATACATATATTGAATAAAATATATCTATAATATATATTATTTGATTAAATGTGTGTATACGAAGGAATACTGCCTACGTATACTTTTCATATATAGATTTTTGAGTGAATATATATATATATATATATATATATATATATATATATATATATATATGTGTGTGTGTGTGTGTGTGTGTGCGTGTGTGTGTTGACACATACATACACGCTTTTATTCGATTCACTTTGACCTGTCTTGAATTTCTTCTTTATCCAAAGTATGTCTGGCCTTGGATAGCACCAACATAATCTGCTTATCGTTTGCTTTAAATCAAACGATTTTGTTCTTGAGGATTGTCGGCTGGAATTATATGACAACTCGTTGAAATAATCTCCATTGATTTCGTTTGGTCTTACTGTTTTATTACCATTGGGATTACGCAAACAATGACGACATTTATTTCTGCCTTTACATAATACCCTTTCCTTTCATCAAATTACATTAACGTTTGTCTCCTGGAATCAGCACAAAAACATTATTAAAATAAAATATTATTTTTAACATCTATCTGTAATACCCGTACACGTTCCTCTCGAAGTTATGCCATGGAGATTGAGATATATATCTCAATCTCCATGCTCTGACACATTTTTGTATACGTTGTAATGTTTCATCTCAAGTGTTCAGAATACATGGAGAGACTACAATAACATATGTGTTTCCCTGTGTTTGATAAGTACGTATAATGGATCATACCCAGGTTCTGAGTGTGGTGGCGTTTTCGTCTTCAATGTAAGTCATGCGCATGTGCGAAACTTTAGAACGTCACAGAGGAACAATCATAATACGCATGACATCATTTTCGAATTGCAGAACAAGTAAGAAAAATAGGAAAAGGAATAGGATTCTATCAATCAAACACAAACGTAGTTAATCAGAGAAGTGGATAAAAGTCACGTGGTAAGTTGCCTTCTTCCTTCTAATTCGTTGCAAATGAGGTTTACACAAAAGTCAATCACCAGTTCATTCAATTCTGTTTTTTTTTTCTTTTTTTTGTTTTGGTTCTAATTTTTTCGCTTTCATCTTATTCAATCAAATCTGATGTAATCAAATGTGAATAATCGTTGTCAAATCCGGTTGAGCAGAATGAGAAGGCATATATACATATAAAGAATCGAATTAAACTGAACAGAAAACAAGAATATAAAAGAAATGGGTGCTTTACATTGTGAACACAAACATCAAAGAGTGCTATAGCAAAAGTGATTGAATAGAGACAAATTTGTGTTTCGTACCATTAATCATATTTTCGTCTGTTATGCTGTATTGAAGGCAAAGGCGAAGATGTTTAGTTGCTTGGTTGACTTAACTGGAAGAAAATATTAAAATAAATACAAAATAAATCACATATTGATGGAGGAGGATTTTGGAAGTAAAAGCAACGTGCTAAACTAACAAGCCAAGGAAATTACCAACTAAAGTTTTATTATAAATTTAAATACTCCCCTAACATATACACCTTTTTAAGCAGTCATTTGCTGTTTTTAAATAATTACTCCCTCCGTTCCGAAATAGTTGTACCAATAAGATTTTCATGTTGTTCCAAAATAATTGTTCCAGTAGATAAGAAAATACCAAAAAGAACAAAAAATATAATTTATTCCCATACTCAACAGTAAATGAGTAATATTAGTGAATTGTCATATAAATAAGTGTGAAATGCATCGAAACTGATATACATAAACAGTTAAATTAATAACAAAAATAACTGGGAAAGGTTTACTTTAATAAAAGCAGTTTTCGTTACAACTCGTCAGAAATAGAAATGGATACTTCAAGTTTTCCTTCTCTTTCAAGCTTCTCTTTAGACATGTGCCGGAGTTTATAGTTGTTATCGCCGTCAACTAAAATAACTTGTTCCATTGCTAACTGCAAACATCGAAAAGTATTGTTAAGCTTCGACTTCTAAAGTTTATTGAAGCTTTCTTCCACTGCTTCAATGAGCTGGTCAACATTATTTGGAGCTTGCTGGTGCTGAATTGATTGAATTGCATTAAAATAACCCAGATCAAGGACATGGAGATCAAGACTATTTGGAGGCTGGCAAACTAATTCAATTTTCAAACCCAGGCGTTCTGCAGCTACGTTTAATTCATCTGCAACCTGTTTTATTGCACTACGCTTCAGGAAACGATCTGTGAACCTTTCCAGCACTGCTTGCAACACAGCACTGCGTTCATTATTTGTCAATTCGTGCTTCTTGCAATTTCGTTTAGCATTTCTGTCAATTGGCTTCTCTTCTCCCATCATAATCTCTTGCCAGCGGGTGGTCTGAAAAAATACAATTTTAATGTGGTGAAAAAGTGATATAATTTGTGCTTCAAATTATTCTACCTGAAGAAGCTAATATAAATATTTGAGGAACATCAATGCTAACCTCCAATATGGCCCTGAATGGCGGGCAATCTCCTCACAGATGAAGATGAGGCTTGAAATGTGATTATACAGAAAAAGACTTGAAATATGTTCTGCAGAAAGATGCTGAGAATACCATGGACAAGACATGTGATCAACGACGATATCCTGGAGACAATGGTAAGAAAAAGGATATGTATACTAAACATCAGGAAGAGATCGCTGAAATTTTGCGACACATATTGAGAAAGGATGACTTGCAAATATTCTCGAGACGGATTGAACGTAACAGTGATAAAGAAAATGCGTAGTCTGTATGTCGAGCTTGAATAAATGAACGTCGGAGCAAGGTTTGGGAGAAATTTAAAATATCGGGAAATCGTGGAGAGTCATGATCTCCAACCTCCTGAATGGGCACGGTACACAGAAGATCCCAATATCAAAATTTATTACCACTGGATCGTAGAAAATAAGAGAAAGAAAATCTTCATAAATTTAACATAATACAGTATTTAACATCTATGTTATATTTATTCGTATTTGTTGTATAAATATTACGCGTATGTCAGTGTTGCTGTTATACCTCTTTCAATTTTTAAATATTATATATGTTTTGATTTACTTGGTTGTATGGAGTGTCAGATTTATATCAAATGTGGTTTGTGTGCATGTATATTTTTCAAAAGATTAATTCAGTGTAAGCGTATATTAAAAATTGGTTATAACATGTATGTCGGAATGGAAAAGTGTAATATCATCAGTATATTCTGAGCCATTATCCATTACCCCAACCGCACATCGAAGCTTATATCATCTGGTATTCCCAAGTGGTCAACTCTCTTGCTTTTCACCAGATTCAACGTTGATTACAATCGGTGATCTTACGCGAACCGGAGTTTCAACGTGATATCGTCATAAGACTTCTAACACTGGAAAACAAACAATTATAAAAGCAGATAAATATAAATTGTTCTGATTTTAATTCAATGAAATTCAATATGGATTTAAATTATGATGAAGTTCGAATATCAAAGAAGAAAAAGTTATAAATCAGAAAATAAATTTGATGTTTTTAATTCATTTGAAAAAATAATTCTCTCCCTATAACGTCGTGAATGGCAATTCGAGATGGTGTCTTGGTCAGCAAACTTGTCACGAAAGTTAACTTCTGTCCTCCTATATGTCAGTGAATGCTGGATAATCTCCTCAAAGATGAAGACGAGACTTGAAGCAGCAGAAATGTGATTCTACAGAAAGATACCGAGGATACCATGGACCGAACATGTGAGCAACAACAACGTTTGGAAAAGAAAATGGAAACAAAAAGGAAACATAAGAGGCAGTTGAAATTTCTGGGCTACGTAATGAGTAAGGATGACAAGCAAAAACTGATACTTACAGGACAGACTGACGGAAAAGAGGAACGAGGAAAACAGCACATGACATACTCGATGGGATTTAGTAAATACATAGTGTAGTTGATTTGAAGTAGTATTTGAAGACTGTTTACTAATCAAAGCATGGTAAACTGCTTGATAATCAAAAACACTAAAAATTCGAGGAGAGGGTGCATGAGGAAATGTTGCAATCAAGAACGTCTAGTGTCAAGAAATACCAGCACACACCTTTCTGCTATAAATCCCCTGCACAATTCCAACCGCCCGATCCCCCCCCCCCAAAAGGACTGTGTCAAGAAAAAACGTTCTATTTTATTATATCAGTTATATGCTCGTGCATGCAGATCACCAACAGTTTTTTTGAAATCTTTGTCTCGCACAAGCGCCATGGGGGAATTACAAATGGCGACCATCACTGCCCCTTGGTCTCACTTCACTACAACAAAAACTGATACTAACAGAACAGACTGCAAGAAAAGAGGAACGAGGAAAACAGCACAAGACATACTCGATGTGATTGAGTAAATGCCTAGTGTAATTGATTTGAAGTAGTATTTGAAGACAAAGAGTTTAATAATCAAAGCATGGTAAACTGTTTGATAATCAAAAACACTGTAAAATCCGACGAGAGCTTGCATGAGGAAATGTTGCAATCAAGAATCGTACGTCCAACATACAGAAATCACAGCACACATCCTTCTGCTATAAATCCAGTGCAGTGTTCAAACCGCCCAATTCCCCATCCCCCAAAAAACCTGCGTCCTGAAAAAAACGTTCTCTTTTATTATATCCGTCAGATTCTCAAGCCTGAAAATCACCAACAGTTTTATTTAAGTCTTTGTCTCGCACAAGCGCCATGAGGGAATTACAAATGGCGACCATGACTCCTCCTTGGTCTCACTTCACTACAAATAGTAGAAAAGAGTTTGGGGGGAAATAACAAAAATAGAAAAAAATTATTAAGAGCCACGAGAGACACAAAGATGACGAGGGGCATGATCGTCTACGACCTGAAGTGACATGGTAACTAAAGAAGAATTGAATTCAACTCTTATTGCCTTGTGCCACATGTAAGCTACACTTCATAAATTGTTATAACGACGGAAATTATATATCCGATATTTAGTACCAACTTCATCAAAATAAATAAACACAAACGACATCGTGACGCTCTCAGTGGCTAATAAGATTATTTAAAAAAATATGTGTATATCTATCAGGAACTGATGTAAATAAAGAATCGAATTTCAGTATGCTCCGTCTTTTTTTAAATATATTTTGTATTTCAATCATTGCAGAAATATAAGGATAGCTTTGATAAAGCATAACGTAAGTTTTGTCTATCTCTTATACTAGTTACATTACAAGTCTATATGCAGTCTTCCGCATGATTTTTATCTACAGCTGCAAACGGAGAGGGTATGACTTCATAAGTTTAAGAAAGAAGAGAGGAACGTATTTCATTATATTCACATTAATATTTTTCCCTTTTAGACACGTAATCATTATTGTTCTTTTCAGTAAAACTTTTTCGGCTCCTGCACACAATATGAGCAGACTGATGTGAGTCTGGGAAAAAAGATTAATATATGAATTATAAAAAAAAAACAAGCATTATTAAATATATTACAAAGTATGTCTTGTCTTTGTCAATGATGTTGGCGTCTCTCTCTAAGGAAATTCTTGTGGTTGAAATATCTTCCCGCAGGCGCGCCAATAGCACCTTATATCCATTGATTAATGAAAGTGATTAAGCTGTGAAGTGTCCGTAAATGCCACGGGGAATAGACATTGTAGCAATCTGTCATAACTATACATATATGTCGCTTTGTGGGCCTCTGGCGCATTTGTCACGCAAATACATTCTTCTAGTTGATAAGGACATTTTGTTTGTTGTTAATAGTTACTTTGTTTTCAACAAATTCATTCCTTCATAAATCATTTTGTTATTTTCTGCTTTTCATTACGCATTTCTCAACATATGTTAAGGAAGAAATGAATACTTCTTTTATTAGATCTCGGAAGCCTTAAACTAATATTCGTATTCAGACGGCATTTTTGAAAAGTAAATCCAATAACTTTAATAAAAAACATATTGAAACGACCTAAACATTTAATTCAAGCTTTGTTTTGACATAAACATTAATCGCTTAAAATTTGACAATAATTGTTCAAAGCAAACTCGAGTTATTGAAGTTCATCTTATTTTCATAACTTCAGACCGATTATATATATATATATATATATATATATATATATATATATATATATATATAGATAGATAGATAGATAGATAGATAGATAGATAGATAGATAGAATGCCTTGCACATTAACACATTTATCTTCTTCGAAATTCCTCTGAAATATCACACGCCCATTCGAGCGTCTTTCCCACCTTACAAATGAGCCAGCAATGCCCTTCTTATAGATGGCGAATATTGCAAACTCTTTAATCATGTCGACAACCCGGAGCATTATTTCTACAGTGCCTTCAGCTTTGAGGGCAGACAAATTTCCCATTGTTCTAAATCTGGATTGTAGAGAAAGAATGATATATGAGAACGTTGCGATGATTTTAAAAAGAATCCCTACAGGTGAGATGACGAATTCACAGCTGTAATAATCAAAATGGTTTCATAATATCTGCACTATATAGGGCTTACTTACATCTCTTAAATATTGCAACGTAAATTGCGAGTTTCTTCTGCAACGAATCTGCACGTATTCATTATTTACTTTACTCAATTTCTCGAATGCTTTCAAGAATGTGTCAAACAGATTTTCTTCCAAGGTAGAAATATAAGTGATATTGGTTCCAGCTTCCGAGGTTGATTTGAATGATTTGACCGAATATTTCAAACGAAATATTATATATCATAACAACAAAATAACAACATATACCTTCTCAGTAATAATCAGCAATAAGGAATACATCTTTATTCAATGATATATTAATACAGCTAGCGTAATCATATGGGAGAACGTCTGTTTAAACCTGCGCCGTAAATATCTTCCTTGGTCGTTGTCAGTTAAAAACATGGCTACGCTTTCGATTCACGAAATACTGAACATGGCTACATATTTAATTGCCAGATATGAGTGTAAGTTTTGGGCACCTCGAGGTGCTGTAATGGTTGTCAAGCGAGAACAAACACGACTGAGTAGTGAGTTCGATCCCACTCGGTGCCCCATACTTTCGGCCTTGTGCCACATCTGATCTACTCTTGGAAAGCCACTATGAGTGTAAGTTTATCAATAAATGGTTTTAAATTTATAATAATGCTTTGAATAAACGGTCTGTCTTCAATTATTATCATTGCAAATGGGTTATTATAAATTCTTTCTGTAGATTCCTTTTTTTTTTTTTAAATATTTCACCACAAGCAAGGCAATAAACTTACTAAGACGCAAGGGGGTGTTACAGAATATGAGAAAACAAAATACTATTAAAGAGAGAGAAAAATAAATAAGTAGAATTAAGAAACCAGAAGATAATGATAGACATTTCATATAAATTTAAACTCAACGACACCGACTCAACTCCAAGACAACTATCGCCGATCAGGAAACTTTTTACTCTTCCTCTTTCTGGAATGTAAATTTTCTTTGGGTGCGGTAATTTGAACTCTTGGTGATCTACATGATCTGGCATGGGAGTGCTTACAGCTTTCCGTTTACGTTTAATCGATTTCCTCATAAATGAAGCTTCTAACAATGATCCCAGTATAATATGAGATACTAATTTGCTAAGTACTGCATTCGGCTTTTCAGCAGTGTCTTCAAGCTTCAAGTTTGTGTGCACGTTAGCCAATACTACATTGGCCGCTGACGAATTGGTGAATGCTTGTTTTGATAACTGCTCCAAACTTCGTATGATCTCTTGCATGTATCTAGAGCCTTGGTCACAAAACAACATTTTATGTTGCTGTCTCTTTTATTAAAGTTGTCAAATATAAGTAAATGCTCTTCATGCGAAAAGTATGAAAATAAAACACCGGTGCTGAGTCGGCGGTAATGAAATGCCGCCAACCGACTGGGAATAAAATTGTATAACTTTAGCCATAATGTTCTTTATGTTTCCTATGCTGATTGTTGTCAAGCTTTGATCACCCTTCTCTTTGCCATTGAAATATATGTTTGAATGTCTCCGTATGTTCTCTCTTTCTGAATGGAGTCTGTATAGTATTTCAATAAATGAACTGTCATATGACCAGCTTCCTTCAGAAATCGGATTGCCCAGTATTCGTTCCTGTATAGTATTTCACTTCCTTATTATTTACACCCGGACTATTGTCTTCGTCTTTCTTGTTGTTATCAAAATTTGGCTGTTGCGGCCTCCATCAGGTTTATGACTGTCCAGTTAAACAACAAGAGGTAGATTATTCTCCTTCCTAAATTTAAAGATAGCCAGTATTTTTCTTATTTTAGTACTGCTCAGTTAATTTTCACCTTGTTTACACTGATTCCAAACACACTACCCAGCCCAGCGATCGAAGCAAACAAATTAACCAACCAACACTTTTATCCACTAGCCGAATGTCTTGCGGAGAACTATGTGGCTTTTGCTGTTGCTTGTAACGTTTGACTGCACTCAGGAATGCTTATCTTTTGTTAAAAATGCTGTTCTTTCTACTGCAATTGAACACCTGCTCTCACTTATCTGTCTGTATTAATTGAGCGGTCTCCATATCACATTTATTTCTCAATGGGTCCTCATAGGGGTCCTCATAGCCTAGCACATACTTTGATCTCGCTGTGTTATTCCACGTCCAGTAAATTTACTTCATTCCACAGAAGGTGATTACACTTTTAGCTCTATACATGATCAGCCATTCCTGGTTTCGGTTTTTCAATGTTCCTCCAACCTTACTTTTAGGGGGTGGCTTCTGTTAGGATTTTTTGGTACGCCTATATACTAGTGAGCCAACCAGAATGAGCTGACTCATTTTATGGTTCGCCAATAAAAGAAACCATCAGAAGACTTAAAATATTCAATCCGACGTGTATAAAGGTGGCCATTCTGTTTTTTCTCCCAATATCCACTGCCGACCTCTGATATCGATGACCAGAAGAACTACTGAACTACGCTCTGCTACTTTCTCCGAATATTCACTGCCAACCTCTGATATGGAAGACCTTAAGAATTATTGAACAGCTGCTACTAGATATTGGTGTTGTTTCACTGAACAAATTACTTACTACGCTGGAGTCTACATTCAGACTACTGTGAACATGTATAACAGCTTTTTTCTCACCGTTTTATTATTTGCCACAAGTAGAGTACACAGAGTTCTTGGTCAGGTTCTTCCTTTATGTTGGGATTTACTCGCTGATTTGTTTTCCCGTAGAGGGAAGATGGAATATTGTGCTGATGTTTTATGGACAGAAGATCTTCTGAATTCTTTCCAATAAGCTCATGACGAAACCAAACAGCCCATTGCCATTTTCTGGTTCGACTCCTTGATTCTTCTGTCCCCACCTCCAGACACTGGTGCTATGTTTGCAGTGTATTTTTTTATTTATTCTGAAGGGTATACTTAATGCTGATCATATCCTGTTGGTCTGTGCCTGGGTCTTCATCTAGGATGTTTCACGGCGTTGTCAGCACCGGAGATAAAGGTGAACAGTGGCTGGGGACATATGGATACTTTGGATGTCATTCACTATGCGAGTTGCCACTACGTAAACGAGTATTTAATTTATTGAAAAGTGACTTCTCCGCTTCCACAGTTTTATTCTAATTATCTCTGTCTTCCATGACTAGATTACCCGTAACAGGATTATGTCAGGATAATTCCAGAGCGAAGGATTCGACAGAAAGAGAGAGAAATAGAAAAAAAAAGTATAACTGAAACGATTCTTAAGTGGAACTGATAACATATGCAGATGTAAGACTTAAATAGAAAAACTAAAACCGAACGAAGAGTTGTGAACAAAAGAGGCATCCCAACTACCGAAGTACATACTGGCCTCGTAAAAATCATGTAGTTACGGATATTTCACTTTTAAGTAGTGATATAACGAACTATGGTAAATGTGACTTGGAAATTCGAAGGAGCATCGGAATAGCGGGAGATGCATTTGAAAAACCTGAACAAATATCTTTAATAACAAAGCATAAAGAATGTTGTGTCGTATATAATAATAACAATTCAATATTTTAAACTTTTCCTAGGGGAATAAATGTCCATAATAATTTATACCGATCAAGATTAGCATTGCAACAAAAGATCGGCGCTAATACTAAATACAAACACGAACGCAAATTCCTACCTCGCTATCTAAAAACAAAATAAAATCCCCTAACATAAGTATGGCAATAATTACTTCGAAAAATAGAATGAAAAATAGACGCATCTATTCAAATAAACAATCTAAAGCAATAGCGATGAATAAGAAAATGTGTTATCACTAACTAAATAATAACCTTCGACAGACCTGTTTCTATTCCTCAAACAGTTGGCCGATATGTTAAGACCAGTAAAGGCAATTTTTAGAACATACCTGAAGACCGTGTTTAAGCATGAAAGAGATGGTAACAGCTGGTTGTTGACCTCTATATTTTATATTTACATACGATATATCACTGAAATAATAACCCATAAACATAGCATGCTTTGAAATTATATTTTATCACACACACACACACATACACACACACACACAGATATATATATATATATATATATATATATATATATATGTTGTTATGGTAATTTACCCATGGGCGCATGGACTCTCCCAGATATAAATAAGAGCAGGTACTGCCTTTTAGAGAGGAAAGTTTCCAGCACTCTGCTCTGACAGTCAGGCCGAACATTCTTGCTGTAATACTCTTGTTTGTATATGTTTGTATTACTGTTTCTATTAGTATATTTGTTTAACTCACTTCCTCTCTTGTGTCTTTATTCCTGGCCCTAACAAGGCCACAACATACACACACACATATATACACACACAAACATCTATATATATATATATATATATATATATATATATATATATATATATGTGTAAAAGTGAACATTGAAGTCAACACTCAGAGGCGACAAGCTGTTTCATGCTAGACGCAATCGCCAGGCCGCCTGATGATTGCGTATAGCATGAAGCAGACTGTCACCTCTGAGTGTTGATTTCAATGTTCACTTTTACACTTATATTTACGCTCTATTTCTGATATTCAGCACTTTATCCCATAGATCTAGCACACCTTAAAACTATATTTCTTCATATATTTATAAAGAAATATCAATGACAGCAGGTCTTCAGCAAGAACTACCTTAGCAGCCACCATAATAACAGAAAAGCTCCGTTGTGCGTAATCATGCATGACAAATAGAAGCAACATCACTCAACAGAGAGCAGGTAAGTTTTCCGCACAGAATTCACGCACGGGATAATATAGTGGATTAAAAAATTTCTTTATGAATTTGGTAACATAATAATTGTGCTTTCAATCTCTGGGCTGGAAATTTTCCTTTCTCTTATTACTTTGTTCAATTTTTCTTACTTTGCTTAATATTTAAAAAACAGCTGTCGCTATTCCCACACTAGTTTGGATTTCTATATCACACTTCTGGTGATCAGTTACTACAATAGTAAAATAATTAATTTTATCTGCCTGATGATTTTGACGTTACTGATACTCTTTTGACCCTAATTCAAGTATCGTCTGGAATAATTTATAAAATAAGGGTAGCTCTTCAAATAAACCTTCCGCCAGGTAAGACTTATATAAGTCTTATATACTTGGTTCAAAATGACTGGTTCTCTGAGAAAAGTATTCTTAAAATAATAAAAACACCCTATTAAATAAGCACATTGTTAGGGCTTGCTAGAATTGAGAGAAAGAATGTAGTCGTGCCAGAACTGGTGTATGTTACCGAAAGTAAATAGTTCACAGCTTGCAGTGTCTCTTTTGAAGGCATCCATTCCCACACGACATTCAAATTGTAGAATAAGAAGGGAAAAAGACGAAAGGAAAACGATAGTAAATAAAAAAAATATAAAGAATGTGCTGACACGATGAAACAATTAAAGTTTTTGATAGATGCAAAATACAGTGTATGCGTGAGTTTCCCCAATAAGGATTTAATTCTCTACCGTAGCAAATGACCTGCACTGGTAATTCTGTAACCATTATTCTACGCCAAACGTCCAATCAGAAAAATAACTTTGAATAAAATATTGTCTTCTAATAGCGTTTGCTTTTGTACATAGGCTGTTCGAGAACTTATTTTAAGAAGATACATTTTGGACTGGCTCTCACCCAGACTGGTATCGAGACATTGCCATCGGGCCATAAGTTTAGAGATCAGTAGTCTGGTTCGTTAAGCGACTCGTAGGAGCCAAACTTTCCTTCGAAGACAGTCAATCCAAAAATCAAATTTCACAAGTAGGACTACGACACAGGCGCTAATGGAATTCTACCTCGCAAAATCCTTACTAAGGACATCGTCACTTGGCAACGTTTCAACTATCTACTTGTGCCAGGGGAGTGTCTCACCAAGTTAGGTTTTACTTTTTCATTCATCACCCAATTCTTCCCTAGCCAAATAACATACACTCAAACTGATCAATACTTCGGTTGTTAATTTTTAGAAGCTCCTCGAAGTGTTCTATTCCTTATTTGAGATGTATCGCTTGGTGACATGTGATTTTAAAAACAAAATAAACAGTTTTATTCCGGGGAATATGTTTATACTTCTAGGCATATAAATGGCGTAAGTATTTTTGCAGAGAAGTAAAATATATGAGCAAAATAATCACTTATACCGTTTAATTGATTGATACATTTTTACAGCTTATCAACTCTCTGTAGTTTATTTAAAACATCAAAAATATATTTAGAAGGCAATAGTGATTTTGTAATAAAAGACTTTCACGATATTTAAAGCTCCAAAATATATTTAGACGGATGTAATAATGATTTAATGATAAAAGACTTACAGGTTATTAAAATCCACAAAAATATATTTAGATGAAGTAAGAAAAAATTAGTGATAGAAACATTGCTAATTAACCTATATTATAGCTGGGTCGAGAATATGTGGATTCATGCCTTTCCCAAAGATTTTTGCACGTAAGTGAATATAACGAACCCAACTGGAATTGAACCTCGACTCCCCGATTAACAAATCTGAGCCATTATCTATTATACCAACAATACAAGCTTACAGAAGCTGACATCGCTAAACGTTCACTCATCTAGGTAGTGAGTAGGCTCTATGTTGTTTAACTCCGGTGATCTTACGGGAAACGCTGTTTCAATGTAATATGGCCGTCAGCCTTTGTATATGTTATCCAAAAGAATATAGTATTATCCTCTCAGGAAAAAAATAGAAGATTGCATTACGATATTATTTTACGATCACATGTACATAATAAATTATTAATTAGCTTAGAATTTTATTTCATTAATAGCCAAACTTTTGTTGCTAGTTAAGAATAATCCCAAGAGAGTTTAAGCATTTTAATGTAAAAATCGTTATTTTACGCGAGTCTATTAGAATCTAATGCCGTTTCTGAATTAATTTTGAAAGTTATAGTGTTACTATTTTTTTAAATCTATTAACAAGACGTTTCTTGAAGTCTCGAGTGATATTGTGGAGATAAACTCTCGCATAAAAAATTTGACAATGTGTAATAATTGCACATCGGGATTCACGTAGAAAACAAAGTTTTCATAGAACTTTTTTTCTTTTTGTTACAGGAAGTGTAACCGCTAAAATATTAACTTGAGATAAGTTAATCGTTATTATAAGCACTGTGAGATAAAAGACCAATAAAGATAAAAACAATCACAGAAAAACTGAGGAGACTGAATTTAGTGACAACCAAATAGAAACGGGACTCATACTTGTAAAAAAAGGATGTTCAAATAAACAGCTGACTCTAACCGGTGACACACGGTCAAAACCCAGATATGGCGTCAAATAGAAATACGGCAGATTGCAGAGAGAAACCAACTCAAAGATTTGAGTGTCTGGTAAATTTGCTAAAAGCAATATAACAGATTCCTCGATGCATCATAATCCGTCAATTTAGTCTGAAACACGGTTGAAGGCTTACAGTCATATCATCGATGTTAAGCAACGGCCAGCCTGGCCAGCTTCGGAATACAAAGGCGCTGTAAGTTTGGATATGTGGCCTATGGGTGGCGCCGGTTTCCAATTCCATTCGAGTTCGTTATATTCATTGACGCTCAAATATCCTTGGGAAACGTATGAATACACATCGTATTCCGCCCAGCTATGGTGTAATTAGTAGATTTTGTTCTTGTAAATCATTATTATTTCTAAATATTGTCACAATCTAAAAATATTTCTGGTTTTAAATAACCTGCAAAATGATTCTATACGTGTAAGAGAAATCAATGAAGTCATTAAACAAGTTTGGGAATTTCAGGACTCACTATGAGGATCGAATTTTTTACGCAGTAGCTATTTTCTGATAGCGCAGCTCGTTAACAGTCGCCTTACGGTAAATCATTCTAAAATGAACTATGAAAATTATCATGAAAAAATAGATTTTTTTAGGAGTGCGAATAACAAGATTATGTCAACCATCCGATTGTCTCGACTTTTGTATATGTGATTTTCGCGAAGCGTATCACTTATGGCCAAAGCAATTGAGATTGACCGTTTCGTTTGCTTTCGCAAATAAGTCCTTGTGAAACGGATGGTTCCATCTCTTATCTTTCCACTAATAGCTAATTGTATGGTAGACTTGGCTTTCTAGTTTTGTTTAACAGAAATATTGGACAAATATTTCTCTTGCTCTAATCATTCTCTCTCTCTTTTTCTCTCTCTCTCTCTCTTTCTCTCTCTCTCTCTCTCTCTCTCTCTCTATATATATATATATATATATATATATATATATATATATATATATATAATTAATCGCTAGGGAAACGAAAACAGAAATATCAAACTTCATCAAAGTTGTAAACTTATATTTCCGAGAAGGATAGGTTTAGCATATGGTATGTTTATTTACGCAAGTATTCATGCAAACTAATTAAATTAAAATACAGCCGACATGGTTTATTTAACATCTTATGCGATGTTTCCAATTTTCGAATAAGGTGGTGTTTATTTTAATAAAGATTGTTGATAACTGAGACATCCGGAAAAGGCGTAACATATGGAATTAAAATAAAATAACCCGGTGAATGAAATAAAGTGTCCAGTTCGAAATTCCAATCATTGAAGAAGGCCGGAGCGTAAAACGGTCGAGATGTCGTGAATATGGCAAGAAAGATAAGGACAACAGTCCGAAAAATGTAAATAATTACAATACCTCATGTCAGAAATATAGAGACAACCTGAAGACGGCCGGAGCGCACAAGGACCGAAACATGGTGAATATAGCAATAAACATAAGGCCAACAATACGAGAAATATCGGTCTATATTTCTGAGATGAGGTATTATGTACATTATTTACATTATTTGGACTATTGTCCTTATTTTTGTCGCCATATTTATTACAACATTTCGGCCGTTGTACGCTACGCCTTCTTCAGGTGGTTGGAATGTCGAACTGAACCCTTTATTTCGCTCACTGGGGTAGACTGTTCTAGTTTCACGTGCCATGTTTAATAGATGTCAATTATCAGTTATCTCTTGTTAATTTCCCTCTGAAAGTTCTCCACTGCCTCAATTGGGTATTGAACTCATTCTCTTTGGGTCATGTCACTGGATATTTACCAACGCCTTTATCCACTGTGCCATGTGTCATTGAGGAACACAATTTAAACATTGTAAATAATTACAATACATCATCTCAGAAATATAGAGACATCCTGAAGAAGGCCGGAGTGTACAAGGGCCGAAACGTCGTGAAATGGCAATTAAGATAAGGACAACAGTCCGAACAATGTAATGTAATTAATTACAATACCTCATCTCAGACATATAGACAGGAACTATCCAAAGTTCATGCTTGTTGTCCTATTCCAGTACTTTCGAAAGTCTCAGTCATTTTACAGAAATATATGATATCTGCGTGGTAGGCATGATTCTAACAGGTTAAACATATAGATGCTTATAAAATCATAACGACACTCACGTGTGGATCGCCGGCTAATGCTGGGTTAAAGAATATCTCTCCCAAAAGACTTTGGACTATCTACACTGCCTAGGTAGTCTCTCTTAGTTCCTCACTGAATGCAATTACTGAACAGCCTTTTTTTCAACCCTTTATCTTAAATAAGATAAAAATAATAATACTTGCTGAGATAGACAATTGGGTTGACATCCTATAAAATGCTATTGTTAAACTATTAATATTTGATGAACATATGCGGTGGTAGAAAAGGAAACTTCATATAAATGCACCTTAGCTCCACTAATAAGGAATTTCACAGCAGCACATTTTCATCAGCACTATTCCGTTCGTATTCTGTTAGTTAGAAGGAAGTTTGTAGGGTTCCTTGCCAAGAACGACTACTTTGTGTAAGACACTACCGGGAATATATATCCAGTTCGCTACAATTTTAACCTCTTGAATTTTATGGTCAACAGTTACTTTTGATAGGCATCCTCATAAACTGAAATTCTTTCAACCTACCATTTCACCCATACAACAGCATCAATGAGTAACCCTATAACGTGAGTGACTTTTTAGTTGATTTTTCACCCCAAGCAAGGCGATAATTCCACTAGGACAGAGGGGGTTACAGGTAGTAAAAGAAAGACTTTGGTAAAGAGAACTAAGTGCAAAGATCAGGATTCAGGAAGACAGAAGATGGCGATTGATGTTGCATTTACAATTTTGAAGACTGTAATTGGCAGGGAAGCAATAAGGTGAGAAATGTTAAAAAAAAGAATAGAACTAGCTGTTGCATCTTTCTAATTCAATAGTAAACTCTGAGACCTAGTTGTCAATCTATTAGTATAACTAGATTCAGGGATCGAAGAATTCATTCATCAAACCAATTGCCATGAAAATATTTAAAGAAAAGACAGAAGGAAGCTACGTCACGTTCGAGTTAATTTGGCTGATCTCAAGATGCTAGATCAGGACAAATAACTGATGTGGACCCGAAGTAGGGGACACGGAAGTAAAACACGAAACACGGGTCAGAGGTAAGAAAGATATATTAAACAGAAAAGTTACAAAGAATAGTGTAAGAGTAAGCAGAGCTTACTATCCAGTGGTGTCCGATATTGGTATCGTACGCGGCTGCGCATTACTGGTGCTACTCCGCTGATACTACCATTCACATAATAATATAGTACTGGGAGAGTCCATGATGTAGGGAAGTATCGGTCTCACAACAATAACATTGCAGCCCCTTCTTTGAATGTTGTCAAGAATACCGAGATATACAGTAGGATCTCCGGAACTGATATGGCAGCAGTATTACAAGCATGGGCAAATGATAGATTTTTTTTAAAAGCGTTTCACCCCAAGCAGGGCGGGAAGTCACTAGCACGCAAGGGGTTACAGAGAGTTGGAGTGAGACCAAAGAGGAGTGATAGAGGAAATGACGAAGAGAAGGATAGGGGATAGATCAAGGCATCTGGAGACGTCGATTGACGTTACATTTGAATATTTGGAGATGATAGCTATCAGGGAATCAGGAAATGGAGAGGGAGTTCCACAGGCGAGAAATGCGAGAGATGAAGCTATTGAAGTAGAAGAAACGGCTACATTTAACAGTTTAGACAATGAAAGGGTGTGAGTGAGATGCCAGCCTAGTAGAATGCTTAAATTCATGAAGTCTGGGAACCAGCGAAAGCAGATCATCGGAGCAGTTACCATGAAAGTATTTGTAAAAAAGACAAAGGGAGTCGACGGAACGTCTGTGAGAGAGCGACTGCAGACGAGATGCCAGATCAGGGCAAATTACCTTGTATATCCGTCTCTGGATCTTATCAAGAACCTTGACACAAAAAGATGGGGCACCGAACCATATATGGCAGCAATACTCCATGCAAGAGCGAATGGTTGATTTGTAGATTTGAAGGATCGACTCCGACGAGAAAAATTTCCTGGTGCGCCAGAGGGAGCCAACTTTCCTTGCGGTGGACGAAACTATTGACTCAATGTATTGGTTCCATCTCAGGTCAGCAGTCATTGTGAGGCCGAGTAGTCCCAAAGAGGAACTCTCGAGAAGTTAATCGTCAGACATTCTAATGGGGGACAGGGATGGTTCTCTATGATGAGTAATAGAGAGCAGTTTTGTTTTTGAAGAGTTAAAGTTAACCAGCCAATTCTTGCCCCAGTTCACAACCGATTGGAGGTCCTTTACGAGACGAACGGCCAGGTTAGTTTTGTCAGCAACACTGGATTTGTTTTTTGAGCAGATAAATATCAAAGATGGATTCTCACGAGAAGAATTATCTATCACGAAACAGGGAACCAACTTTCCTTGCAGTCGACCGAGCAAGAAGTTCTTGCCCCAATTAAACACTGATCGGATGTCGTTTTCGAGAGATGCCATTTTAACTTTTCATGATATTTCGGACTTGTTAAAAACAGGAGAAAATTGTTGTGTCATCTGCATAGGTAACTAGTTGGGAATTGATGATATCGGGAAGATCTTGATGAATGTCAGAAAATGCGGAAGTCTGAGTATATATACTTGGAGGATTCCTGCAATAATATGGAATGAAATAGAAGCGTCTTCATTTAACATTACTTCGTTACACAACTTGTTAAGAAAGATTAGATAAGGCCAAATATTCGTCCAACTACCCTGTAGATGCTGAACGTTTGAAGAAGAACGCTTTTGTGATATTTAGAACCACAGCTTAAGCTTCGCGGTTCTTATTTGAAGCTTGATAGATAAATTCAGTGATGGATGTTAACACATCGGCGGAAGACCTGGAGCAAAAGGAATGCATATTGCTTATATGAAATGATGTCGCGTGAGGTAAGATGCTTAAACATTTGTAGCGTTGATTAGAGATTGTAATGCTTTGACAAAATGAGGTACTAATGAACAATAATTCCAGGGGTTAGAAGGTTCCACAAATTTTGTAGAGGTAGGAACATCACAGAGGGATTAGTAACAAGTTGGAAAGCCAAAAATAGCGAGGCATTTAGTGGTTAGGCAATTAGCAAAAATTGTTAACATTCAACCGAAGAATATTATATAATTTGCATGTCATGCCTTTTTAGGAGGTGGTCAAACACAGCTCTCTGCTACTTTCCTTTGTTTATTTAATTAACGCTTGCCTCTTCCTGCCAATCTCTACTCCGCCATACCAAGCTATTTGAACCGTTTACATAGTTTCCTCTTCCCTTTTATTGAATATGTAATATTCAATTCTGAATGACTCTATGTTAAATGACCTTTTTGTTGTGGATTCCGTTCGCTTCATTCTATCACCCCAGGAAGTAACAGATACCTTCAGCCATGATTTATCATTAGAAGAATCAGATTAAACCGAAAATAGTGTATTTCATCCATTCCTGTGACAGAGCCACTTAATTCTCATTTCCAGTTTTGATAGAATTTAAAAGCGGTCTTGTAGTGAGAATAACTTTCCCCTGTTAGCAACCTCTTCGCCACGGGCGCAACTTCGCAAGCATATCAATAAACTATCGGTATTTTTGTGGCAAGTATTAAGATGGACACCATTTTTAGTTACATAAGTTCAGGTGATAGGATATGTTATGCAACACACATGATGACGAAACACACTCATTTTTTCTCTATTAAAAATGCATCACGAACAGCTTGTTTCACAAGAATTGCTATTTCTTTTAAAAAATATACTACTGTGTGGATGCAATCTTCAAGTCTATGATCTTAAAACCATAAGCTGAGCGACAATTTTTTCTGTCTTTCTGAAACAAATAATTTCCAGACGGTTTCGCATCCATTCAATTTAAACATCCTATTTATCATTAACATTTTTACTGTAAGAATTTATCTTAATTATTTGTAAAATCTTGTATTGAATGAGCTTTAGTATAAAAATGATTCCAGCACAAAATCTGTAATTACCACAGACGTGAGGCATGATATTTATTCACTAAACACATCGTAATACGATAGAAATGGAATAATGCCTTAGAAGGATTATGTTATGGCAATATGTCAAGTAGATTATGCCTAAACAGTATTGGCAATTATTGATTTCATACAGTTACAATCACCTGTAACATTGTCAGAAGATACACAAGGATCATGAGACGGGAGACATATTGAATATATGAGAAGTGTTTTAAGAGACGATGGAAAATACGACACCGAAATCCGAAGGCTGTTCGGGAAAGATAATGGTGGTTTCCGAAACCTAAGTAAAGTATTAAACAACAGGAAAATTTTGTTAGAAACAAAGAAAAATGCCCTGAAATCTCATGTAATATCGGTTCTCCTACATGCCAGTGAACACTGGCAAATTATTCGCAAATGATGATGAGAGTTGAGACAACAAGAATCTCGTTATACAGAAGCATGCTGAGGATACCAGAGACTGAATATGCCAGCAACGACCAAGAGAAAATTAGAACAAAACGGACACCTACAATTAGAATCTGTAAGACACAGCTGAAATTTCTCAGGCACATAAGATGTGTGAGTTTAGAAAACGTGTATACATTGAAAGGAAACAGCGTATAAGCTACCACACGGGTTTGTGTACATGGTAGCAGAACAAGGATGTTGTTGAGAGAGCAAGAGGAAAAGGGCTACAAAGGATAGCAATCTATGGCGAGGCATGATAGCACATGTCCTGGACGGACACGGTACATAGAAGCTGAGAAAAACTAGACGGCGGATTATAGAAATTTGGGTGCCGCTTTAGCGTGTAACTTGCCGGTCAGTGTAACCTACTACCACATTTGTATGATACATTTTTTTTAAGCATATCACCCCAAGCAAGGCTGGAAGCCACTAGTATGCAGGAGGTTACAAAAGGTTTGGAGGAAGAGCAGATAGGAGTGGTAAAGGAGAGGATGTGGAGAAAGATATTGGATCGATCAAGGCAAGACGGTTACAGAAGATTTGGAACGAGAGCAGATGGGAATGAAAGGTGAAAGGATGTGGAGAAGGGAAGAGGATAGATCAAGGCAACTGGAGATGTCGATTGACGTTACGCTTAAATAGTTGGAGCTTGTACTTGTCAGGGAAGCAGGAATAAGGAAGGGAGTTCCACAGGCGAGATGTGCGAGACATGAAGCTATTGGAGTAGAAGAGACGACTGCATCTGACAGTTTCAACGGTGAAGGGTGTAACGAAAGTGGAAACGCAAAAAAGGAAGCTGGAATGAAATTTATTGGTGTATTATAAAATTTTAAATAAAAATTAAAATAAGAAATTTGATTAAAAAATAATAAAACAAGAAAGTTGAACCCTTTAAATAAAAACATCCTGAATATCTTAATATATCGATAAAAATGTCGGCCAATGCCTTAATAACGGAGGATACAAATGTGCTGTTAGGATGCACACTGAAGTAGAAACGGATCGGTAAAATATATTTACAATATGTTAATAACGTAGGATACAAATGTGCTGGTAGGATACACACAAAAGCAGAAAGGGATCGGTAATATATATATATATATATATATATATATATATATATATATATATATATATAGTTAAATTCCCAGATCAACTCTGTGGACAAGACATATTGGTATAAAATGACAATTGGAAAAATCTTAGATTTTGCCGACGCGTTTCGTCTTCCGACTTTTTCAAGGCAAAAAGATATTTCGATTTCATTTTTGCCTTGAAAAAGTAGGAAGACGAAACGCGTCGGCAAAATCTAAGATTTTTCTAATTGTCATTTTATACCAATATGTCTTGTCCACAGAGTTGATCTGGGAATTTAACTATATTGTCGACATGGAAAAAAAAAAAAAAATCTCTTACTATAAATATAATTTACATTAACAAGAAAAAAAGACTTGGACAGAAGCGTCTATGTTTTTAAATTTGGATTTTAATGTAACAACAGAGATATTTCGAATTCATTTTTGCCTTGAAAAATTCGGAAGACGAAACGCGTCGGCAAAATCTAAGATTTTTCCAATTGTCATTTTTATATATATATATATATATATATATATATATATATATATATATATATATATATATATATATATATATATATATATATATATATATATATATATATATATATATATATATATATATATAAAAATAATGCCTTAATATTGTCGGATACAAATGTTCTGGTAGGATACAAACTAAGGCAGAAATAGATCGGTAAAATATATATATATAATTTCTTAATAATATCGGATACAAATTTGCTGATAGGATATGCACTAAAGCAGAAACGGATCGGTAATATATATTCGGCAATTATTTAAGACATTATTTTTTATAAGATACAGGTTCGATTCCTGTCGGAGGTGCATATTTTCTATGAAAATTTCTCGGACATTCAGGCCGTTAAATGTTGTTAATACTGTTTATTATAAATAGACCATTTAATCAAATATGAGTATCTATAAATAGAACGTATAACCATAAGAAATGCCATATATATATATATATATATATATATAATGCCTTAATAATGTCGGATACAAATGTGCTGGTAGGATACAAACTAAGGCAGAAAACGGATCAGATTTGACTTTTTATATTATATAAAGTTTCAGGTCGAAAATGAACGCTTTCATTGAAAACCAACATTCGAAAATCTTGGAATATTTGACTGGGCTAGAAAATCGACTAGTATACGATATATACTTCTAGTTTAGACATACTTACAGACGGCGATATTGTAATAATATACAAAGAACAGAAGTAGTTTATGTTTCTATTTTTATATCACGGGCTTGTTTATTTCTTTGTTTCTGCCGATCCGTTTGTTCTCTTATTTTTTTTCATTTCTCTCTTTTGAAAGTCTGGCTTCCGCTTAGTCTGATTTTTTTTCTTTTAAATTTTCGTTTTCAGCTCATGTTACTTTTTAGTTTCTAGTTCATAAAAGTTGTTCTTTATTCGTCTACGTTAAACTTGTACATATTATAAGGAGAAAAGTAACATATGTACTGAATCGTAAGAAATTATTCGAGTCGGCTTTTATACATTTAACAATTCTGGTACAAAATTTAAATAGTCGAGTCTTTGTTAACGCCAAGCATCCAACCTTACTTGCTGTATCTGAAAGAGAAATTAGTATTTTAAATATTGATATGTTTTAATTCTAATGAAACAAAATGGTGCACAGGAAAATAATTATCTAACAGTGAAGTATTATAAGTGTTTTTCTTTTGACAATTGCAAATCTTTAAGAATTATGTACAATGTGGGGCAAACGTCTTGTCACCACTACATAATATATATATATTTTTATTTCAGGTGGCTTATCACATAATTATGGTGTCCGTACACGTCTTCTCGATGTGTGACAGGGTCAATGAAAGTGAACAAAATGAATCCAGTATATGTGTTTTGTTTTACTGTATTATGTCTTTTGTTCTCATTAGCTTCGGACCACCCTGTATATCGCTACCGTACCACAACATAATATTTGTATTTTTTCGTGTTACATTTTGGCAAATTCCCAAACTTAAAAACAAGTAGATAACTCGTGAATACCTTATGCTTGATGCGCCAAACCTGAATAGAGCGAGGACTAAACATGATCTGGAATCTTCTCCGGTGCTGGAGTTGTTCTACGTTTGTCTATCCTGACATACACCGGATCTATATAACTGTGGTATTTTCTTGTTTTAGTCGTTCTGGGTATGACGTTAAACTACATCTGACCACCGATGGAGAAACTGGTGGATTTGAGGAGCGTGGAATGACCTCTTAATTGATGTCGTTCCCAGGTAAAACTGAATCCAGTAAATGTGCTTTGTATTACTCTGTTACTTCATCTTTTGTTCTTGTTATCTTTAGGTTGGGATGACAACACTTTCGGACCCCGCTGTTTATCGCTACCCTACCACAAGAAAATGTGGTCGGGCACAACCTGATCCGTGTGTTAGCATATGTTAGGTTCCCAGCTATGGGTAAATAGTACCCCACCCCAAAACAATCAACTGTAGATTTTTATAATAAAATAAGCACCAATACATTTTTATAGTAAAATGCCAATAATTGCTGCATAAATAAAATATAAAAATACATCTTTAGAGTAAAAGTACCAACAATACATTATATCATGTACAAAATACCTTTACACTGAAATTAAAAAAAAATACCTGTAGTTGAAAGCATAAAATTAAATAAAATTATTTATATTTTAGCAATAAGTAACCTATAGAGGTTGATATGCCGCCAAAAGAAAAAAAATTAACCAAACAACCAAAGAACTTTCATGACGTTGTCCATATAATATTCTACGATTTCTTAAATCAAACGGTATTCAAAAATATAACTTCAACAATGCTACAACATAAAACACACATATACCCGCATATCTCAATTATGTCCAGCATACATGTACAGGGTGACTCCCAAAAAACGGGAATTTTTGAAGTGCGTATTCCCAGAGATGACCAAGTGACAACACTGCGAAACGGTGACCTTGAGCAAGTAAACATTTCGCCATTTTAGTAACGAGAATGAACTTCACAGTATCCCAGATGAGATGTTGCAGCAGTCAATTAGGAATCTCAACAGCACATTTCCAGAATGCATTCGTACAGGAGGACGCCATCTACAGGACGTAATTTAAAAAAAAAATGAAAATTCCATCATTGTTTCTTAAATGGCATGTTTTAAGGTTTCAATTACTATGAATTAAATATGTTTCTTCCATCACTCTTGGTTTTCTTGGATTGTTAAAAAGTTCCCGTTTTTTGGGTTCATCCTGTATATTTACAAAAGCTGAGTATAATGTACCATGTATTCAGTTGTGAAAAGAGAATAACACCTATCATATTTTTATTACTTTAAAGCTCGCCAGAAATTAAATGACCCATAATGAATTGACATGGAGTTGAACGAACAAATCTATCAATTCTTGTTTTAGTTTAGGAAAGTTTCGTGAAATATGAGATTTATATCAAGCGTATGGAGCAAATTGTTTACCTGGAGATAAAGGGCATTTTTATTTTTATATTTGTGTGTGTGTGTGTGTGTGTGTGTGTATGTGTGTGTGTGTGTGTGTGTGCGCGCATGTGTGTGTGTAACCAGTTACATGTCAGCTGCGCACGATGGCTGCTACAACATGTTTCCTGAAAAGACTCGGAACTACTACGGACAAAGACGGCAAGCATAAAATGATGCGAAGTGCTTGCGCATGGCCGAGTGAGAACCAGGTTCGAATCTCACAGAGGTCGATTTGTAAGGAAAGTGAATTCATGATATTACCGGCCTTTGAGAAATGATCCTAACGCGCTGCACCCTTGGAAACCATACCATGACTTTATGCGAGACTTGCAAGTAAAATGAATTAGACTGAACTGTTCGGGTTTCGACGAGGGTCTTACTAGCACGGTCTCACATGCCATCGTGACAGAGCCTACTGACATTGTTCAAACAGTAGATCACATGATACTGTAACTAAAGTTCACTCTGTTGTATTACAAACCAAATGTGTGCTCTGTTGACACGAAACAGAATTGCTTGAGTAGGCGTCATCTACAGAGATTGACTACCCCAGGAAACAATTGACACTCATTATTATATATTTGACATGTAAAAACCTATGTGGCTTCTGAACATCCCAAAACTCACTAATATAGAACCAATATAAACTTTCACCCAAGCACGAACGTTTATACGAAGGAGCTGGAAACTCGACCCTTTGGGGCTTACGGCTATATGATGTTCAAACCAAAGATTCCCGTACGATTACCGAAGTTAAGCCTGGTTAGTACATAGATCGGTAACCGCTTGCTGATGCCAGTGAGTGTTGCATCCTGGTTAACGGATCGGAATTGTTCATGTGAGAAAAAACCGAGTTCTACTTACCGTCGGGTTTCTTCTATTCACTTACGCAGAATACCATTGGAGAAGGCATGAATCCACCTCTCACACCAGCTATGGGTTTATGAGTAAGACTTGTATCAACAACCATTATTGTCCTGGGTAAGACGTTAAGCTACATCCGCGTCCTGGGTAAGACGTAAACTACATCCAGATGGGTGACCGCTTGCTGATACCAGTGAGAGTGGCATCCTGGTTAACGGGTCGGAATTTTTCATGTGAGAAAAACCGAGTTCCACTTTCCGTTATATTCCCTTACGCGCAAATACCATTGGAGAAGGCATGAATCCACCTCTCACAACAGCTACGGTTTTTTTTTAGCAAGACTCGTATCAAAAATCATTATTATCTCAAAAAACTTCTCACATTGTAAATATATTTCTGGCTTTAAATAAGCTGCAAAGAGTTGATGATTCGTAGAAAACGAATCAAGAAATTAATTGACATGTCTTGCCAGGCTATAATAGGATTTTCGCCCAAGATTCATCAGCGAAGGTGACGTAATGTATTTTGAAATTTCATAGAATGCAATTTATCCTATGAGATAGTCATGTGTTGAGTGGCATAAGCGCCGAATTAGGTTGGAACTTGCTTCAATGTTCTTTTTCCTTTGGAAGTTACCAATCTTCTCAGTAATCTGTGGAGCGATTTTTGCATATCTCTGGAATTCCTCACATGTTTCTTTCTTTATTTTTTATTTTACCAAAGATCGCGATCAACTGCTCTATCTTTCTAGTCCCAACAATCATTTTGCTATCTTGCTTCAGCAAAAAGTTTTACGACTTGCGTCATATAACATCATCCGCTTTACTTTCTAGCGGATGTTGAAGAATTGTCATTATTTGGATCGGGGGTGTAAATATTTAATACCACATTTTTCGTGGGTGTAAATATTTAATACCACATTTTTTTTTGGGGGGGGGGGGTAAATATTTAATACCACATTTTAGTGGGGGGGATATTTAATACCACATTTTCGGGGGTGTAAATATTTAATACCACCTTTTGGGGGGGGGGGGTAAATATTTAATACCACATTTTAGTGGGGGGGGTAAATATTTAATACCACATTTTCGTGGGTGTAAATATTTAATACCACATTTGGGTGGGGGAGTAAATATTTAATACCACATTTTAGTGGGGGTTAAATATTTAATACCACATTTTCGGGGGTGTAAATATTTAATACCACATTTTTCGGTGGGTGGGGTTAATATTTAATACCACATTTTTCGTGGATGTAAATATTTAATACCACATTTTTCTCTATAGTTTTATGAAGGCACTGAAGACTTGAGAATATATTATATTAAATTGATTCCGGGTGCGTGCGCGTGTATGGGGTTAAATAATTTCATATGTAATTTAATAAAGTGAATCAAAGAAATACTTCTATAACTGAAATGCAGTGCTATTTAATTCAGATTATTTTGTGACATAAATTAGAAACACCCGTAGTATTTTGAATCCAACATTGGAGTATTCGGAATAAACAAAGTATAAAGGGAGGTAAGCCATGTATAAATTGAGGTAAGCGATGTTACCATTTTTAGAGTATACTTTGAATATATTACAATAATTATAATCACATTTCATAATTACATTTTTCAGGTTTCGTTCAAAAAATGTTATAATATATTGTAGAGTAAAAATTGAAGGTCTCATTAAATAATGGGAGATTTCCACAGGAAGGCACTGGAAGACTGATGTTACCTCATTCGTTGTTATATAAACACCTGTGTGTCGAGTGGCCAAATGTATTTTGTATTTGTATCTCGATTTAAAGAATAAGATAATTCAGAATTACTACTAACGTTGCAGTTGTTTTTTTTTTTGTTTTTGTTTTTTTTAAACATATATGTTAAGGTTATTTTTACAATAATGTATTCATTTAGTTTTCTTGGAGTTATTTAAAATTATTTCAAACATTTTATCGCAAATAACCAAGAATAACAGCAAAGGAACTAGAAGCTTAATTTTCTAAATTTTATTCTATGAAATTTAGTTTTCTACTCGGCAACTCACATTTAATTAGTATTTTGAATAATGTATTGAGTCTTTTTATGAAAAATTTGCGTCTGTCGTAAAATGTTAGTAGCAAAACTTGTGATTAATGCAGCAGTTTGATAGCTTTAAATATATTGGTAGTCGTTAATTTCATATAAAGACGGATACGCAATGTTATTGTCCCTGATCTGGAATCTCGTCTTCAGACGCTCTCTCAAATAGTTGCCGTTGTCTCCCTCTGTCTTTTTTACAAATACTTTCACGGTAACTGCTCCGATGAGCTGCTTTCGCTGGTTCCCAGACTTCATGAATTTAAGCGCTCAACTAGGCTGGCATCTCGCTCTCACCCTTTCACTGTCGAAACTGTTAAATGTAGCCGTCTCTTCAACTCCAATAGCTTCATGTCTCGCACTTCTCGCCTGTGGAACTCCCTCTCCATTTTTGTTTTTCTTGATAGCTATAATCTCCAACTATTTAAATGTAACGTCAATCGCCGTCTCCAGATGCCCTGATCTATCTCCTAACTGCCTCTTCATCATTTCCTCTATCACCCCTCTTTCTTCACGCTCCAATTCTGTAACCCCTTGCGTGCTAGTAGTTTCCGGCCTTGCTTGTCGTTGAAAAAAGTATATAAATTGCACAATAGCATATTAATCGAATTGTAGCAAGTTCCAGTTCCCGTAAAGGATTCTCTGGGATAAAAAAATAATTTAAAGGTATTCAGGAACAAAAGAAACGAAAGTGAGTTGTGTAACGCCAAGTATAATCCCGAGTTACTTTGTATAGAAACATTTAATATGGAAAACAAAAACTTCAATGTCAATATTATGCATAAAAAATCAATGACGTAGTTTCAAGATAAGTGATTTTATGAAGGAAACTTTGGAAGAACGCGAGGAATTAATTTATTCAGACCTAATTTACTTACATAATATTTTCTGAAAAGCGTGAAAAAAAACTAATGTGCTTTGCAGTTTTATAATTATTCATGATCACCTGCTCATTCTTCAGAGGTTTTAATCTTGTTTGCGTGCTAAAACATGGCGTGTTTGTGTTTCCCCGTTTTTCCGTTGGCGCCGAAGAGATGGTAGCAAGTTTAATCAGATCTCAGCAAAGTAGAAAACAGAAAACGAAAAGAAATACAATACAAGAATTTAAATAAGACCGAACCAAAAGAAATATGGAAATCAGCCTTATCTTGATTGAAATAAGTCAGACACAATCTTTGAGCGTTCGATTTCCACTATGATAAGAAAAGAGGCAGCGCTTTGACTGACATAACAAATCCAAGTTGAGAAAATACAGTGCGATCAAATTTGCAAAGCTTTATTTAATACATTTTAAAAGGATTGGCTAGCCCAGCAAACAATTTGACACTCATTATTACATATTTAACATGTTAAAAGTAATGTGGCTTCTGAATAACACAAAACTCACTTATAAATAACCAATATAAACTTTCACCCAAGCACGAACGTTTATACGAAGGAGCTGGAAATTTGACCCTTTGGGGCTTACGGCTATATTATGTTCAAACCAAAGATTCCCGTACGATTACCGAGGTTAAGCCTGGTTAGTACATAGATCGGTAACCGCTTGCTGATGCCAGTGAGTGTGGCATCCTGGTTAACGGATCGGAATTGTTCATGTGAGAAAAAAACGAGTTCTACTTAGCGTTAAACTACATCCGCGTCCTGGGTAAGACGATAAACTACATCCAACAGCAAGACCTCTGATCAGAAGGTTTTGAGGAACGTGGAACCACGTCTTAATTGCTGCTGTTCCCACGTCCACCCTGACCCGTGGTGGTAGCACCTGTTAGGGTCCCAGCTATGGGCAAATAGTTAACTATTACCAGCAATACAATTTTGAAGGAAAAATATTACCAGAAACAGATTTTTGACAAAACAAAATATTACCAGCAATAAAAAAAATGTCGTTGGCATTAAATAACCCATTGAGGTTGATATGCCGTAAAACAAAATAAACCAATCCAATAAACAACCATTATTATATCAAAAAACTTCGTACACTCTAAACATATTTCTGGTTTTAAATAACTTGCAAAGATTTGAGGATCCGTAGAAAACGAATCAATAAATCAGTTGACTTGTCTTGACAGGCTATACTGTTTGAGCGTTCGATTTCAACTGAGATAAGAGGTAGCGCTTTCACTGACATAACAAATCCAAGTTCAGATAATACAGTGCGACCAAATTTGCAAAGCTTTATTTAATACATTTTAAAGAAGATTAAAAATTTGGTGCCGCCTGTATGAACAAAGCTCATGACATACAAATCTGTATGGCATTGTTCTAGTTTCACTCATCTAGTATATGTGATAAGAAAATAGATGATATGATAGGATACCCTTGGGGTGTCTTTGTTGAACACCATTAACACAAACATATTAAACTGGAAACTCGAGTCATTTTCCTAAATAGTCTCATCAGATCTAGAATCTCATATGTATGTCATGGATGACGTTCACATCGTTAAGAAACGTCTAAAATATCAACTATAAACAGTTTCTCAGATCAACGATTTAAAATGAGTTCACATGAATGAATCACGGGATCGGGTACTCCACGTTAAATTCGGCCTTGTGACCCATCTGACCGCGTAGGAGCGGTTGGCAAATATCCTTCAGTTGGAGATTCGTCTCCTGCTAAGTTGGTCGAACTCTCTGCCTTCGGGCAGAGAGGAACCAAAGCGAGGCTATACCGAAGGGCAGAGTCTCGTCTGGGGTGGTAGACAGCTACCCGACCGCGTTTTTTAAGGGGTCTACGGGGAATTTTTGCCCGAGCCTACGGGCTCGGTTACCCCACCTTAAAATCGGCCTTGTGCCACATCTGACCGCCTGGGGCGGTTCGCAAATATCCTATCGTTTAGGAAGGAAACTCTCATCAATACTGAAAAGAACTGAGAAGTCTCTCTTCCTGAAAAAAACTACTGATGTACATTTTAAAAGTGTAAATGTAACTCTTCGGTCAATGAACGCATAATGTTGTCGGTATTGAAACGTAACCTATCACCATTACAATATTTAAACTGCTCGGACTGATGTCTTCATCTTTATTGTCGTATTCACGGTGGTCAGTGGATAAAGCATTGATTGCTCCAAAAGGGAGTTCACCCAAAGAGTTGTAAATTCAAGACTACAACAGAAAGATCAAAACTTGGAGAGTTATCAAAGGGAATTAATTAAAATTGAGCTATCCAACGGCCTGGCACGTGGAATTAGAACAATCTACACATGTGGACTAAATAAAGGGTTCGCTTCGAAATTCCAACAAATATCATCTGGAGAAAGCCGGAGCTTACAACGACCGAAATGCCGTTAAAAGAGCAATAGAGATAAGGACAACAGTCCGAAAAATGAAAACTGTGTAAATAGTTGCAATAACTCATATTAGAAATATGGAAAGCATCTCACCTTTAATATTAACGTTTTATTAGTAATAGATTGATTAGGATATATACCTACTATTTCTCAAGTGCGAGTTAAAATGAAATTAACATCTGTCATAATGAAAAGACTTAATTTACTTAATTTTCATCTTCTGAGTAGCCAATGACACAGGATACATATATCCGTCACTTAAAAAATTCAAAATGGTTTCACTACCCCGTGTGTGTATGTGCGTATATATATATATATATATATATATATATATATATATATATATATATATATATTAAATAAAAACAGACCACTTTAAGGTTCCATATAATAAATTATTTCACCACAGCCCTTTTAAAGGACCGCGGATCATCAGATTTTATTTCCAAAGGTTAAAACGAAAAATGAAAAGAAATTTACACATTTATGACGGGCAGTAATAAGTATATGCAAATTAACAAAGTGAGGAAGTGAAGATGAGAGAGAGACATGATTGAGTTAGATGTAACATTTCTATTCTTTCAAATTTAAATTTTTAGAGGAAATCCAGACATTGACACATTAAATCTGTTAACTTAACGGAAGTTATATATTGATATGGGAGGGGGATAGGACAAAAAGGCATAAAGAGAAAGAGAGAAAGAAGTTGTGATAAAGTGTCATTAACTTTCTTTGGAATGGACGCTGTTGTTTTGCTTTACTTTGAGAGTTCGTAAATATTATAATGTTTGATATAAGTTTGAATGTTTGAACAGTCTAAGCAATTTAATTATATGTTAGTTAAAGTTTTTTAAAACTTTATTACAAAAATTTGGGGGATTTAATATGAAATAGTCGATTAGAAAAATATTCATAGAATTTACATTAAACCACTAAAAACTTTATTTTCAAATATAAGTTTACTTCTAGTTGTAATTGTTTGTTAAAGTGATATCTCTATCAGTTCAAATTTTATTCATCAGTTCAATTAGCGACTATTTTTAGATTGGTAATTTCTCTTATCTCTTACTTAAAATTTAGTTTTAAGTTAATATGGAGTGATATTTGAATGTAATATTAGAGATCTTGCTCTATCATATATTGTAAACACATCCATGTAAATTTCATATACATACGTTCTTTTACATCTGCAGTCACTCATACAGGTACACATGTACGATAATGGATAATTTCATGTATTAATACCTACATATATCTTTTTAAATGTTTCCGCATACTTACACATATATATATATATATAGGTGTGTCCTTAGAATTCCCTAAAAAACTTCTCTAAAAATATTAGGTAATGACTTTAGTATTCAATTATCAAAAATCTAAATATTTTATCATTAATAATGATTATTAAAGGGTAATTCATTTAAATGTTTAAAAAATTCAACGTATTGTAAATAATTTTAAACTCACGATTCCAATGGAGAATATTAAGGGAGAAAGTGGAGTAAAACATCAATAACATACCTGTAAGTCCTTTCTTTTTTAAAAAAAATTTTTTTGCACACACCGTTACATATACACACACATATATACACACATCAGCACACCGGGTTACCTAGTTTTTCGTAAACTATATATATATATATATATATATATATGTGTGTGTGTGTGTGTGTGTGTGTGTGTGTGTGTGTGTGCGCGCGCGCATATAAATTTATATATATATATGTGTTGGTATGTGTGTGTGTATATATATATATGTCTGTTTATGTGTGTGC
>OZ038486.1:100284732-100289732 GCA_964036315.1 Acanthosepion esculentum
GAACATATACAACGCCTTGGGGCACTTTCACAAGATGTAATGAAAATTACGACTGAATATTGTGTTCGATCCTAACTGAGTGTCCCATACTTTCGCCCTTGTGCCACATCTAATCTACACTTGGGTAATCTCCAGAGAACCTCGATGTGGTGTAAAGGTTAGCAAGCTTCTCTCGCTCGATCAATTACGACTGATTAGTGTGGCCGACACTTACTGTGTGCCCCAAACTTTCATCCTTGTACCACATCTAAGCTAGCCTAAGAAAATATCCATACATAAATAGCGCTGCTAAAGAAGTAAACGACATGTACAATTTAATTATCGAACTCTTTCTGTCAGGTTGCAAATGTAAAAAAATATCCGATTAGACCGAGAACGGAAACTGTTTTACCAGGAGCTGGATAAGAGGAATCCCAATTCATATGCATCGTTAGTTATATTGTGAAGGATAACTTTTCCCACTCTGCAATCTCTTTCCCTTAGCTACAAACTTGCTAACCTTTGGCTTACGGCCACATCACTTTAAAATACCGATTCCATGACGATCACCGAAGATCGAAGATAAGCAACGTAGAGCCTGATTAGTACCTAGAAAATACCGAGTAGTGTAAGCTTGGATCAGAAGGTGGTGTAATAGAAAATTTTAATCGGTGAGCAAAGTTCCAATTCCCATAGGGTTCGTTTTATTCACTTACGCAGAAATACCATCGGGAAGGTATGAGTCCTCCTTTCCCACCTCAGCTATAGGTTAAGTAAGGCTTATAACACTAAGCCATTATTATCTGCTTCAAATGATCTGAAAATGGTTGATAAACTGTAAATAACGAACCAATCAAATTTTCAGCCTGTAGCTATTCTGTTACTATTTGCAAAGTAAAGGTTTCGATATGCTCCATTCTGCAGTTCTGCCAGTTTAGGATTTTACTGCCTCGCCATGTCATGTTACTTCAATAGAATCGAATCACTTGTATTTCGTCCGTGTTCTAAATAGATGTCCACTCTTACAGCTGGTTCTGGGAAAGGCTACTTCGCGGAACAAACTATTTCGTAGCTGCTTCTCTGGGCAATTTAAATCTTACCTCCTGATATCAAGAGTTAATCGTTATCGTAGTCTCCATCGTCTACCACATATTTTTCTATTCATATTTTCCAGCTAATTCTTCATTCTGATTTTAACTTTAAACCTATTTATTTTATTCCGTCCTGGGAATGACGATAAACTACATCCGCGTCCTGGTTAAGACGATAAACTATGCCCAACAGCAAGCTATCTGATCAGGAGGTTTTGAGGAGCATGGGACCACATCTTAATTGCTTGTGTTTCCAGGTCTACCATGACCCAGGGTGGCAGCACCTGTTAGGATTCCAAATATGGAGGGGAAATAGTTAACTCCCAAACTGCTATGTAAACACTATGAAACTTATTGGCACACCCCTTCCTTTCTTCAACGGTTGTCTCGGAGCTTTTCTCTTTCTCTTTCCTTCACAGACGTTGCTTCCCTTTGAGCAACGACCCAACAATTTCAGCGTTAAGGCACGTGACCGTTTTGGAATGAACGCCCATTCGAAGTGGTTTGACGGTTGGCATTTTTCCAACAAAAGTCACGTGATCTATCGGATCCCCGCCAAAAAGTATAAACGTTCAAGGGACGATCTGCAGGTATCGAGTCAGGAAGACGCGTTTTCCGTCTCTCCCCACGCATCAAACACCTACAGTTCGGTAATAGACTTATTTGCCTCACGCTTCCTTTCATCATCCTTGACTCGATCTTAGCCCACATTTCCGACCTTCCTACATAATACGAGATTCTCTTCCAAAAGAAAAAAAGCAACAAGGATTCATCACGAACCCTCAGTGTCAAACGGACCTTACCTCCAGTCCAAGCAACAAGTGATTCAGGAACCCACGAGTCTTGTATTTGTATCGTCTGGATCTTTCTTTTGGTCTATACTTCATTCTATGTGATGAACGTTTTCTTGCATCTTATAAACTCGGCGATTCTGTCTTGGTAAAATTCGTGTCGGAGTCTCATAACCGACCGCGTTAATTTTGTTTCTATGTTTACTTTGATTCTTCTTTTATCAAAAGAAAACATTCACAGGCAAAGTTGCCTCCGACGTGCCATTGATTAAAAATAATATATATATATAGAGATTCTTAGAATTAGTATTTTCCATATTTTTTCGCTACTTCGTCTTCGAGAACATTTGGCGCCAACAATTACTATTTTTGGCGCGCAACAACGTTCGATCATCAACATCACCCTCGCGTTGCACAGATTTGCTGGGTCACTCTATCCAGAAACCAGGAACTTTACACTACATTCTTTCCTTTTCTTCATCCTGTCAATTTCTTGAAAATAAACTTATATCAGGTCATCCCATAAGTTCTGTCCGAATTTTGAATAAAGAAAACAAATAACCAAATGTTACATTTAATTACAGATTCAATCAATAATGTATGTTACCTGATTATCTATGACTTACTTCCATCTATTAACAAGCTTACTAATTCCATTGCTGTAAAAAAAATTTGGCTTTGATTCGAAGAACTCACAAATGTCAGTTTTAACCTCTTCCTGTGTTACAAAAGCTGTTACTTCCAAATGATTCTGTAAACAACGAAACAAATGGTAGTCTGAAGGAGCAAGATCGGGAGAATAAGATGGATGAGGAATTTTCTCCCAACCAAGTTCTCCGATCTTTTTTGACGTGATCCTTGCTGTGTGTGGTCGCACATTGTCCTGATGAAACATCACCCGTTTTTGATTCACTAGAGCGGGTCTTTTTTTCCTCAAAGCTTGGTTCAAACGCTCTAATTGCTAACAGTATATTTGAGCATTAATTGTTGCATTAGGTGGTAAGAATTCAAAGTTGATTATTCCTTGGCAATCCCACCAGATTGAAAGAAGAACATTTGCCCATGAAGTTCCCTTCTCGGCTGTGGCTGGTGTCCTTCCCCTTTACCAAGCCACTGTCTACGACGCTTAACATTTCGATAAAAGATCCATTTTCCGTCGCCAGTCACAAGTCTATCCAAAAAGGTGAATCAAGTTTGCGAGAATGGAGAGAAGAGCAGATGTCAACTCGGGATTTGAGGTTGTTTTCAGACAATTCATGATGCACCCATTTTCCAAGTTTAGGAACTATTCCAAGTTGTTGAAGATGACTATGAACAGTTGTTTGGTTTGAACTGAGAACCATTGCCAATTCCTCAACTGATAAAGCAGGATTTTCTTCAAGGGCTGCTTCAAGAAGCTTTCCATCAAACTCAACTGGAAGTCCGGTTCGATCTTCATCTTCAAGGGTAAAATCTCCACCTCTGAATTTTGCAAACCATCTTCTGCAAGTTCTTTCATTCATACATTCCTCTCCATAAACTGAGTGAATGTTTCTAGCCGCTTCGGCTGATGAGTTTCCTTTCTTGAACTCATAAAGCATTATGTGACTCAAATGATTCTTGGGTACTTCCATTTTAGCAGGGTTTTAATCAAACAAAATTTAATTTTATTGTTCTCTGAAATAAAATTTGATCAGTTTAAATGCATCTAAACATAAAACTAATGTTCAGCTACATTAGACATTATAAAATACTCTTTAAATTTCGTTCATTTTAACAAAAAGTTAAAATTCGGACTGAACTTATGGGATGACCTAATAAATTGTTATTCCTCTTATACATCATTCGTGTATCTTCATTCTCTACCGTTGCTAAAATTGTCGTGAACCATTGATATTCTAAATGAATATCAAGTACACTTATATGTGGGGGTCTGGTGGACTGACACAAGGCCATAAACAAGAAAACTCTCTAGGCTACCTGGGTTCCTCTATAAAGTATAAACATAGGTTTTAATGACAACAGTACTTTTTAGGAAAAATTATTACCAGCAATACGTTATTACTAACAGTACATTTTTGGAAAAGATAATACCAACAATACCTATAAAAAATATTACCAGCAACAAAAATCTTGTCGGCATTAAATAAACCAATGAGGTTTATGTGCCGTTAACCAAACCAAACCAAAACAAACCAAACCAAACCATTCTATATATAGTGGATCTCACGCGCTGTATTGAGTTAAATTTAATTTTAAAGAAACGAATGTGACTGCAAAACAAATGAGATACACGGAAATAAGGTGTTCTTCCAAAAACAGAATGGATAATCCTGGAATGGAAAAACGTTATTTTCTCAGACAAATATCGAACTGAAATATCTCCATGTACGCGACCACCTGCGGGAAAACTTGCCCACACAAATTCAGCGAAAAAAAAATACTCGGTCGAAATCTTAACATACTCAACGAAAATATCAGTATGAATAGCATTTGGACGAGATGGAGGAAATTATAATCATTTTCTGTAATAAAATTTGCCAATTTCAAAAAGTACTAATTTAAATTTGAAAAAGATAAATCCGAAATATATGAATATTCGTCCATTTATTTTTCAATTGCCTCGTGGAAGATTTCATATGCTTCGATGCCGACCATAACTAATTTAAAAGAAAACGGCCTAGTACATGTATAAAAGTCATTCACCTGAATTTCTTTTTAATGTACTGATGAAAAAAGAGAAAATAAAAAGACAATATTGATCACCTTTAAACTATCACGAAAATTGAGTGGGCAAATATTAATTATTATTTTATTTTTAATATATATATATATATATTTTTGAAGACATTTAAAAAGAACGTTAAACATATCACACACATATATATATATATATATATATATATATATATATATATATATATATATATATATTTCCCTCAATAAAAAAGTACTTTAGGCTATTAAAATAATAGAGGAGCAAGTAAGAAGTAGTATTTTTTATAATTAGACGGTGCATTATCTCTGAACATTTCTTTACTGTATATCTTTATTTAAGTGTCCCAAAATTTTGTTCCTTAATTTTTTACAATTACTGTTTCTTTTAAATCATATATATTCCAGATATATGCGAAAAGCTTGAGTTGTCTTACATACCGTT
>OZ038486.1:100293162-100305662 GCA_964036315.1 Acanthosepion esculentum
TAGAGTAAATTGATTAAATCTAAGGAATGTACAATGGCATTTTCTCTCGGCTTCTAACTGGTATACACCGCCATGATGTAGTTTCCCACCTACATTTCTACAACTATTTTCATGGTAATTAAGCTGGTATATCCTCTTCGGTACCTCAACTTTACGGATTGAAACGTTTTAGAATATTGGCAGTTAGTTCTCATCATTTTACTGTTGAAATTGCTTGATATAACCGTAAGTTCTGTGCTAACACTATCTCCTCTCGTATTTCTTGCCAGCTTCTTACATTTCTCTCCACTACAATATGCAAAAATGTTAATGCAACGCCAAACCTCATCTTCTGTCTCTCTGAATCCTGTTTCATTTGTTGTCGTTTATCCTTAGTAACATTTTTTTTTCTTCATTTTCCTACGCCCTAATGCGTTTGATCCTCAGTAACACCTTAGGCCTTAGTGAGTATATCTTTTGGTTGAGGTGAATGATTAAATAAGCGAAAAAATACTAGACATTTGAGGAGAATATTTGAAGCAAATATTATGGAGAAATAATAGAGAAAAAAGGCAATAACCTTTAAAATAAACAGGCAAAACTACCAAGAAAATAGCCTTGGTAGACAATAAAAACATATTTAGCAGTCTATGACTATTAAAACATGCTACAAACAAAGAGGACTAAATAAAGAAAATGATGTAATGGAATAACCAGTCACCGCCATGAATGATTACACTAAAGGTAGCGAGTACCTATAAAGTCAACCGTCTACGAGAGACTGAGAAGGAAGCTTGAGAGAGAGACGACGCATGCACGTCCGACCATCTAATTAGTGGCCCTCACTACTAGATTGACCTTAACTCTACCGTATTTCATTTTGTACTTGTTGTGTACAATAAACCTTTCTTCTAGTATCCACCTGGTGTTATGTGTTTATTCCTTTAGCACGGAATATAACAGTGGCGACGAGGATGTTTGAAAATTTAAAAAAAAGAGTATCAAATCAACAATCCATTGCCATAGAATTCCTTGTCGGATAACTTGACCCAGAAAATACAGCGATACAAGAAGAAAATATCTTCCAGAGTGGTTTGGCAGAAAATAGTGAGAAATGCAATCAGTTGAGAATCACTTACAGCTTCTCCTCAGTCTATAAATTCACATCGGCACAATAAGCTGCTCTCTTCTCGCGCACGACACTCGAAGATAACAAGAACAACTTTAGCGTTAGTGTTCAAGTGGACACTAAAAGGAAACATTGATTAGTAACGGCGTTAGAAAAAAGATATATTTGAACAAACACAAGACATAATCATATATTGCTGCCTTTCATGTACAGAGAAAAATGACTGCCTCATATATATATATATATATATATATATATATATACACAAATATATATATATATATATATATATATATATATATATATATCTATATATATATATATATATATATATACAGGAGGTTTGCTAAAATATATATATATGTGGATTGTTCGTATGGCAACGGAGCAGAAGTAGGCAATGTGAAGACGCTTGGCACCGATTGATTTCTGTCAGGCATAAATGCAATAACGTTCTCGTCCACTTCGGTTGTTTATAGCAGTCTTCGGAATGAAGATGTGTAGGGTGTGGCCGTCTTACCACAACACAGTGTTTCCATGAGTGTTCATGTCTTGTGTAGCAGATTTTGGACTAGCGCACATTCCACACGTCTTAAAATAGAATATTCTCCCGATATCGCCCCTTTCGACTTCAAAAATCATATCCTACTTGAAATGAGCAAAATTTAAAAGAAAAAAAAATGTATATGTATGTATATATATATATATATGTATATGTATATATATATACATACATATATATATATATATGTATGTATATATATGTATGTATATATATATATATATATATATATATATGTATATATATATAAGTATGTATATATGTATATATGTATTTATATGTATATATATATATATATTTACATAAATATATATATATATATAAGTATGTATATATATATATATATATATATATATATATATATATATATATATATATATTTCATAAACAGATATAAACAAATTTATCTGGCCAGATATGAATGTTTGTTTAATCATTGTTCTGTTTCTGTTGGTCTTATTGTTGTTAAAATTAGTATGATCTACGCCATCTTGAACTTTCGTGTATCATGATGAACTGTATAAAAAATTTTATCTAATTTTTCATTAGAGAAAGAATTCCTAAACTAAACAGAGAATCCGGATTTAGTATCGAATTCCCTCATTCGTTTATGTTGATTTCTACTCATCCACTTTTTGAACAGTTCAGCAAAGACGGATTCCTTCTCTGCTTTTTCTTTCTTTCTTTCTTCTGCACCGTCGACAGCAAATTCTCACCAGCCATATTTCCTGTCTGAGGAGCTATACCCATTTAGTCAACCAACATGTCGTCATCGGACTTCCTCTGTTGTTTCTAACAAATCCTGAACCTGATGCAATCGCCTAGAGGTCATTTCCGAAGCCCTGACATTTTGTAGTCAAATTTCGTTTCCTTTCAAACTCGATCTTGTCAGCCAGTCAAGAAAACTTAAACTTAAAGTGAATCTGTGGCGCCATGAAATAAAATGGCACGTGTACCTGTGTGTCTTTAACTGTGCGTATGCAAGTGCATCTGTCTGTGTATTTGCGAGAGTTTTATTTCATCTGACAATAATAGTGAGAATTAACTACTTGCATCTCCTCATGTGAAATAACGTTTTCCTTAAAAACGGTTTGCTGGACTTACTTCACTAAAGTTCGCCCAATACGCAAGCTGATTATTGAAGGAAGCTTGTAATATAAAAAAAATAAGAAGAGGAAACGGAATGTTTCTGCGAAGGTAACGAGTTTTTATAGACAGAATCAGTTTAGATTGTGCTGTTGGGAGAAGCATCCACAAAGGACTGTTCTTAGAAACAAGCATTCGGAGCATAACGACATTCTTATCTCTGGAATACGTTGAGACTGGGGATGATTCAACTCTATTGACGGAGCAGTGTTGATTCTGGCCGGGAAGGTCTGAACTGGTAGCACTAAAACTATAAAACGTCTCAATATTTATCAAGAATGTAACGGTACAGTAGCGATAGGCTAGCGACATTGAGTCTGTATAAATGGGAACTAAGGCTGAGAAATAATTTATCACCTACAAGGTTACCTTTAAGAGTTTGAATTCTGTGATAGATCGAAAATGCTTATTGGTCAGCTCCAATATATATATATATATATATATATATATATATATATATATGAAGAAATGTAGTTTAAGGTGTGCTATATTTATGGGATAAAGTTCTCAATATCAGAGACAGAGCGCGTGTAAACATAAATATAAAAGCGATGAAGTCAACACTCAGAAACGACAGGATGTTTCATGCTGGACGCAATCGTCAGGCCGCGAATACTGAATTTTTCCTCGGCTATTTATATATGTGGGCCTGTGGCGCAATGTGGGTAATCTATTCTGACGGTTATTTGCGCGGGGTGGCTTGTTTGTTTATTTATTTGTTTGGGTGAATTTATTTTATTTGTTTTTCATTTTCATTTTGTATTATTTATTCGTTTCGTTTTTTGATGTTTTATTACCGTACTAAAAAAATTGGGGACATTTGATTAGGTCGCTTATTTAATAGTTTGTTTTGGTCTGGGAAGATAATTACAGCTATTTATTCGTCCAATGTTTAGATTGCTTGCCGTAGTCTATTCTGTTATTTTGGCATGGAGGCAGTTTTTAATTTATTTATTTGTATTGTATATTTTTGCTTGTTTTTGGTTCTTTATACTTATTTTTATTATTTCTAACGGTTATTTATGCGGGGGCGATTTGATAATTTGATCATTTATTTACTTATTTAACTGGATTAATTTTTATTAGTTTTTTATTTACTTACTTATTTTTTGTTTTGTATATTTTCATTTATTTTTTTATCGATATATAGCAGTTATAGATATTTTTACGTCCAATTTTTGGATTGGTTGTTGTAGTCTATTCTGACGGTTACTTTGGCGGGATTGGTTTGTTAATTTGTTTATTTTTTCGTTTATTTACTTATTTGTGTTGATTGTTTTTACTTGTATTTTATTCTCGGCCTGACGATTGCGTCCAGCATTAAACTGCCTGTCGCCTGTGAGTGTTGACTTCAATGTTCACTTATATATATATATATATATATATATATATATATATATATATATATATATATATATATATATATATATATATTGCAGCAATACGACCTTATTGTTTTATACTCTGGTAAGTATAAAACTTGTTGAAAGGTCTCATGTATTTTCGAGAGCAGTACAATGAACTCCCCATTTTTACAATTCATGTCTGTTTAGAAACATAGATGAAATATTCTCGTCGTGTTTCCATTAAAATAAGATAAGAAGATGTAGAAGAGACTTGAAACAACAGCGACGCATTTCTACAGAAGGACGATCAGGATACTACAGACAGAGGAAATAATGGATAACATGCTTAGTGAGCTTGAGTAAATGAATGACGGAACATTGTTTAGGAGAAATAACAAAATGATAAATTTTATTAAGAGCTAGAAAGGACAATAAATTGATGAGAAGCCATGATCGCCAATTATACTGAGTGGACACGTCAATTAAAGAAGTAAGTTTGATTTCAATCCTTGTAGCGGATAACAAAAATTGAAATTCATTGAAATTAATAATGCATTCACTGAGCATTAGTAAAAATACACGTTTTTCCAGGGTATGGGAGAGAAAGCAGTAGAGACAAACGTTCGAAAAGCCGTGATAACAAGGGCAAAGGTGATAAAAATGTGCTCTCTGATTTTAGCATAGCTAGGAAATATTGACTGCAGAAAATGTCAGTCACATAAAGAATTATTTTAAAATAGAAAACTACGTTTGACTTTTTACAGCAAACTAATATATTTTATCAATTTAAACAAAATCAAGGCCATTTAATATTTCCAATCTTTCACTCAGTAGATCTTTTGTTGGGGGGTCTGGAAATATTATTTTTAACATTTGCTCTTGGCGTAGTTTGCATATATTATTATGATCACTAGTCCCTTTGTGTTGTTACTTTCTTTATTATTATTATTATTATTATTATTATTATTATTATTATTATTATTATTTTTATTTCCTTTGATATCTGGCGTTTACATATTTATTTCCGGGTCCCGCCCAGGGACCTAAGGTTAGAAATGGCATCATGACACTTTCCACTGCAAAAAAAAAAAAAAAAAATTACATAGATAAAGCCCTTCGTAAATTGTGGGCTGTACTTTTTTTTGTATCTCTTTGAGGCATGGACTTCCAGGGATCTCTTCAATCAGCCTACTGGAATCTTTTCCAACCAGTCCAAGGGCTCCAACTACAACAGGAATTGTTGATGTTCCCATGTGCCACATTTTTGAGATTTCTATTTCAAGGTCCTTGTATTTTGACAGTTTTTCGAATATCTTCAAAGATACATTGCAGTCTGCAGGGACTGCCATATCAATAAGGAGGCACTTATTTTGTTTTTGGTCTTTTTATTATTATTATTATTATTATTATTATTATTATTATTATTATTATTATTATTATTATTATTATTATTATTATCTATATAATAAATGCAAACGCCAGTGTGTCACTGTTTCACACTTCTTCAGTTTATCGTTGCCTGTCTCATACGGCAGCAGTATGCATGGCAAAAAGAAATCTAGCAACTAAGAAACATTAATTATAAGTTAGGAGAGATAGTCAACGATTTCTACAGTGTATAATGAGAAAAACATGGCTGGAGACTTTAACACTCACAGAATATATTTAGCGGGAGGGGGAAAGGGAAAACAGTGTTTAATTTACTTATCAAATGGGAGCAGAACAAAAGAGGAAATTGGGAAATTGAGGAGACCCATGATCGCCCATATTTCAATTAGGGGACTGAATAGTTCACTCTAGAATCCTTCTTTTTATTTTTATTTATATTTTTTTATTTTTCTGTTTTCGATTCCTTTGCAAATCATTTCGAATTTGAAAAACAAAACATCGAAGTGCATTTTAGATTAGTTGAAAACTCGCATTTATATGGAGATGTATTTATTTTTCGCTTTCCAGTTAGCAGAAATTTGCTTCTACAATAACGCCAAATATGCCGAAGTTTTCTATATGAAACGTGCCGATCTAAAACCACAAACAGAATTGATGTCCACAAATATTCCCTGGTTGATAAACAAATACCTTAAGCTAAGAATTATTTAGCCATTCGAGAATTGCTGAACACCCTCAGGAGATGAAAAAAATACGGAAAAAAATAAGTGGAAGGATAAGTAAAATTAAAATATATACGTATATCTCGAAAGTTTTGCTATTGAAACTTACATCCCAAAAATATTCTCTTCAATGCACAAACCGTTTAGGATAATCTTTTTTCTCTTTTTATTTCGTCTAGTTTTGTTAAGCCCCTTGTATTAGTAGAACACATTCGCTTATGAGGTTTAATACATTGACAGAAAATAAAAATACGATACTGCAAATATCTGCTTCAATTTAATTCGGAATAAATGCACAGGATAGATATATTGAATATAATAAACGCAGACACAAATCAATACGTGCATAAGTTCCAAAATAAAGACTGTCTGAACAAGACGGTGAACCATATTAATACACTGTCTATTCTTCTTGGGCTATAACGCTGGCTTTTACGCACACCTGCACGCGGTCACGTGTCTAGGTAGTTCCCCTTTGTAATACGTTCATATGTTTATGCAATGCGGAAATATTTTCTGACGTCGTATGATTATATATTATATACAGAAAAAAGAGCAATGATTATTGACTTAGTAGTTTGTAGAACACTTGTTGACGAATACGTTTTGAACTCTGTGTCTCCACAGGTCTACACCCAAATGACAATCATTTGTAAGAAAGCGGATCTTGGTCTCATCACACCATAGAACCTGGTGAAACTCTGAGTGATATACAATGTTGATCATGAAACGAAGTTGGTGAGGGAGTATTAAACATTACTCGGGCATGGAAACTCATGGTGAGAAATACTGCTATCTTATTCAAAATAGTCACAAGTATTTCATTCTGGGACGAGTGTGGGTTGGGAGCTGGGAATTATGACTTTTACAAATTAGGCTGATGGAAATGCACATAGGAGTGAAAATTGTTTTGCGATGTCTCAACAGTCACATCGGTCACCGAAGATGGATATCAACCCTGTATGACACTGGCTTTCCCCATCTTCAAAAGTCCCTTTTTGTTAATTTTGAAGCACATTTATTAACTTGTATTACGTATGCAACAGTTTTGACAACTTTATAACTGTTTACCTACTATGTCTCTTTCGAAATAAAAGATTAGGACAGATAATTGGACGGGAGTTGTTCTGACACGTGACACGTGGTCGGCCGCTGCAGTTCTTAAATATGACACAGGTAGTGATGAAGTGACTATATTGTAGAATATCCCCATCCTCTAAGACAGGGATATTGAGCTAAATAAACCAGACATAGTCGCAGAAGAGTTAACAAAAAAAGAACATGCAAACTATTTGATAGCACTTGCCCAAAAGTTTCCAGTTTTTCTAAAATGAGAATTTCAAAAACTGTCAAATTATAATGACGTGCAAATCGAAGTAACAAAAATATTATGTTTTTTTTGTGATAGAGGCATTGGCTATGATAAAGAAAGTCATCGAAAATTATGCGAGTAAAATCCCTGGACACATAAGTATCTTAGTGCTGCAAAAGATAACTTTGAGTGGAACGGCCCACCATCCGCAAAACTCAGACATCTAAACGATACCTCCTCAATGTATATAAGTAACTCTTACAGTGCCCTTTTTGTTGACAGACCCTTGAGCCGACTTTGCAATTAGGCACATAAAATTACTTTCTGGCAATATGATAACACAGACAATAATAATGATATAGTTATTTGTGTAAATTAAAGATACCAGAGAGAATTAACCATTTGAAGTAAAATTATAGCCTACGGTATTGAACGGTGTCTAATCATCAGTTGTCTTTGCAATTATAGCGGACTGATTTCCCGTTGCTTTCTCCCTGGTGATATTGGTAAGAAGGCCACTTTACTTACCTGGCCTTGTCGCATTCATCTTTCGCTTGTCGATAGGTCTTATTTCTTCGCCATACAATGTTTCTAACCAAATTCCTTGCCGTTTAGGGAAAGAGGAGTCGGTATACTTGCTGACTACCCAACAAATAGAAACTACTACTTAGAATCAGAAAGACAGAGATGAACTGTCTGGGAATATTACAAGGGAAAAGTTTATGGAAAATTTGAAACTCGCAAGGCATAAGTTTAAGTGAAAACAGATAGTAACATACCCGAAAAGATTTTGCAAATTGATAGAAGATCAAGGGTTGAGAGGGATAGTAAGGGAAAAAGCACTCGGAGGAGGAAGGTTTGGTTTGCTTTGTTGTGTTTTACGGCATATCAATCTCAATTGGTTATTTAATGCCGACAAAGTTTTTATTGGAGGTAATATTTTGTTTTGTAAAAAATCTATTTCTGGTAATAATTTTAACTTCAAAAAAGAATTGCTGGTAATATTTTATTTTCCTCAAAAATGTATTTCTGGTAATAGTTTTTTTCTTCAAAAATTTATGGCTGATAATAATTTCTTACAAAGTATTCCCGGTATTCAAACCCATTTTTACCCCAGTTTTGGGGTTAACTATTTGCCCATAGCTGGGACCCTAACAGGTGCTACCACCCCGGGTTAGGGTGGACCTGGGGACACCAGCAATTAAAAGGTGGTTTTACGCTACTCAAAACCTCTTGATCAGAGGCCTTGCTGCTGTGCGTAGATTATCGTCTTACCCAGGACGCTCATGAAGTTTATCGTCTTACCCAGGACGCGGATGAAGTTTATCGTCATACCCAGGACGGGGAGGAGGAAGGATGGGAGTACAATCATTATTGACATCCTGAAGGAACACGGCAAACAAAATGATTATCCCGAGTGCTCTGATAACAACTAGTAATACTGTCACAGTCTTGTTTATCAGTACTATACCAAAACCGAGATATTTCTTTATCTTACCAATGCATTTTATATTTATTCTGGTCTCTTTTGTTGTGATTGACGATGTCACTATCAAGTGTAATATATTATATTTGGTGATCCAAATACGTTTACCTTCTGTTTTCCTACCCGAAACTAGAAACAGTAACGCTTTTGGATCACCAAATGTAATCCACTACACTTGATACAGACATCATGAATAAATAGGAAGAAAACCTAATATAGCATGGATTTCGATTTTTTGGATAATAATGGTGGCATTTGGACAAATTTTGAATGGATGACCTTGGACAAAATATTCCAAAAGGGAGGAAACAAAAATAAAACTTTCCAAAACATAAACTATAATCTGGAATTGAAAGGAAAGCAATGATGGCACACACCTGAATCCAAAATAAAAATCGGACTAAAAAAAAACTTCAAATATCTCGATGTGTGTATCAGTTATAACATACGTTAATTAATCTAAGCAATAGCGGAATCAAACAGGGAATATACTGCCTGGACGGTTGTTTTTTTTTTTTCGAATCCTGCAAGAAGGTACAAATCCAACATTGTAATCAAAGAACTCGGCTCATGTTGTTTAATAACCTCATTAGATCAAGGCTTTCTTGCGGATAGAATGCATTGCATCGACCTTGTTCAGAAATGTCTAATCTGTGAGCCATCTGCAACCGTTTTCTCAGAAACACAAATTAAAAAAATTATCAAATGACATAGACCACATGAATAGATGACTTTGAAGAGAAGCAACAACTAAAATGGATAGCACATGAATATCTGCGAGACTCATGTGCTCGATATGTGTACGTAATCATAAGGTTGACATTCTATTCTATTCGTAATCATAAGGTTGACATTCTATTCAATTCGTAATCATAAGGTTGACATTCTATTCAATTCGTAATCATAAGGTTGACATTCTATTCTATTCGTAATCATAAGGTTGAATTTTCTTCTATTCGTAATCATAAGGTTGACATCCTGTTCTAATCCTAATCATAAGGTTGACATTCTATTCTATTCGTAATCATAAGGTTGAATTTTATTCTATTCGTAATCATAAGGTTGACATTCTCTTCTATTCCTAATCATAAGGTTGACATTCTATTCTATTCGTAATCATAAGGTTGAATTTTATTCTATTCGTAATCATAAGGTTGACATTCTGTTCTATTCGTAATCATAAGGTTGACATTCTATTCTATTCGTAATCATAAGGTTGAATTTTATTCTGTTCGTAATCATAAGGTTGAATTTTATTCTATTCGTAATCATAAGGTTGACATTCTCTTCTATTCCTAATCATAAGGTTGACATTCTATTCTATTCGTAATCATAAGGTTGAATTTTATTCTATTCGTAATCATAAGGTTGACATTCTGTTCTATTCGTAATCATAAGGTTGACATTCTCTTCTATTCCTAATCATAAGGTTGACATTCTATTCTGTTCGTAATCATAAGGTTGAATTTTATTCTATTCGTAATCATAAGGTTGACATTCTGTTCTATTCGTAATCATAAGGTTGACATTCTATTCTATTCGTAATCATAAGGTTGAATTTTATTCTATTCGTAATCATAAGGTTGACATTCTGTTCTATTCCTAATCATAAGGTTGACATTCTATTCTATTCGTAATCATAAGGTTGAATTTTATTCTGTTCGTAATCATAAGGTTGAATTTTATTCTATTCGTAATCATAAGGTTGACATTCTCTTCTATTCCTAATCATAAGGTTGACATTCTATTCTATTCGTAATCATAAGGTTGAATTTTATTCTATTCGTAATCATAAGGTTGACATTCTGTTCTATTCGTAATCATAAGGTTGACATTCTATTCTATTCGTAATCATAAGGTTGAATTTTATTCTGTTCGTAATCATAAGGTTGAATTTTATTCTATTCGTAATCATAAGGTTGACATTCTCTTCTATTCCTAATCATAAGGTTGACATTCTATTCTATTCGTAATCATAAGGTTGAATTTTATTCTGTTCGTAATCATAAGGTTGACATTCTGTTCTATTCGTAATCATAAGGTTGACATTCTCTTCTATTCCTAATCATAAGGTTGACATTCTATTCTGTTCGTAATCATAAGGTTGAATTTTATTCTATTCGTAATCATAAGGTTGACATTCTGTTCTATTCGTAATCATAAGGTTGACATTCTATTCTATTCGTAATCATAAGGTTGAATTTTATTCTATTCGTAATCATAAGGTTGACATTCTGTTCTATTCGTAATCATAAGGTTGACATTCTATTCTATTCGTAATCATAAGGTTGAATTTTATTCTGTTCGTAATCATAAGGTTGAATTTTATTCTATTCGTAATCATAAGGTTGACATTCTCTTCTATTCGTAATCATAAGGTTGACATTCTATTCTATTCGTAATCATAAGGTTGAATTTTATTCTATTCGTAATCATAAGGTTGACATTCTGTTCTATTCGTAATCATAAGGTTGACATTCTATTCTATTCGTAATCATAAGGTTGAATTTTATTCTATTCGTAATCATAAGGTTGACATTCTGTTCTATTCGTAATCATAAGGTTGACATTCTATTCTATTCGTAATCATAAGGTTGAATTTTATTCTGTTCGTAATCATAAGGTTGACATTCTGTTCTATTCGTAATCATAAGGTTGACATTCTATTCTATTCGTAATCATAAGGTTGAATTTTATTCTGTTCGTAATCATAAGGTTGAATTTTATTCTATTCGTAATCATAAGGTTGACATTCTCTTCTATTCCTAATCATAAGGTTGACATTCTATTCTATTCGTAATCATAAGGTTGAATTTTATTCTATTCGTAATCATAATGTTGACATTCTGTTCTATTCGTAATCATAAGGTTGACATTCTATTCTATTCGTAATCATAAGGTTGAATTTTATTCTGTTCGTAATCATAAGGTTGAATTTTATTCTATTCGTAATCATAAGGTTGACATTCTCTTCTATTCCTAATCATAAGGTTGACATTCTATTCTATTCGTAATCATAAGGTTGAATTTTATTCTGTTCGTAATCATAAGGTTGAATTTTATTCTATTCGTAATCATAAGGTTGACATTCTGTTCTATTCGTAATCATAAGGTTGACATTCTCTTCTATTCCTAATCATAAGGTTGACATTCTATTCTGTTCGTAATCATAAGGTTGAATTTTATTCTATTCGTAATCATAAGGTTGACATTCTGTTCTATTCGTAATCATAAGGTTGACATTCTATTCTATTCGTAATCATAAGGTTGAATTTTATTCTATTCGTAATCATAAGGTTGACATTCTGTTCTATTCCTAATCATAAGGTTGACATTCTATTCTATTCCTAATGAATAATTTGACATTCTACTGTATTCGAAAAATATTTGCTAGGAAACATAAGTTCTAGAAAGAGCGACAGCAGTGAA
>OZ038486.1:100310662-100343162 GCA_964036315.1 Acanthosepion esculentum
AGGCATATACTCAATATAAGAATTTCGAGCATGGTCAACAGAATGAGAACAGTATATTCTCGTTAAAAAATAAAACGGTTAAGTTTTAAATTTTTAAATTTCCTGCAGATTACTCAGATTGGCACGACTGGAGGAAAGGCTGACGACACAAGTCTCTGTAATAACAACGACGAATATGATGATAATCGTCTGAGTGTAAATAACGTTAACTTTTCATTACATAATGTTAGATGGAAATACTTGTTTCTAGTGATGTGTGTATTAGAAATGTGAGGGTGCTGAAAAGTTACTGGGTTGAAACAATTCCTAAGATGCTACACTGTCAGGTCCGCTAGACACAACAGTTCCCAGTACATTACGTTATAGATTTCTCTGCAGGTAGTAGGATTTTACTGGGTGAAGCTCCTAGGGCAATGTCAAACCATTTTAGAACACCGAGTTATCCTCCTCCGAGATTGATTATCGACCACCGCTATAGAGGCCGGAATGTCCGACTATTTAATTCGTAGCCGGGGTGTGAGAAGAGATAGTGATATGATTTTCTATTTTCCTTGGCGTAAGGGAATGCAATGAACTCATACTCTTAAGTATGAGTTCATTGCATTCCCTTAAGAAAGCTTTATTCAACTTTCATACTTTAAGAAAGCTTTATTCAATTGTGAATACAAGGTTCGGGTAAAGTGTATTTTTATAGTCCCAGTATACAGAAATAGCTCTCTCAAAGAGGAGAGTAAGAAAACAAGGGGACGCCACTCCTGATTATTCATAACATCCACATCAGTTTAAATAAGCTGGGATATTTTATCTAAAGAATTTCTTGTAAGCAACTGGCCACTCAGTATTGAAATGGAATCGTACGGAAAATACACCCCTGTAGTCATGTGACTAATTTGCCTGATATAGAGTACATTAAATCTAGGAAAGTATTTCATATTTGCATCTATATTCGATGTCGGTAATTTTAAAACTTTGTTTGCACGTGGTTTTGCAGATATAAGTTGCTTTTTGGTTTTTTTTTCTGTATCTTCTTTTATGCAAAATTGTCTCTTTTATTTATCGGATCAAAACTGATAAAAAAAAGAAGGAAATGCGAAAAATAGACGAACAGGATCTTGCGGAAAAATAACTGAAGCAATCAAATGAAAACGTTTGTCGACTGTTTAAGGTTTTTTCTCGTTTTTTGGGGGTTTTTTTTTTAGCTTTTTTTCTAGCAATTTCTTTACCATCTTTTGGCCGATAATTGTTTTAGGTGGCGGGCTTGTTGCAATTCCGACTGCAACCATTAATTTACGTATCTAATACTCCGGGGGAAAATAATCACGTGCAAGAAAAACATGCTGCCAAATGTAAAAGTTAGTAACATGCTTTACTCTTTTCCTTAGCGTAAGGGAATAAACTCCTGCTCAGTTTATGAACTTCATAGTAACCTGATGAAGGTCAGATGGCATAACGTCCGTAAGGCTGAGAAAATAACATTGAAGATGATAATAGCCTGAGTGTTAATAATATAAATCATGATGACTCATACTTACCGAAAGTTGAAGAGAAATAAACTTTTTAGTGACGGGAGTATTAGAAACCCAAATATTAAAATCTTAATCCCATAGGGAAAATATTCAAATAATCAATAGCACGCATTGCAAGGAAAGACTCCAAAACCTAGACGTGGCCTACTTGTCATATTCAAATTCCTAAAGTCTCAGCGAGTATGATATTGTATTAATTAGAAAGTTCTTTGTCTTTAATAGCACACACCACTAATAAAGTAAATTGCGTAGTCAATCGAATCCGAAGATGCCAGCCTAATAGGGCATTTAGCTAATCCCCATTGTAGGCGCCGGCTCAGGTACATTTGTTTTTGTTCAATACACACAAAGCACACCTGTGGAATATCGTCCTGGGTTTGACGATAAACTACATCCGCGTCCTAGGTATGAAGATAAACTACATCCGCGTCCAGGATAAACCGATAAACTACATCGGCGTCCTAGGTATGACGATAAACTACATCCATGTCCTGGGTAAGACGATAAACTACATCGGCGTCCTAGGTATGACGATAAACTACATCCATGTCATGGGTATGACGATAAACTACATCCGCGTCCTGGGTATGACGATAAACTACATCCGCGTCCTGGGTATGATGATAAACTACATCCGCGTCCTGCGTATGACGATAAACTACATCCGCGTCCGGGGTATGACGATAAGCTACGTCCAATAGCAAGGCCTCTGATAATTTTTGAAAAATAAATGTTGCCAGCTGTACGTTTTTGAAAAGATATTACCAGCTATACGTTTTTTGTTTTTGTTTTTTGAAAGAATAGTGTTGCCGGCTATACGTTTTTGAAAAAATGATATTACCAGCTATACGTTTTTGAAAAAAATAATATTACCAGCTATATATTTTTGAGGAAAAAATATTAAGAGAAATAGATTTTTGACAAAACAAAAGTATTACCAGGGGAAAAAAATGTTGTTGGCATTAAATGACCCATTGAGGTTGATATGCCGAAAAACAAAACAAACCAAACAAACCAAACCTGTGAAATATACGGCAATTACACTGAGTGGAACTTAGTTACGGTTTCTGGGACAGAGTGAGTTATTTAGAGTGATCAGCAGTATGAACAAGTCTAGCATGTTCAAAACCTCGGTCACAATGGCTTGTGACTTCGTTCTAGCACAAACACCGACGGCTCAAAAGGAATCCGTCTCCCCAGTTTCAGAGACTAGACTTCCGAGGGCCTGGCCGAGGGGTTAGAACGTTCGCTTTCGGATCATGAGAGCCGGGTGGGAATCTCACCATAGTCGATTTGTCAGGAAGGTGACTTCTTGATGTTATCCGTCTGGAAGAGGCGAACCCAGCGTACGGCCCCAATGGAAATTTTCATGAAAACCATACACACCACTGCATCGATTTAAACAATTCAGCTCTAAACTAAACGAATCTGCATGCATATTCTAATCGTTTTTCTCTCCTTCAATATTCAGGAAGTTAAAATGCCCTAAGTTTTCGCAACTTTGAACGCACAAGTAAAGAATTTATTGTCCATTAACGCGGAAATGTTAGACCATTAAATAAAACGTCACAAAATTACACTTAAGAGGACAAAACGTTCCTCTCGTTGCGATTTACTCTTGGGCATCGCGATCACAATGACGACTGGATATCATAAAACTGTCTGCTCTTAACCTTCTTTCTTTATGGCACGTTCAACCAAAGGAGGAGACAGCTTTGCCGTATCTTTCAACGAAAGGATCCAACGACTCCTCTGTGCTGCTAGCGAAACTGATATTTGAATGGGAAGTGGAAACAGCGAGCAGAGTTCTAGCTTATACTCTTGCGTTCTGTTTACACTCGTTGCGGCCGACTTTTAAGTTACACTAATTCCGTAAATGATGGGGTTCTTCTTTTGGCTAAATATAGAGTATATGAGCGGCTAACATTTGCGCAAGCATGGTATTTGCGAAGAAGAAAAAAATAGAGGAAGTATTCCGCGTGTGCCGTCTTCTGCTAAACAAAGCTTTTGTGGCTTTGGCAATTTTTGTTTTAAGTATTTCACCAAGAAGCAGGAGTACCACTAGCAGAGTACCAGAGAGTGAAAGTAAAGCAAAAAACTGGGTATATGTCGGGGGTTGAGGAAAGGATAAAAACAGGAAACGGAAGAGGATATAATTAACTACGGGGATCAAGGCAACAGATGTCTATTGACATTATATTTAAATTTTTGAAGATTAACGTTATCAGGAAAGTAATAAAAGGAAAAGGAGTCCCACTGTAGAGAAGTGAGAGAAAAAACTGTTGGAGTAGAATAGGTATTTACATTTTAACCAGTAAAAGGGTGGTACCGACATGCCAACCTAGCAGCACGCTTAAAATTCAGGCAATTGGGGCACCAGGGAAAAATAGCTTGTCAGAGCAGATCCCATGAAAACATTTATAGAAAAGACAGAGGGAAGCCACATTACGTCGGTGAGAAAGTGACTGGAGTCGAGACTACAAGTCATGAGCGATTAAATTGTATATCCGTCTTTGGATTTTTTTCGAGAACCTCGTTATGAACAGAGGGGGGCACCAGACCATATATGACAACAGTATTCTATGCATGGACGAATAGTAGATTTTCCATGTAATCATGTCGACAACTGGATCGATCAACTTCTCGACTTCGCTAGAGAATATATTACAGCTCATCAGGTTTATGTTGTCCTAGTATCGCCTCTACTGATCCTTGTTATAAGGATGACGTGGTCATGTTCTCACTAATGCACTTTTCTCTCTCTCTCTCTCTCTCTCTCTCTCTCTCTCTCTCTCTCTCTCTCTCTCTCTCTCTCTCTATGTACGGTCCTCTCAGTGCGGAGGATATTATGGCTCTTTATCTTCATTGCAGCGCTAAATAAATTCTGACTATTCTTTATCTTCCTTGCAGCGCTAAATATATTCTGACTTTTCTTTACCTGAAGAAGGGCGGAGCGTACAACGGCCGTAACGTTGTAATAAATATGGCGACAAAGATGAGGACCATAGTCCGAATGATGCAAATAATGTACATAATATCTCATCTCAGAAATATAGATACATACTGAAAAGCCGAAACGTTGTAATATATATGGCGATAAAGATGAGGACAATAGTCTGAATAATGTAAATAGTGTACATAATATCTCATCTCAGAAATATAGACAGATACTGAAAGGCCGAAACGTTGTAATAGATATGGCGACAAAGATGAGGACAATAGTCCGAATAATGTAAATAGTGTACATAATACCTCATCTCAGAAATATAGACAGATACTCGTCAAGCCTGTTAAGCGTTTTTCGTCTGCCGCTCTTACACTCAATCCGGCCTGGGAGTAACGGATTTTACAAGCCCTCTTTTCTCATTATGTGCTCCAGTAATGTTAAATGTCTCTTTCTGATGTGAAGTACAAGTTTCCTTTATTTTCTCTAAAACCTCATCGTTGTCCACACGTTTGGAGCATTGTATTCTCAGTATTTTTCCGTGGAATCATTTTTTCGCGTCAAGTCTGTTCTTTATTATTGAGAAAACTGTCCAACATTCAAACAATAGGTCTGGTGTGATGTAACAGTTCATTACTCATTTCTTTGATTCCGACAAAGATTTTCTATCTATTAATAATTCGCTTAGTTTTTGGGTAAGGCATAATTCAATAATTTCTACTCCCACCTCAGATACGGGTTGAATAGCATAGATTATTAAACTCTCTAACCTTGTGTGCCATCTAGAGTATAAGAATGACTACTCCGAAGGCACGTCGGAGTAATGAATATCTGCACGGATTGAGGAATCAGAGAGCCGAGTTCGAATTCCAGTCGAGTCCATTACATTTACTTACGTGCTAATACCCTAGGGAAAGATATGTATCCTCTTTTTCCCCCACCTATGGGTAAATAGCAGGATAGAATTCCATAGCCTTGGATGGCAACTGTTCCACCGCAGAGAAAAATGGCAACCTACTGCATGAAAAAAACTCTGCCTCGTCAGTCATATATAGAATGATACATAATCGCCTAAGCGTGTATCACGCATGGCAAATAACTGACTGACTCTGAATTCCATACCGAAGAAAAGGCAACAAGAAACCACCACAGTGTTTTTCCCAGGAAATTACAAATATTAAAAGGTGTGGAGAACCACAACCGCCTATGTCCTGAAGGCATATGGCAGGTACAAAAATAACTGTTTAGGAGTTGTGATGAAGCCTTTAGTAATGCCTACGATGTAATGAATTGATTCTAGTTAAATCCGTTCCTTACTGCTTTAGAAACTGTTATGGGTCCTTACTATAACTACAGAATGAACTCTTCCTAACACTATGTATACTACGCCTCTCACGAGAGAGAGAGAGAGACGAATCGAGTTGAGACGATAGTAGATCACTCCAAACCAGACTGACAGTCATACTAACATCATCCACATCTTGTATTATTATTCCGTGTAATATATCTTCTTTATTTCTAATCTTGTGTTCGTGTTGTTCTTCCTTGGTCCTAACCTGGACCATAACAGAAACACTTGCATTTGATTCTCTCATACACAACACAGACGGCGACAGCTGCAGAGTTTATATATCTATCTAGAATAGTGTCCTTTAACCGGTGCACCCGGGCGCACTAATGGTGCCTGAAATTTTTCCAGGTGCACACCAAGTTTCCAGTGATTTCTGATTTTTTTCTATATTTATTTTTTATAGGTAGAAATTCTAGAGACACAAAGCACGTGGCTTTCATGTCTAAATCAATTCACGTTCCAACTGATGACGTTGGTTTATGGTTAACAGAAGAGGAGGAATCTGTCACTATATCAACTGATCGTGGCTTACAAATAAAAGATAAAGAAGTTTCCAACGATCAATTTTGGATTCCCTTAGGTAAGAAGACCCTTTAAAAGTTAGTAAATAGAGTATTTTAGAACAAATTTCTCACTTCATACCTCTTTGAATTAGGGTTTTCTGCACTAACATTAAATGCAAAAAAAAAAGATCAAATGTCCACTTTTTTATAAATACTCAATGGTAATTGTTCGGATGAGCTTTTTGTTATGGTACCTAGACTTATTGAATTTAAGCGCAGTACAAGATTGGCGGGTAGGTTTCATCAGTTTACAATTGAGGTGGCTAGATATAGCCGTAAGTTATATGTTAACAGTTCTAGCAGTTCTCGTTTGTGGAAATTCCTTCCGGTTCCAAGCTTTCCAGCCAACATAATTTTTTCAAAAATGTAATTGCAATTTCAATCGCTATCTACTGCCCTCCTGATTTCTCTTCCTCTGTTCTCACTCCTTAATAATGTTTATGTTTCTAACTCATTCATATCCGGTAACCGCTTGCGGCTTTACTGTTTTGTTTGGGGTGAATTCGATTAAAAAGAAAATATTAAATGAGTATGATTATTACATATACGGCTTACCATTCGAAAAGTTGCCAAACCACGTCAACCCCAGGTTTCACACAAGCTTATTGAAATATACAGTTAAATGTCTTAAAAGTAAATTATTATTTCAGAAGTCTTGTTTATTATTATCCTACTTCCAAATTTCATTAACAATCTTTTGCTAATTAAAATTTAATATGCACCTAAGAGATTTGGTTATTTTACAAGAGCGCCATGAATTAAAAACAAAAGGAATGAGTAACATATATCTAGAGAAAGAGAGAGCTAAAGGAATGTGTGAATATGTTTAAATGAGTAGTGAAGGCAGTAAAGATTTTCCCGGGTGCATTAATCCAATCGACAAGCATCTGATGAAGCCGACGCCGCACGAGATCCAAACAAAGTTGACAAAAATAATCCGTGTGTAAATAAAGATTTCCCTCAGTCTATTATGAAAGCACCATGCTAGCAATCCCAAATTAAAAACTGATTAATTAAAGAACCGCGGTACCAAATAGTGAAGGTGACGAAAGGAATTTATTTTGAAACAAGATTCCTTATTGTATTTTGTTTTCATTTATAGGTCTGAAGGACATTATATATAACATAAACTTCATATGGGATACGCTAGATTTTGGGGAACGAAGATTTAGCAGATAACTAATAGAAGAAATACACATAAGATACACGACATGCATTTAGCATTGATGTTTGTTTACATATCTAAAGAGAAATATGGCGACATCTAATCTGAGACAGAAAAATAGAAGACACACAGTCATAATGACGCTATTGTAGACCGAATTCGCATGAATACAAATGTGAAATTGAGCTGATACCCATGGGTTGAAATTTGCAATCAGCTGATGACCGTATACATAATAGTTCGAACAATGTAAATAGTGTATACAATACCTCATCTCAGATAGACAGATATTAAAAAATTTAAATTATCAGGCACACTGGGTTGTATATTAATATTTTTGGTTTTATTATTTCGATTAGGTTTCTCAGCAATTTTTGGCCAGTATCAGGGGAATAAATCCCTGCTTGCTAGTAGCAGTGAAATGCAGGAGTAAATGACTGATTCTGAACTTTATATGTAGTTTTCATTTGTTTTTTATCGTTCATTTCTGTATGTCCTTTTGTTGTTCAAACCGCCTCTTTCAAATTGTTTTTTTTTTAGATAGAGTACGAGATTTCTGACTTTAAGAATACACTCCTTGATCATTTTGAAAGTTTTACTTGTTGAGAAAGGGATGCGTATGTTAAGTATATGTTAACATTTAGTTCTTTGAGAATATGTGTATAAGTGCGAGACCACTACAATCATGCCTGTCTTGTGTGGGTGATAAATGTGTGTAGGGCTGGATTTATCGGGTTATATATTAATTCTATCTATGTTGTTAAATTTGTGGTTAACCCCTTCTCGACGAAGTGTTTTGATGTGCAAAATCCATTTGTCTTCATGTTCCTCTAGTATTTTTCTAAGGTTATCATTTTCTGTATATATATACATATATATATATATATATATATATATATATATATATATATATATATATATATATATTGTCATCCACAGACAGACTGTTTCGCTGTTTCACAGCTTATCAGTGTGGCTAGACGTCCGGTTGCCTCTAGCTAGGATCGAAACCCGACTGAATTTGCGTCATTTTGCGAATTTTCTCCGACTAAGCTATCGACGCACGGCAGGGATGTAGGTGAATTTTAGCGTGTTTATTTTTTTTTTAGATTTAGATAAACACACAGTGACTAACAGTGACTCGATTCTGCCGAAGAGTCGTGCAATATTAGCTTAAATAGTCACTGTTTGCAAATTCACACCTCAAACAAGAGAGCACAACCGAAATTAATTTTTCAGGAGCCAATATATATATATATATATATATATATATATATATATATATATATATATATACCAAAAGTGCGAAACCTTAGAAATTTGCCTGGGTAAAACTGATGTCGTTTACGAATACTCAGGCCTTATGGGGGAGTGCATCTCCAACATTAATAATAAAAACAGCATTAAATGTATACATCGGACACACATGTACCACTTTGACCCGTGACCTGTCGGAACTCAGTTTAGTCCGTGCACATATTGACCAGCATATCACGAACGACCTAGATACAATGAATAACGTAAGACACCCAGTTCAAGGACAGGCTTAAATTACCAGAAGTTAATGCATATATATATTTATATATATATTGGCAACATATCATTATTGAGGCATGTGCTGTTAAAGACTACGGCACTTTTCCCTTTAATTTTTTTTATGTATATATATATATATATATATATATATATATATATATTTGGGTATATGTTGTTGAAAAAGTCCATAGTCCTTGGTCTTTTGCCGAATACTTTCGGTTGTCATCAACCATCATAATGGCTGCATATTTTCATTTGACGTAGATTGGTTATTATTTTATTTTATATATAATATTTTGCATATTTTCTTATAGGCTAATCTAACAACACTGTCTAAATACCTAAACTATTATCTATGAAATAAAAAAATAAACAACCTATATCACATGAAAATATACTGCTATGAAGACGATTGACGAAAACCGAAATTGCTCGGCCAAACCCCATGCCTCAATATATATATATATATATATATATATATATGTGTGTGTGTGTGTGTGTGTGTGTGTGTGTGTGTGTGTGTGTAATTATAATTGTTTATTTAAAAATTATAACATAAATATGTTATAAAATAACTACAAAAATAGCCATTTTGTTTGGGTATATATATATATATATATATATATATATATATATATATATATATATATATATATATATATATTAAGTGTATCACCCCAAGCAAGGCTGGAGGCCACTTGCACGCAAGGGGTTACAGAAGGTTTGGAGGAACAGTAGATAGGAGTGGTAAAGGAGAGGATGTGGAGAAAGATAGTGGATCGATCAAGGCAAGGGGGTTACAGAAGATTTGGAGCGAGAGCAGATAGGAATGAAAGGTGAAAGGATGTGGAGAAAGGATGTGGATAGATCAAGGCAACTGGAGATGTCGATTGACGTTACACTTAAATAGTTGGTGATTGTATTTGCCAGGGAAACAGGAATAAGGAAGGGAGTTCCAAAGGCGAGATGTGCGAGACATGAAGCTATTGGAGTAGAAGATTCGTCTACATCTAACAGTTTCAACGGTGAATAGGTGGAAACGGGATGCCAGCGTCGTAGGTCGTTTAAATTCATGAGGCCTAGGAACCAGCGAAAGCAGCTCCTCGGAGCAAGTACACACATATATATATATATATATATATATATATATATATATATATATATATATATATATATTTTTACTACTTTAAAAATATGTTTCCATCGCTACACAGGAATTACCACGTTTCAAAAGCAGAATTGAAAACTTCAGATTCAATTATAGAATTTAATTAATATCCCTAGTCCTGTTTCATTTTCAAGCGAATTTTGGAATAACTTATTTTTAAATTTACTGAGTTTTATAAATACATACATTCATAATATTACTTTCTAAGGATACGGAGAAATCCAATCATTTTAACAAGGGTTGGCATGGTTTTAATTTTCACTGACAACTATTGTATCAAAATATGAGTTACCTTCAAAAAGAGGTAGGGCAGGAGTGCCTTTTGCAACCAATGATGACATCCGTTCTTTATTATCATATATATATATATATATATATATATATATATATATATATATATATATATATATATAGTGTATGTATACCGAGTGTAACGACAAAATTATCCTAAACTATTGTATCTTAGAAATGATTAAAGGTATCTTACTGATATTATGCGTGATTTTATAACATTATTGGACTCCACTTTGAGCCATAATAATTCATAATTACACTCCAAGGTTAACAAGATATGGGCAAAGGTATTCTGTGTAATAAACAGTTCTTGAAAATTACTAAGACGTCGAAAAGTGCTTGAACAATACAGCATGAAATTCGAACGGTTTATCAACCATTATGATTCAGGCATATAACACCTTATTTGTAAATTGGAAATATAGATTAAGAATTTAAAAAAACAGATTCTGTCAATTCTATTCAATCAAACGTGCTTCGATTATTACTTGCTACTTAAAAAACAACTTGAAAATTTGAAACTCTTTGGACATGTGCTAGCAGCTCCATCGCGAAAAAACTTGCTCTGAAAAAAAAGAAGAAAAAAAAACACCAGCGAAGCTTCACGTAATGAAAGCTATGTCAGATACTCCACAGAGTTTCTAGGTTATTTTAGAGCGTAACATTTTAGAAATTGATTCACTCCAAGGACTATTTAACACCCTCGTGTTTCTAATACTTACGTCACTAGAAACATAATTCTCTTTGACTTTCTGCAATGAGGTGCTCATTCGGACTATATTTCTCGTTACACTCACAAGGTTTCAACAGTGATCCCATCTGGCCGTTATCATGTTCTTGTCGATCCCGGTAAACTTCAGGCAATTTCAAGCTGAGACTTTAATTTATTTAACGCTGTTTTTATTGTTCTTGTTCAGTTGAACATGTCTAGCGATGTCGTCTTGTTCATATTTAAGGTTCGACTTGTTTCTATCGAGTCTATCTTTGCACAACTCAGCCCTGGAATTTTAACTAACAATTAGTGTCACCAAATTCACGAACAAACGCCCAAATACACTCTGTTAATTTAAAAAAAATATATCTCATTGGAAACAATAAATAATATTTTTTAACATCAGTGTATCATCCTAATTCCACTTTAATCACAAAAGTACGCAATTGTAGGCTTTAAGAAAGCTTTATCCAACTGCGAATACAAGGTTCGGGTAAAGTGTCTTTTTATAGTCCCAGTATACAGAAATAGCTCTCTCAAAGAGGACAGTAAGAAAACAAGGGGACGCCACTCCTGATTATTCATAACATCTACATCAGTTTGAATAGGATGATATATTTCTTCTAAAGAATTTCTTGTAAGCCTCTGGTCATTCAGTATTGAAATGGAAGCGTACGGAAAATACACTCGTGTAGTCATGTGACTAATTTGCCTTATATAGAGTACATTAAATCTAGGAAAGTACTTCATATTTGCATCTATATTCGATGTCGGTAATTTTAAAACTTTGTTTGCACGTGGTTTTGCAGACATCAGTTGCTTTTTTGGGGTTTTATTTTCTGTATCTTCTTTTATGCAAAATTGTCTCTTTTATTTATCGGATCAAAACTGATAAAAAAAAGAGAAGGAAATGTGAAAAATAGACGAACAGGATCTTGTGGAAAAATAACTGAAGCAATCAAATGAAAACGTTTGTCGACTGTTTAAGGTTTTTTCTCGTTTTTTTTTTGTTATTTCTATTAGCTTTTTTCTAGCAATTTCTTTACCATCTTTGGGCCGATAATTCTTTTAGCTGGCGGGCTTGCAATTCCGAATGCAACCATTAGTTAACGTATCGAATAGTCCGGGGAAAAATAATCACGTGCAAAAGGAAACATGCTGGCAAAAGTAAAAGGAAAGAACTAAAAATAATATAAATCGGTCACATAACAATATATATATATATATATATATATATAAATTTAAATAAACTAGTGAGAACGTGAGATTGCGCAAACATCAGTGAGCGGTAGAAAAGTAAAAATTTACTTTGGCATAACGATCGTCTCTATTGATTTCTTTCGTTAACAACTTCAAAATATGCCGAGTACATTTAATAAGGCAAATATAATACGTCCAACATAGGAAAGAATTGACAATGTAGAGACATAAGAAAGCAGATAAGATGGGCACGGGTGTGTATTTGTTTTTTATTCACACAATCTAAAATGTGGACGGTTTACTATTGCTTCATTCTTATAAACCATGTTATGACTGCATTCAATGAAAGATGAGAATATATTTAAAATTAATAATGAAAAATCTTTAAACTGTAAGGAATAATTAAAATTCATTATACCATCCACAATGTTTGGCCAAATTGCTGTAATATATTTCTATGCTTGTCATATATTTTTTAGAAATAATAACGATGTTAAGTTATCTGAATAAAAATTGTGAGGCTTTAAATTGTCAGCGAAAGTTTGGCAATTTTTTAAAAAATAACAAATTAACCAACTCAGCGATTATTTTGAAAAAATAAATTGAAGTTCTTTGTTATACTTATAGACACTGGTATTTGGCGGTATATCAGGAACCATTCTTTCTATAAAGATGCCTAAATCTAACATAGCCATTTAATATCGCAATTGACGCCACTCATAGAATAATTCCTTACTGTAAGCTAGAATATCTCTCCTACCTAGCCTATCATAATAATAGTATTTGCTCAAACATTATTATTATTATTGTTGGTGTTTTCGTCGTCGTCGTCGTCGTCGTCGTTGCTGTTGTTGTTGTTGTTGTTGTTGTTGAAGAAGAAGAAGAAGAAGAAGAAGAAGAAGAAGAAGAAGAAGAAGAAGAAGAAGAAGAAGAAGAAGAAGAAGAAGAAGAAGAAGAAGAAGAAGAAAACTGCTTTCCTCACTTGTCCAAATTTGAGAGCTAAGTTCAGTAGGCATTATGAATTCTTCCCCATACACTTTTAATAGAACTTTTCGTAGGGTGTCAGTTCTGATTGTCTGAACAATCATTTGTATTTCATTAAGGCCTGAGCTGCTTAAATCTGTCTATTATAAACATTTACATTTTAATCTAGTAACACAGTCATACTTGGAATTATTTGTGTCTTCATATGCCACATTTTAAGTTTCCAGTCCACTGGAAGATCTTTCATGCTATATTACAGTTTTCGGAAATGACATGTATTCAATATAAAAACATTCTGTTTTTGTAATCGTTGATCTCTAGTAGCTTATGTTTAATTGTTCTTTCTGTGTGTATTGTGAAGTCCTATAAATTTAACCAATTCTGCATGGTGTTCCTAATATTCTCATACACTCTCCTCTCTGTAAAAGTTACCAGTGAATATATTGACCCACTCTGCCGTGCTAAGTTTTATATTCAGTGGATGCTAATACCGTGCAATCTGAGACAAGGTTCTCAAATGTTTCTGGATATTCCGAACGAAAATTTCATTTGGTGTCAACTCACTTTTCAATATATTTGCTTGTTATTTCCCATTTAGAAAGTTTCAGTTCATTATTATTATTATTTTATTTCCATTAATTTCTGGTATGTACACCTTTCCGTCCGGGTCCCGCCCAGAGACCTAAGGTTAAAAATGGCATCATGACATTTTCCACTGACAAAAAAGCATAATTTACAGAGATAAAGCCCTTCGTAATGTGTGGGCTGTACTCATGAAAACAATTTTTTGCATTTCTTTAAGGTATGGGCTTCCAGGAATCTCTTCCATTAGTTTACTGGAATCTTTTTTAACCAATCCAAGGGCTCCAACTACATCAGGGATTGTTGATGTTCCCATGTGCCACATTTTTGAGATTTCGATTTCAAGGTCCATGTATTTTGAAGCTTTTTTCAATATCTTCAAAATAACATTGCCGTGCGCAGGGACTGCCATATCAATAAGGAGGCACTTTTTTCTGTTTGCTGTCTCTAATAGCAATTTCTGGACGGTTAGCTTTGATTGTTCTGTCTGTGTGAATTGTATAGTCCCATAAAACTGTAACAGGTCCTATCTCCGTAACCGGGTCTGAGTGGTGTTCATTCCACTCTCTTTCAGTTTCCTTTCCGTAGACGTTGCAGATTTTCCAGTGCAGATATTGACCAACTCTGTCAGGTCGCGTTTTATATTCAGTGGGTGCCAATATCTTGCAACCTGATACAAGATGATCGATTGTTTCTGGGTAATTATCACAGTATCTGCATTTCGGGTTAACACCGTATTTTAGTATGTGTGCTTTATATTTTCTAGTTAACAAGCACTGATCTTGTGCAACAAGGATAAATGCTTCCGTTTCAAATTTTAACCTTTCACTACGTAGCCACTGATAGATACGGGGCATGTCTACATCTGCTTGTTTGGTACGGGCAGAGTTTTGGCCATGAAGCTGTTTATCTTGCCATTGTTTCTGTATCTGGTCGGTTGCATTTGTTTTTGCTTTCTTCTTTATGTATTTTTCAGCTTCACTTGGTGTAGTTGTATTGTAGAATCCATTTGAAACTCCATTTTGAATTTGTTGGCTTCTTTTATTACGGATTAAAGACGCTTACTACTTTCATGTTCTTTGACACATAACATCATCCAGTTTTCTGTAGTTTCCAGCTATCTATAAAGGCCAATTGTTGTAGTTTTGTAGGACAGTTCTAGTTGAACTAATCCTTTGCCTCCTTCGGATCTGTGATCATACAGACGAACAACATCAGCTTTGGGATGATGCATGCGGTAGCAAGTAAGAAGCTTTCTTGTTTTGGCCTCCATTCGCTTAATGTCAGCTATGGTCCAATTAAGGATGTAAAAGCTGTATTGCACCACAGGGACAGCCAAGGTGTTTATGCTTGATATTCTGTTTTTTGAGTTCAGCTCGGTACTTAGTACCAGACGCACACGCCTGTAGTATTTCTTTCGTACCTTTTCCTTCATTTGGGTATGTTGTATAACATCTCCTTCGATGATTCCTCGGTACTTATAGGCTTTGTCTTCTCCCAGTTCCCTAAAATTTGTTACAAAGTCTAAATCTATTGAGGGTGTTTCTATAACTCTCCCTTTCTTGAATGTTTCTTTTGCACATGTATCTAATCCGAAGTCCATGTCTATATCGACACTGAAACATTTTACAATAGTTAGGAGGCCCTACAACTAATTGTCGTCTTTGGCAAAGAGTTTGAGTTCATCCTTGTAGAGTAGGTGATTGGATATTTTTTTGTTTAGTTTGTAACCATAGCTGCTGTTGTTCACTTCATGCGTAAGGGGGATTATGGTCAAACAAAACAGAAGGGGTGAGAGGGAGGCCCCTTGAAAGATTCCGCGTCGGATATTCTGACGATTGGGGATGGCAGTGCCTCCGGCGTGATTTAGGTATAGTATGGTGTTCCATCTTCCCATGCTGTGCTTAAGGAAATTTACCACCACAGGGCAAACTTTGTACATTTCCAAAGTCTTAAGGATCCAAGAGTGTGGAACATTATCAAAAGCCTTACGATAATCGATCCACGCTGCGCTAAGATGTCTACATCGTCTCCTGCAATTTTTCAGGATCATTTTGTTTATCAGTAGTTCATAGTTGCAGCCATATGAACCTCTCCTGCATACTATCAGTCCCAGTGGAAGAATCTTGTTTGCTTCGACGGAAGAGTAAGTTCGGTTCATCAGGACAGACGTGATCAACTTATGCGTGGTGGGGAGACATGTTATTGCCTCATTATTATTATTATTATTATTATTATTATTATTATTATTATTATTATTATTATTATTATTAAAAAATAAAAAGAAAGAAAGAAATGCGTATACACCAGAAATAAAAGTTAATAATAATAATATTTATTATTATTATTATTATTATTATTATTATTATTATTATTATAATCTTTGATTTCTGGTGTATACACGTTTCTTTCCGGGTCCCGACCAGAGACCTAAGTTCAAAAATGGTATCATAACTATTTAAACTTATAAGTTTTGAAACAAATCTCAAAATTTTACATAGATAAAAACCCTTCGTAAGGTGTGAGTTGCATTTTTAGTACAATAATTTTTATTTCTTCGAGGCATGGGCTACCAGGAATCCATTCAATGAGTCTATTCGAATCTTTCCAAACAATCCGAGGGCTTCAACTACAACTGGAATTGTTGATGTACTCATGTGCTATATTTTTGAGATTTCGATTTTAAAGTCCTTGTATTATTATTATTATTATTATTATTAGTAGTAGTAGTAGTAGTAGTAGTAGTAGTAGTAGTAGTAGTATTAGTATTACTTTCTCGAATAATGTTTTATGATCTGGCAATTAATGCTTCGATAATATACATTTACTAGTACTCGTATGTTTCATGGAAGGAATTTTTGTTCATATGTAAAACTTGTTCTCGCAAAACTTACATCATTTACATGATGATTAGTGTTTTCCTATGTGTTTTCATCAACTTATGCCGATCCGTGTAACCTACTGGTAATTTTGTACCTTTATTTAATCTACACGGTAGAGTGTTTTCGTTCTGCTGCCCATGTCTACGGATATTTCGTCTATTTCTTATTTCAGTATTACTCATTTATTTCACGCCTTCTTATCATTGAGTCTTAGTACACACCCCCTGGCCTAGCGATTGAACACGCAATTACTATTGAAATGCTTTAATCCACTTGGATATTTCCTCCGTGGACAACTTGAAACCTTAACCCTAACCTGCCTGCTTCTTCTGGCCAAGCTTGACTGCCCTCAATGAAGCGCGTCTATTTTTTCCACAAATTTTGCTACTTAATATTGTTCGGATATATTATGGGCCACAGATATTTTCCACGAAATATTCTCTGATATTTTCTCGACGAATAGTTGACTATCGCAGTTTTCTTGTCCCCCCCCCACACACACACCTTGAAAATTTTTCTCCCCCCTGCAGATGGTGATATTATGTTTTAGGGTAGATGTTATTCTTAAGAGCATGCTCCCTGCTGATCATTTTCCGTTGGTATGTGTCTGAGTCGCCATGTATGACTTTTGAAGAACCTTGTAAGCATCGCCGGATGCCTTCCTATACCATGTATACAAGATGGGAATTGATGTGGTGAATAATTTCTTGCAATAGACGGATGTGTTGAACTCATTCTTTATGCGATGTATTAGTGCCTCCAGGAAGGCTAGCCATTTTTCTTGATTAACTTAGATATAATCGGTAACAAGCCCAAAATATTTTCGTGTTATTGGCATGAAGGGATAGTCTATATTGTCATAATACTATATCGCCTGAGATCACTGATATAAATCAAAAGCATTTCGTTCTGAGTAAACTTATATAGCGGAATTTCAACCTGACCCATTTTCAAATTACTGAACAAATGATAAAACATCAGAAATTAATTTGAAATTTCTGCTAGCTTATCAGCCTCCCTTATTCCATAATTTGTCAGTATCTAATTATTTTCTGAGTGGCGTGCCCTTCTTAGGTGTGTGATTTTTTTACAACCTTATTACGTTGATATGATAAATACATAAGGATAGTTGACAGTTACAGCTTCTTCTATTGTTTAATTATTGTCATTAATTGTTTTAAGGTTTTACTAATGTTTATAGATTTTAGATATATTACAATTATTTCCCATGGAAATATCGATTCCCACTAAATCTTTGCTTACAAGTATTTGTGGCTTAAGGCCATATCACGTTGAAAGACCGGTTCACATACGATCATGGAAAAATCGAATCACGTCAGTATCTAAATGGGTGACCTGTCTGGAATACAAAGCATGGTAACAATGGACTGCGGGTCATGTAATGGATAACGGCTCGGAGTTGGAAATCGGTGAGCCGGGTTCCAATTACAGTCGGGTTTGTTATATTCACTTATGCGCAAAATATCCTTGGGAAAGGCATGAATCCACATCTTCTCCACCAGTTATAAGTTAATTAGCAGAATTTGTATCATTTAAAATCATAATTATCGCCACAAATCTCTTACAATATAACAATATTTTCTGACATTAAATAACCTACAAAGTGTAGATAACCCGTAAAAACAAATCAACCAATAAATTAAAAAAAAACTAGCTAGAGATTGATATATCAGGTGGAGTGAAACGTATTGTTTTTCAGATTTTCATTGATTATATTTGACAATTTGTATGTCCATGCTATATCATTTATTTGATACAAATTTTTGTCTGATTGATTTTAATTGTTTATTCTTTATTATTATATAACATATAAAAATCATTATTTACATTATTCGGACTATTGTCCTTATCTTTGTCGCCATATTTATTACAACGTTTCGGCCTTTCAGTATCTGTGTATATTTCTGAGATGAGGTATTATGTACACTGTTTACATTATTCAGACTATTGACCTCATCTTTGTCGCCATATTTATTGCAACGTTTCGGCCCTTGAGTATCTGTCTATATTTCTGAGATGAGGTATTATGTACACTATTTACATTATTCGGATTATTGTCCTCATCTTTGTCGCCATATTTATTACAATGTTTCGGCCTTTCAGTATCTGTCTATATTTCTGAGATGAGGTATTATGTAAATTATTTACATTATTCGGACTATTGTCCTCATCTTTGTCACCATATTTATTACAACGTTTCGGCCCTTCAGTATCTGTCTATATTTTTGAGATGAGGTATTATGTCCACCGTTTAAATTATTCGGACTATTGTCCTCATTTTTGTCGCCTATTTATTACAACGTTTCGGCCTTTCAGTATCTGTCTATATTTCTGAGATGAGGTATTATGTTCACTATTTACATTATTCGGACTATTGTCCTCATCTTTGTCGACATATTTATTACAACGTTTCGGCCGTTTAGGTGGTTTGAATGTTGAACTGAACCCTTTATTTCGCTCACTGGAGTAGACTGTTCTAGTTCCACGTCCCGTGTTTAATGGATGTCAGTGATCAGTTATCTCCTGTAATTCCCCTTTGAGGTTCTCCAGTACCATAACCGTGTATTGAACTCACACTCTTCGGGTCCTGTCATTGGATCTAACTAACGCCTTTATCCACTTGAGGACATCTGTGTATGTATTAGTGATAACATACCAGGTTAAATGAAATGTTTGTTTTCAAATTTTCGCAGATTATTATTGGCAACTTGTATCTCCATATTATATACTTTATTTGATACAAATTGTCCAATCACTGCTTAATTATTTACTCTTTATTTTCATATATAGCATATCAATCTTAATTGTTTCAGCTTTATTTGGTAACGAGTGCTGAACGAATTGAAATCAAGGCTATCTTACGCTACCTATGAATAAAAGGGCAGCGACAAAATGAATTTTTGATCGTGGAACGCAAAGCATCCACCAACGAACGTGTGGCACAAAACTGGTTCAAAAGTTTCAAGGAAGATCACACCAGCTCCTTAGGACAAACCAAGGATTGTTTGAAATTGTTGAACATCCAAGAACGGGCGCTCTTAATCGACTCCATTATAAGCTCTTCCTTGTGGTCAGAGGCTTCCGAGAATTTCCTCGTGAACTGACCAATGACCAGGTTCAACAACGTGTGAACATCTCATCTGCAAAGAGCATCAATCGACACCATTATCAGCTCTTCCTTGTGGTCAGAGACTTCCGAGAATTTACTCGTGAACTGACCAATGACCAGGTGAACATCTGCAAAGAGCTGCTGGGAAATCCCCATGATACCCGTTTCTGGCATCAAAACGCAACTGACGATGAAAAATGGATCTATTTTCGAAATCCTCTTAACATAAATCATTGGCTTCTTAACGTTTAGGCTTCAGAACCTGCTGTCAAACAAGATTTCATGTTGTGTATCGGTTTGAATTTCGACGTAATATTGCGCTTGAGCTTTTCCCAGATGGTTATCCTATGAACGTAAAATATTAGGTTCAACCTAACGAGTATATGAGGCCTTAAAATCCCGCTGATTCATGTCTTTTCCAAAGGCATTATGGCAAAGTGAAAACAATAGACTAGGCCAGTATTTGAACGTGGATGAAAGAGTGAATGCATTAATTTCAACTTTTGTTAATAACTGCATTGTTTATTCCGGGTAAACCTATATATATGTTCAAAGAAGACCTCAAGTAGTGACTTCTCTTGAAATTGGACAAAATTTGGCATCGTAATATTAATATGTACCTACAGAAATAGGGTATAGTACCAAAGAACAACCATGTTGGTATGACGCTGCAGATTTTTCAACAATGCAAAAGTGGGCAGCTGAACATAGGAGGGGAAGAGAATGTCTTGATGATGACCCAATGTTTCAATGTCTTGCACTTGGCGACTGTACATAACTCTAGCTTAGAAGTCGTCGATCCTCCTACCTATTCTCCTGATTTGACTCTTATCTGTTCCCCAACATGAATAAACACTGACTGGAAAACAGTATCACCCTGATGATGATGTCATATGCGCAGTTGGTAACGTTTTTGACCAACAGGTTGAACAGTTTTCGCTGAACAGTCAGATATTTTACTTAGATACAATTAAAAGAAAACAATGCAGTTATTAATAGGAAGAGTTGAAATTAATGCAAGCAAGATTTCACAGCTCTAGCATCAATCGTCAAGAAGCACACCCTCGCACATTTCGAAATAAAATTATTTTTAATTGAAGTAATCTTAAGCAATGTTTAAGAAGACTTGCGTTTGAAATATAACTATGTTTTACACTTTAAAATTGCACACATACACCCATCCAATCTATAATTTTTAAAGTGTAACTTAAACCGTATTTAAGAATAAATTAGTTGGGTACTTATCCATACGCCCACTTGATTGGTTTATGACTGAGTTTAAAGCATCGATGGGATCAGCGATATAAAATTCCCACTTGTCTAGGGATTTCCCCACTGGAACCTTTCAGGCGTCAAACATCCACATTTAGCTGCAAGGAACAAGAAATGCCTGCAGCTATGAATAAAAACGCACCTTGCATTGTTTATATGTGCCAAAATATATCTTATAGCTTGGCTAACTTAAAAATCCTCGCTTACTGAAGATAATTTTAAGAAATGTCATATATTAAAAATAAATATATTTTCTAATTCAATATCAATCTGTTTTTCTTTTATAATTAAAAATAAGTGATGGATTTCGAAACAAGTATTATTTTTACATGGATATTAAATGCACTACGCACGTAGTCTTTTGATTAAAGGATGGAGATAAAGGGAGATAATCAATTTATACAAAGAAGTGTATATAACGGGTTAGCGCTATGGGAGTAAGGCGTATCCACCCGTTTACATTTCCGCGACATTATTATATCCATGATATAACACCGTACTTCACGGAATGGCCGAAAGAATAAGGAATGACAAATATGCGTTGTTCCCAGTGTGACTTTTATACGACTAAGGCATACACAAAACTAGATATAAATATTTACACGTGTCCCACACAAAGAAATTATAACATATACCAACAACAGTGTAAAATAGGGAAAACTTATTTGCAATATATCCAGAAGGTAAAACTGGAGGCACACCGTTTATTTTAACAATTTCATCCTAAGCCAAGCGGGGATGCTATTAATACGACCGGGTTACAGGGAATGAAAATGACGCAAAAGAATATATGATGTACTGGGGAAAGGATAAAAGATTAACGGGATTCAAGAAGATAGAAGATAAAGATTGACGTTGCATTTAAATTTTTGAAGATTGTAGTTATCAGGGAAGCAAGTAAACGAAAGAGAGTTCCCCAGTCGGCAAGTGCGAGAAAATAAACAGCTAGTGTAGAAGTGGCGGTTTAATTTAGGTATATCAACAGAAAAATGGTTAGGCCTATGTGTCAATGTCAAAATCTCCATATCAGAGGCCTAGATGCCAATCTACTGTTACAATTAATTTCCTGCAGTCGGGGCACCAGGAAAAAAAAACTTTGTCAGAACTGTTGCCATAAAAATATTTGTAGAAAAGACAGAAAGAATCCAGGTCTCACCGTTGAGAAAGTTTGTGAAGCCAAATTAGGATCGATTACATTACAGATTTTTCTTTGGATTTTGACAAGAACCACAAAATAAATAGCAGGAGCCCCAGGGTATCCATGGCGCGAGCGAATGGTAGATTTGTAAATGTGCTAACCAAAAAAAATTTCTGGCACATCACAGTGACCCAACCTTCTTTGCAGTAAATGCAGCTATTGGGTATTCTTTGTAAACATGATAACTCCACGTGCTTTTCTCTATAAGTTTTATTTCTGTGGGCAGGGACGTCCCTCTGCTCCGGCCTCTACGTCGTAACTCTAACCTCTGAAGTCACTCACCGGCCATCAACGGTTGTATCTTCAAATGTACAATGTTGTTTAATTTTTAATAGTACATTTTGAAATTTAGTACGCCATACGTAAACAATCGGATTTAAAAATGTTTGAACCTATCCAGCTGACGAAATTACAACAATATTTCTAGAAGCATTTCAAAGCATACAAAAATATCCTAAACACGGATATGATTGTCTAATGCAAAATTAACGATAAAACCTCAAGCCGCAAATGTTGAATTTTTCCTTGACCATTTATATATATATATGGGTCAGTGGTGCATTGTGGGTAATCTATTCTGGCGGTTATTTTTGCGGGTGTGGCTTGTTTATTTATTTATTTATTTGGGTTAATTTATTTTACTTGTTTTACACTTTCATTTTGCATTATTTATTCTTTTCGGTTTTTGCTGTTATAAAACAGCAAAAACCGAAAAGAATAAATAATAACGTAATAAAAGAAAATCGGGTGATATGCGTAAATGGCTCATTTAGTAGTTTGTTTTGATCTGGGAAAATAATTAAAGTTATTTATTCGTCCAATGTTTAGAATATTTACCTTAGTTTATTCTGTTATGTTGGCGGGGGACACTTTTTAATTAATTTATTTATTTGGATTGATTACTTTCACTTGTTTATTTATGCTTATTTTTATTAGTTCTAACGGTTATTTTAGCGGGGACAATTTGTTAATTTGTTCATTTATTTATTTATTTGTATTATTTTTTATTTGTTATTTATTTATTTAGTTATTTTTATTTTGTATATTTTTAGTTACTCTATTTGGTTTTCGATTTTTGAGTAATGTAGTAATTTTTTATTGTTATATATAATCTATAGCTATTCCTACGTCCATTTCTTTCGCTTTTTAAGTCATAAATATAGCACACATTTAAACTATATTTCTTCATATATATATATATATATATATATATATACATATATATATATATATATATATATATATATATATATATATATATATATATATTGTGTGTGTGTGTGTGTGTGTGTGTGTCTGTTGAATGCTGGGGATTTAGATTCTAAAGCCTGTTAAATACAATACTTGTATTTTTCAGACGCAGTGCCACGTGAATGCTGCCAAATACTATCTCATTCTATTTAAAAAAAATCTATTCTTTGAAATATACAGCAGGTCTTTAGGCTTGCCAACGGACGTCAGTCGTGGGGTTAGCATAAAAGCTTAATTCTGTTTGCTTGAAAGAATATCCACTCATTCAACTGACAAAAATTACGTTTCTATACACACATGCCCTATATTTATATCTATATACAGATGCAATTATGAATTTCGTTCTTTTCATTTGTATACTTAAATAAAATTCTGCTCACTTAGATCTATGTAATGATGCCAACAAAATGAATATGCTTTTGCAGACTCATTCAAAAAGAATTAGGATATTTTTGCTTATGTATACCTATCAGATGTATCAGAAATTAATCAACCTATGTAGATAGAGATATTGAAAAGTTCTCAGCCCGACTTAGAAAAATATCAGTTTTGGCTATTTGGTTAGACATACACAAATCTAAGGCATACACAAAACTAGATATAAATATTTACATGTGTCCCACGCAGAGAAATTATAACATATATCCAACAACAGTGTAAAATAGGGAAGATATATTTTCAATATTTCCAGTAGCTAAAACTAGAGGTACAACGTATATTTCAATCATTTAACCCTAAGCCAATCAGGAATGCTATTAATACAACCGGGTTACACGGAGTGAACATGATAGAAAAGATTATATGGAGGACTGGGTAAAGCATAAAAGATGAACGGGATTCAAGAAGATAGAGGATGGAGATTGACATTGCATTTAAATTTTTGAAGATTGTAGTTATCAGGGTAGCAAGTAAAAAAAAGAGAGTTCCACAGGCGGCAAGTGTGAGAAAATAAACAGCTAGTGTAGAAGTGGCGGTTTAATTTAGGTATATCAACAGGAAAAATGTTAGGGTCTAGATCCCATTGTCAAAATCTCCAGATTAGAGGCCTAGATGCCAATCTACTGTCACAATTAAATTCCTGCACTCGGGGCGCCAGGGAAAAAAACCTGTCAGAACAGTTGCCATAAAAATATTTGTAGAAAAGACAGAAAGAATCCAGGTCTCACCGTTGAGAAAGTGAGTGAAGCCAAATTAGGATCGATTACATTACAGATTCTTCTTTGGAATTTGACAAGAACCACGAAATAAATAGCAGGGGCTCCAGGGTATTCATGGCGCGAGCGAATGGTAGATTTATAAATGTGCAAGACGACCAATATTTTCTAATATATAATTTTATTTATACCATATATCAGATATATCAGAAATGAATCTACCTATGTAGATAGAGGTATTGAAAAGTTCTCAGCCCGACTTAGAAAATTATCTGTTTTGACTATTGGATTAGACATTTACGGAGATATCGTTATAGGAACCGTATCTCCGTAACTGTTGCTTATCAATCATCTAGTCACTATCAGATCGGATATGAGTAATTATAGTTGTATAGATGTTCAACTCTTATGCTGATCTTTTATTAAGGGCTCTAGTTTTGGCCTGATGAAAAGGGAGTCTATATCTATTATATCAAAGGTATCAAATAAACCTTTTGTTAATTTTCGCAGCCTTTTTGTCCTTCGAAATGTATTAATTATCGATGCTTTAGACATATTAAATCTAATAATACATCCAACCATTTCGTTCGTTCTGGGTAAGACGTTAAACTACATCCGCGTTCTGGGTAAGACGATAAACTACGTTCAACAGTAAGGCCTCTGATCATGGGGTTTTGAGGAGCGTGGAACCATCTCTTAATTGCTGGTGTTCCCAGGTCCACCCTGACCCTGGGTGGTAGCATCCATGGGCAAATAGTTAACTATTACCAGCAATACTTTTTTGTAAGAAATTATTTCCAGCAATACAATTTTGAAGGAAATATATTACAAGAAACAGACTTTTGATAAAACAAAATATTACCAGCAATAAAAATTTTGTGTCGGCATTAAATAACCCATTGGGGTTGATATGCCGTAAAACAAAATAAACCAAACCAATCTAAACCAAAGAATACATATTCTATTCATACGAATCTATCCTAAAAATCTTGTCGGCATTAAATAACCTATTGAGGTTGATATGTCGTAAAATAAAATAAACCAAACTAATCTAAATCAAAGAATACATATTCTATTCATACGAATCTATCCTAAAAATCTTGTCGGCATTAAATAACCCATTGAGGTTGATATGCCGTAAAACAAAATGAACCAAACCAATCTAAACCAAAGAATACATATTCTATTCATACGAATCTATCCTAAAAATCTTGTCGGCATTAAATAACCTATTGAGGTTGATATGCCGTAAAACAAAATAAACCAAACCAATCTAAACCAAAGAATACATATTCTATTCATACGAATCTATCCTAAAAATCTTGTCGGCATTAAATAACCTATTGAGGTTGATATGCCGTAAAACAAAATAAACCAAACCAATCTAAACCAAAGAATACATATTCTATTCATACGAATCTATCCTAAAAATCTTGTCGGCATTAAATAACCTATTGAGGTTGATATGCCGTAAAACAAAATAAACCAAACCAATCTAAACCAAAGAATACATATTCTATTCATACGAATCTATCCTAAAAATCTTGTCGGCATTAAATAACCTATTGAGGTTGATATGCCGTAAAACAAAATAAACCAAACCAATCTAAACCAAAGAATACATATTCTATTCATACGAATCTATCCTAAAAATCTTGTCGGCATTAAATAACCTATTGAGGTTGATATGCCGTAAAACAAAATAAACCAAACCAATCTAAATCAAAGAATACATATTCTATTCATGCTAATCTATCCTAAAAATCTTGTCGGCATTAAATAATCCATTGAGGTTGATATGCCGTAAAACAAAATAAACCAAACCAATCTAAACCAAAGAATACATATTCTATTCATACGAATCTATCCTAAAAATCTTGTCGGCATTAAATAACCTATTGAGGTTGATATGCCGTAAAACAAAATAAACCAAACCAATCTAAATCAAAGAATAAATATTCTATTCATGCTAATCTATCCTAAAAATCTTGTCGGCATTAAATAATCCATTGAGGTTGATATGCCGTAAAACAAAATAAACCAAACCAATCTAAACCAAAGAATACATATTCTATTCATACGAATCTATCCTAAAAATCCTGTCGGCATTAAATAGCCCGTTGAGGTTGATATGCCGTAAAACAAAATAAACCAAACCAATCTAAACCAAAGAATACATATTCTATTCATACGAATCTATCCTAAAAATCCTGTCGGCATTAAATAGCCCATTGAGGTTGATATGCCGAAGAAAAAAAATAAACCAAACCAAACCAAACCAACCATTCGTTCTGCTACTACTCTATTTTGTTGTGCATAGTTTCCAAAGAGTTTTTTTTTTCCATTTCATATTTCCTGTCCATAATATTACGAATAATTATTTATACGACTGAAACCACACTCCGTTTTTCCCCTCGTTCTGATAAAACTGTTCGCCGTTCACTACCATATGTGGGGGTAGATTTAACACAGCAGTCTAGCACGCATCAATTAACTGTACAGAATGCAATAATATCAACAAAAAAAAAGAAACTCAAATGTGATTTACATGTTGGGACCGTCAGAAACAAGCAATATAGAAAATTCACGGCGCATTGTAATAATTAATTCTGATTTTCGGATAACAGGAAAAAAAAAACTACTGAAATGAGAGAAACCGTCCATTGAAACATAGAAATACAATAGCTAATCTCATTTGTAGCAATTAATGATAAACATTTCTCACGGATGAGATGAGAAACAAAAGAGATATCTGCCTCGTCAGTTATGTATCGAAAGATACATGATCGTTTAAACGTGTATCATAGCACTTAACTGACTGAATGTGGAAAGAGGAGATGCAAAGCTTAACATTCACAAAGAGATAGATATTTAATGATTTTACTGAAGAGATAAACAAATAGGGTTGAAAATTAAGAATAACCGAAAAGAAATTGTGGAGAGCCATAACCACCTTCAACTTTTTCTAAAATGTAACTTTCATTAAATTTCTGTATCACAAATTCCATCATTTTTTTTTTATCTTGTTTTTTAATACAGTAACCAGATTGTTGAAATTGTGCACATGATTCATAGTGACTTCACATAGAAAAAGGAAACAGCATTTTGGAGAATATCATTGGCTCAAAACTATCCCTACGGTCTTTTTAAAATGAATAGTTCAATTGATTTCTTTCTTCCCCTTTCATTTGCGGGTGGAGTTTAACTATAAATGAACGATATTGCTTTCCCTATTTACATTATTCGGACTATTGTCCTCATCTTTGTCGCCATATTTATTACAACGTTTCCGCCGTTGTACGCTTCGGCCTTCTTCAAGTGGTTGGAATGTCGAACTGAAACCTTTATTTTGCTCTTAACCGGGTATTGAACTCACACACTTTGGGTCCTGTTAATGGATCTAACCAACGCCTTTATCCACTGTACCATGTGTCCTATGAATGAATTTCTGGGTATTATGAATCTAATGTCTTCAGCATACCTTTTTTACCAGAGCTCATAATGCAATTTTGACTGTTATCATTACATGTTCTTACCTAAGCTCATATTGCAATTTTTGTTGTTATTATCGATTTTCTCTGGTACTCCTTGTTACTGGTTCCAATATTGTGTTCTTTTCTATGCTTGGTCGGCTCAGGAGATTTTTGTGGGCTATCATTTTTGTTGATTCCTTAAGTTTACGAATTTTCCAATGATTCAGTTCGACATTCCAAGCACCTGAAGACGGACGGAGCGTACAACGGCCGATAAGTTGTAATAAATATGGCGACAATGATGAGGACAGTAGTCCAAATAATGTAAATAGTGTACATAATACTTCATCTCATTAATATAGGCAGATATTGCGTTCGCTTCAGAAAAAATCTTCTACCTATCACCTAGAGGTTAAAAAGTGTAACATACTAGGGTTTACAGCTTTTGTTGGTCACCGGTCTAACAATTCTGAATTCAAAATTGGTTAAGCAATGGTTTAGCAATTCCAACAAGAGAACATACTATAGAAACCACTGCAGCACTATCTAGAGTGGTGAGGCTGTGAACTTATCACAGATAAATTTAAATTCTTCATATAAAAGATATATGCATAGGTGTGATCTACTGAACGATATTACATAGGATTTCAAATTGGAAATACATAAAGCCATTTGGAGCATAATTTATGCAATAAATTGCAAAAGGAGCATACCGTAGTGCCCCAATTCACAACCCAGTTTTAAAGTTAAAGTTACGAAATTCACCTTAGAGTTAAACATAGTGGTAGCTTTTCTGATGTAGATTTTTGTTTTATATAAGCTAATCTCACACAAGAGATCAATATCCAGAGGGTGCTAATGGACATTTATTGAGGTAAGACGAGAATTCTTTTTGTAATATACGAGGGTCATCCAATAAATAAGTTGAATTTTTCGGTATAAGGACTTCTAATACAGATAGAAGCGTACTCTTTTTTATTTATTTTTTGTTTTACTTTTCACATGGATTTAATTTCTTTTGTAGATTAAAAAAAAACTTTGAGAGTTTTGGCGATTAACAAAGATGGCCGGCCAAGAAGTATTCTCCAGGATTGAACAGCGGTCAGTTATAACGTTTTTGGTTGCTGAAGGGTGCAAACCAGTTGAAATCCATAGGAGAATGTCAACTGTGTATGGTGCCACATATTTCAGACAAAAAATGTCTACAAGTGGGCTAAAGTGTTTAAAGAAGGACGGAGCAGTATTGAGGATGTAGACAGGCCTGGGGGGCCTACAGAAGTGAGGTCTCCTGAGGTGATCGAATCAGTCAATGACCTCATTCAGTCTGACAAAAGGTGACAGTGGATGACATTGCAAAGACTTTGAGCTTATCTGTTGGGATAAACGCAGGGGTCATCAGTCAGAAGGAGTCATCTTGCATCATGACAACGCAAGGCCTCACACAGCAGCCCAAACGGTGCAGACCATCAACGAGCTGGGCTGGGAACTGCTCCCTCATCCCTCGTACAGCCCAGACCTTGCCCCTGCAGACGTTCACCTGTTTGGTCCCTTGAAAGCGTTCACGAGAGTCACGAAGTTTAAAAGTGACGATGAAGTCAAATGTGTTGTGAGCGACTGGCTGAGACATCAGTCCAAAGACCTTTAGGCTAAGGGAATACGGAAGCTTGTGCACAGATGGGAAAAGTGTGTGACAGTGCTGGGAGACTACGGTGAAAAACAAAGTAAGCTTCTATCTGTATTAGAAGTCCTTATACCGAAATATTCAACTTATTTATTGAATGACCCTCGTATGTAATTTCACATGGATGATTTCGCAGTAACATATGCAGAAGCACGCATTATCTATACACATACAGGTGTTGGACAAAATAATTGGAACAGGTGTAAATTCCACTCCTATATTTCAAAGACCTATTTTATTAAGAACTTTAACTAAAACTTGCAGGTCATATCTATTGTAAATACGTTTATTTATCTAATTTAATGTCTTTGTCTTATTTATTTTTAGAACTTAGTAAAATTTAAGCTAAATGCGTAGCCTCTCTGAAATCGAAAATGGGCAAATTGTTGGAGCTTGCATGGCAGGAGCCTCGATCACTAAGGTTGCTAAACTGTTTGGTTTTTCAAGAGCTACCATATCAAGAATTATGACACAATTCGAGAATCATAGTAAAACCTCTAGCAAGCATAGCATTTCGGGCCGGACTTGCAAACTTACTGACAGGAACCGACCTGCATTGAAACGTAGTGTGGCGAAAAATCATCGGACTACTGCGGCCAAAGTTACTGCTGAGTTGAATAATCATCTGAATAGTCCAGTTTCTATGGAAATTGTTCGTCGTGAGCTCTATAAGGCTGGATATCATGGAAGAGTCGCCGTACAGAAACCTCTTCTCTCCACTTGCAACATTTAGAAGAGGTTGAAGTGGTGCAGAGATAAGAATTCCTGATCTGCAGACCAATGGAAGCAAGTCATATTCTCAGACTAGTCCAATTTTTCTCTTTTGCCAACTTCAGGGCAAGTTTATGTGCGGAGGGAGCCCAAAGAAGATTGCCTTCTTCCAAAAGTGAAGCATGATGGTGGATCAGTGATAGTTTGGGCCGCTATATGATGGAAATGTCTCGGTCCAATAGTTGCACTGCGTGGTAGGATCAACAGCAAAGATTACCTGAACATTTTGGGTGATCATGTTCATCCAATGGCCCAGACTTTATCCCCTGGCGGTGACTGCATATTCCAAGACGATAATGCTCCAATACATACCGTTTGAGTGGTTAAGAATTGGTATGAAGTGCATGAAAGTGAACTAGAACACATGGAGTGGCCTCCCCAATCTCCAGATATCAATATTATTAAACATTTGTGGTGCATTTTGGAGCGACAAGTTATGAGCCGCTATCCTCCACCGTCGTATCTTAAAGAGCTAGAACAGGTGTTAATGGAAGAATGACTGAAAATTCCTCTGGATGAAGTCAGGAAGCTGTATGATTCCATTCCGAGACGTATTAAAGCTGAATGTGAGTCTAAAAAAGGACCAACTCCATATTAAATAAATTTTCTTTGAATTTAACAAGTGCTTCAATTACTTTGTTCAACTCTTGTATATGAACTGGGGTCAAATACCGATCAATTATGAATAAGAATCCCAAAAAAATGATAGGATAAAGAAAAAATAAGAAACGTTTATAAATGTTTGTCTGAATTTCTCAGATGAGGAATTATCATATTTTTAATCGGACTTTTGCCCTCATGTTTTTAGGACAACGTTTTAGCCGTTGTGACCTCGGGCCTTACACTTTTTGTAAATCTAGCATGTCTAGCTTTTATTAAAGCATCAACAAAGAATAAAATATAGGGAAAAGTTTATTGTTTCTTTATAATGTTACAACCCAAGGATAAAATATAGTTTACTGTTAAAAATTGTTTTATTTTTCACTCGTGGGTAACGATCTGACCGAAGGTTACTTTTTATTCTACAAGCGTGTGACTGGAAGAAACTTCACCCTGTCAACAAACCTGGCGTCTGGCCCGAGCTCCAACGCATTATGAGTAACAGTAATGTTTTAATGCAAATGGAAACAAAAAGGACACTCTTACTTAACATCAGGAAGGATGAGTTAAAACTTCTAGAGCACATAATGAGAAAAATATAACACAGAAGATGTATACATCATTGGATATATAGAAATTAAAAGGAACAGAGGAAAGCATAGCATAAGCAATCTAACGAACTTGTTTAAATAATTAGCAGGTTTTTTGAGTGATAACAAAAAGGGAACATATATTAAGAGTGACAAATGAAAAAGAAGATTCTTGTTCAACGCTTCTGTTGTATGACGATATTGAAAACCAAGTTAACTATATATGGCGAATGTTCTCAAATAATTGTCAAACCTTTTATAGCACATATTGAGTGAAGTTTAATTCGATCAATAATATTGCAAAACTATTTTTCTATATAAAGTAGGGGCCAAAGGTTGCGCATCATAGTGACAATTTATTGAAAGCATAATTATACAAAGAATTTTACTTACAAGTTATTCTAATAGAACCCCGTTCTGCTATCAACGAGCAGACTGGGACTCGTTCCGTGATTTCCTCCGCGATATCCCCT
>OZ038486.1:100348162-100368162 GCA_964036315.1 Acanthosepion esculentum
GCTTGAGTAAAGTTGCTTTAAAATACAAAGAAAATTTCAGAGAATTTAAAATCTATTCTAATTTATTAATAATATTTTGCACTACTGCATCTAAAAATGTAAAGATTCAATAGATATTTCTTAAAAGTAATTATAAAGGTTGGAATAGCAATGGTAAATGAATAATAACGTGAAAGGACATGCGAGTCAAAACGTAATAATGGTTGACACTGATTCCGCTCATAAAAACCTAAAATTAAAGTAAATTCTAGTAGAAAATGAATAATAATGGCTGATAATGATTCTTCAGAATAGAAAATGAAATGTAGCCTCTGGTTCTGCAAATATACGCAAGCTGTTTGACTTTATCCACGGGTTCTGCCAATTTGTTTTTTACGGCTTCAACAGCCGTAAAAAAACGAGTTGGCTATTCGCTATTAGAAAGGTTCAAACACGTTATATCATATCATTTACTACTGCCTCCATCTTTCTCCACACCTGCCACATCCTGCCAGAATTGATTCTGATCCAAGAAGGAACAACTTTAATCAATACACTATTACATCTGTTACAGAATATTTGATTGTACTTATTCCGGCTTTTGTGTAACGATTTCAATAAGTTTTTTTTATAATCTTTCATTATGCAAATAATAATAATATATTGCTCTACATTGGATTGAGCACATTTTTAAAAGTAAATCTACGAACAGTTGAATTTTACTCTATCAGTCCTTTCTCTCATTCATATATATATATATATATATATACATATATATATATATATATATATATATATATATATATATATATATATATATATATATATATATATATATATATATATATATAAAAGTGAACATTGAAATCAACACTCAGAGGCGACAGACTATTTCATGCTAGACGCAATCGTCACGCCAACTATTGCGTCTAAACATGAAAAAGCCTCTCACCTCTGAATGTTGATTTCAATGTTCACCTTTATATTTATATTTAAATAGTCTCTATCTATGATATTAAGCACTTTATCCTATAAATATAGCACACCTTAAAACTATATTTCTTCATAGATATGTATATATATGTGTGTGTGCCTGTGTGTAATGCACACACACACACACACACACACACACACACACACACACACATATATATATATATATATATATATATATATATATATATATATATATATATATATATATATGTATATGAGGGGGAATGTAAAACTAATCATTTCCTTCATTGAATTATATGCTGTCACCAATATTTATATTAGGTATAATTTCTAGTACTAGCATAGACCAGTTTTTGCCTTGAAAATCACTTCAATATATGGAATAGTTTCGGGAATATTCTGGAAGCACTCTTTTGAAATTTATGTCCCTCCACTTATGGCACCTTGCAATTCCAGGATTGAAACCTGCCCTTTCATGCATTAAAATGTTGCTTTAGACGACTGAAGTCCACTGAGTGTTGAGTCAGGTTTAACAGAGTAAATTCCTATCGGTGTTCGATCTGCCACTACTTTTGATTTATGACACGTTACCTTGTTCGAAGTGGCCACCAGAGGATGGAGACACCGTTGTCATAAATTGGTTCACGTGGTCAACCTCAATAGCTGCGGCATTTAAATGATGTTTTATTTGCACCAAGTGTTCAAATGTATGCCAAGAAAATATTCCTCCCTACTACTAGACCAACATCACCTATATGAACCTTGGAGACCTGGCAGGTTGGAGCCATACTTTCATTTTATTATGCCAAATGCTGGTCGATTGCTGCAACAAAATCGAGACGCATCTGACCAGGCAGCGTATATGTATATTGTCTAACTATTCTGATTCCGAGCTAAAAATAGCCGAAAGTTCTTGTCCGTATCTGACATAAGTAACACTTAACCTGACCGTCTACTGCAGTAGGCTATCTGCTTCAAGCTCGACGTGTTGTCCATTCAGAGGTGTACTTCTCTTGATATCTGTAAGGACTAATTACCTTAACTTGTGTTGCCTTTCTATCAAACTGTAATAGTCTGGCTATTTTCCTTCGACTGCTTTTCTCAACGAGGAATCCTCGTCTAGAGAACTGCTAAACACTCGAAGGTTTCCTTTTTTCTTATCAGTCTCTCATTCGTGACAACTTTGCGCAAACTTCCTCAAAGATCAGCAACTTTTAAAATGCCTGTCAGACAATAACGATCATGAAGATATGAAAGTTACTCAAATTCCCTTTTCTGTCATGGTAATTTATGAAATGAATTAAACACGTTGCTATGGCGATGTTTAAACATCTATATCAAGTAAATTGCCGCCACGTTTTGTGCTGATTGGAAATAAAGAAAGGGATTTATAAACAACGTTTATTGAGGAAATTTATGAAATGAATTAAACACGTTATGGCCATGATTAAACGTCTATACCATGTAAATTGCCGCCTGTTTTGGACTGAGTGGAAATTATGAAGAGGATTTATAAACACATTTATTGAGGAATTTCTGGAAAGATAGTAATACGTAACCCCTTACAAATATAATCATTTTAATTTATCTAATAAAGTTTGTAACAAGAAAAAACATTGGGATTCCATTTTATAGTATATATATCGAAACTATCGAGTCGTTTTTACATTTTCCTCTAACCAAATCAGATTTGAAATATCAATCTCCAGAACACACACACACATATATATATATATATATATATATATATATATATATATATATATATATATATATATATATATATATATATATATATATTTGGACAGCAAAGTTCTTTTAAATATCGCTCGTTAAATATGCCAGACAAGGGTTATCTATTTATTTTTCATTTAATTATTTCCAGGGTTCTTACAATTTTCCGTTTTCAAAGATCATATTAACATTAGCGATTTACATGGAAGTTCGTTTTAGGAGTTGTAAATTCAATGCCATATAGAAGGACAGGTAATTGTGGCATTCAGTTTACACACCTGTATTTCTAATTGAAACATTAATAACAATGACTGATTAACTGATTTGTTATTCAGGATCATGAACTTTTTGCTGATTATTTAAAGCCAGAAACCATTTTTTTATTGTAAGAATTTTGAGGAGAAAATTTACGAATTAGTGATACAAAACCTATTAATTAGACTATAGCTATGGGTGTACGGAGGATCCATACCACACCCAGGCGTATATTCTACTAAAATATATATATATATTCGCCTAATACATATAAAGGATATATATATATATATATATATATATATATATATATATATATATATATATATATATTCGCCTAAAATATATAAAGGATCCATATATATATATTCGCCTAATACATATAAAGGATATATATATATATATATATATATATATATATATATATATATATATTCGCCTAAAATATATAAAGGATCCATATATATATTCGCCTAATAGAATATAACGAACTCGACGAGAATTCCAATAACAAGCCGTTATACCTGTCTATATTTCTGAGATGAGGTATTATGTACATTATTTACATTATTTGGACTATTGTACTCATTTTTATCGCCATATTTATTACAATGTTTCGGCCGTTGTACGCGAAATAAAGGGTTCAGTTCGACATTCCAACCAACTGAAGAAAGTCGGAGCGTGCAACGGCCGAAACGTTGTAATAAATATTGTGACAAAGATGAGAACAATAGGCCGTTATACATTACACCACTTGCACGCCAGAGCTTGCCGCACACGCTATTCGTAAACGGCCATCCAACAAGGTACTTACCGGACACGACGTTGCTTTTAATAACAATGAAAGAATAATGGCAAAAGATATACGATTTAAGAACTTTATTTCCTTTTTTTTAAATGTAGGATATACTAAGATTGAATAGATTGCGCAGCATAAAATTTTTCCCAACACCACACGTTTCTACCAAACCAAAATATTAAGCAAAAAAACTTGAGTTATGTTCCTTCATAGACACGTCAGATGGAGTCTTCCATATACATGATAGCAAACCTGTCAGGAAATATCTACACTGTCAGCTCTATACAAACTTTTTCTCTGAAAAGTTATTAAGAATTATTTCAAACGTTACAGAATTTTAATAAATCGTAGCCAATTAGAGAAACCACTTGATGACTTTCAACAGCAACAATTAAAATGTATATCTCAGCTCAATGTAAGAGCAAACAATAAAGACGTTAATTATTTATAGGAATAAAGTGCCACTAACGACACTGGAGTTTGAACACAGAGAACCAGAGAGCAAACGCAGGCGATCCCATTTTGAATAAGTAGATCACGTGATGGTAAAGGAAATGTATATAGGATAATTGGCGTGGCGTCTGTCCGAATACTATCCGGATTAGTTCAGAAGTGTACTTGTCAAACTCTCTGACTCTGTGTAGAGAGGAACCGCGATGAGGCTATGCCAAAGGGCAGAGTCTTGTCTGGGTTGGTAGATAGCTACCCGGTCCCGTTTTTTACGGGGTTTACGGGGAATTTTTACCCGAACCTGCAAGCTCGAATGCCCCACAATAAACACGACCTTTGTTCACAATCGACTGCGTGTGGCGGTTTGTGAATATCATTACTATACGGAATTCTTAGCGAGTCCATGTCGAAGGTCAGCGTCTCGTCTCGGTGGACAGCCACCCGAATTCGTTTTTGGCCGAGCGTACGGGTTCGGTACCCCACAATAAACTTTGCCTTGTGCCACATCCGACCGCGTGGGGCGGATAGTGAATATCAACACTGTACGGATTACTATTCGGACCACTATTCGGTGGTTAATATTCGAGCGAGTATTATCGAGCAAGTACTATTAGTGCGAGTGCTATTTGAAGGCATCTGGCACCAGTATCTTTCAACGGCGTTACTATATTTGTATATACGATTATTAAGTCTCTACTACACCGAGCATTACGAATGTGACAACGAGTATTCGTTGGCATCACAACAAAAGTTAACAAGGAAATACCCATAAGTAATGGAAAGAGCGATAACAGTTACTGGACATGAGATAAGTACCTTCTCGAAAAAATGGTTTTAATAGAAATATTTCATAATTTTCAAACGACAGTTGTAATGTCTGTACGGTCAATAAATCCAATCTGTTTTTATCTAACAAACATTTTCCGAGACGATCATTTCTATCGATAGATTTTATCCGCAACAGATTCATTTTACTCTTTGTAGATGAAGTCTGCACATGTTCATTTTACTTTTTTGTAATCACAGCGGGCGACGTACACAGGACTTTAAATTTAAAGATATATTATATACAATAGACACTGAAGAAAACCAGTGAAATACTTCCCATAATTATATAAAAGATCAGTTAAATGTTAGATTATACTGATTATCAAACAATTTTCTAAGCCTCCTCGCTAATGGACCATCTAAACGTGTTCGCTTAGAGCCGCACTTTGTTTTATTATACTACATCAATAGAATGCACCGGGAAGGAATCAATATTATGAAATATCAAACGCAAGTCTGGCCGGGCAATATGTTCACAAGTTTAATATATCATCGCTTACGTGATGCACTTGACACCTGATTTGCATCGTCAGTCCCGCTCGGTCGAACAACACCTAGCGTAAAGGAGAACTTGATGCACCTATGAACAAATCGATCCGACAAGACCTAAAATGTCTGCCCAAGAATTCGTTTCGCTGCGACGAAATCTGTTTGATTCGTTTCGTTAGGTTTTATAGCTGGCTGCTTCCATCACGGAAACTACTTCGAGGATTGTCTGAACAGAAGGTACCTCTTTTTGCGATTGGGCGTTCGTCTTTTGCTATAATCTTTATTTCTCTTCCTGCTTGATTATTTTCTTGCTTCCAATTCCTTTTGCATTGTCTTCCTCTCTCCGAACTTTCCTTATCTTAGCGTCTATCAAATATCAGTCTGTATTCTCAGTTGTCAATCTTCAAATTAAACATCACGATTCTTTCTTTTTTTTTCTTTCATTCTTTCTTTCTTTCTTTCTTCTTTCGTTTTTTTCATTTTTTCATTCATTCATTCATTCTTTCTTTCTTTGTGGCTTTTATTTTCTTTCTTTCCTTAATTTTGTCTTTCATACATTCTTTCTTCCATTATTTCTTTACTTTTTCATTCTTTCTTTACTTCCTTATTTATTTATTTCATTCTTTCCTGTTTTGTTGCTTTCATTATTTTTTCTTTCATTCTTTCTTTATCTCTTTAATTCTTTCTTTATTTCCTTCATTCTTTCTTTCTTTCACTCTTGCTATCATTCTTTCGTGCTTTCATTGTTTCATTCATTCATTCTTTCTTTTCTTCTTTGTTGCTTTCATCCTTTCTTTCTTTGTTGGTGGCTTTCATTCATTCATTCTGTCTGTCTTTCTTTCTTTCTTTCTTTCATTAATTCTTTATCTTTCTTTCTATCTTTCATTTTTCTTTCTTTCATTCATTCTTTCTTTCTTTGTTGCTTTCATTCTTTCTTTCTTTCATTCTTTCTTTATTTCTTTATTTCATTCTTTTTTTATTTCATTCTTTCTTTATTTATTTCAATCTTTCTTTAATTATTTCCATCTTTCTTCCAATGTTAAATCTCTGGTCTAACACTTTATTAATATTCTGTCTTTATTTACAATCTCTCCATTCCTCTAACCGGTTTTTACTTTGCTTCGCACTTCGTGACAGAAAAAGTTCGCTAGAGATAAAGAAATCGGTGTTGAAAATCTATGTTTTATTTATCATTTTTATGGCAATAAATTCTGGACATTTTCCTTACAAATGAAGAATAGTCTCGAAAGGCCAGATCTGGTTCTGCAGACAGTGGCTGAGAACCTATTTCATTGAATACGGGAGCAATGGAGAAGTTTCTGGAAATTGAAACTCAAATGAAACTCAGAATTATATTCAGAAAAAGACAGTTGAAATTCAATGAAATTTAATGCGGAAAAAAGCTTTAGAGAATGTAAGAGTCACAAGACATACAGTCGGTTTGAAGTAAATGTGAACATCTCAATAAATCGAATTTGCTTTCAAAGAGCTTTGTTAAATTTTAATTGTTTTATACATACGAACAAAAGGCGAATTAGATTTTTAGTTTTTCATTAAAGTTATGGGATTTATTATAAAATCTGAAGTCTGAAGATTTTATACAGATTAAACTCAAATTATATTAATGCCCTTAAAATTAAATAAAAAATAATTTTTTAAAACTTTTGCCATAATGTTGTTGGCAAGATCCCTTTTCCACAAGATGGACTCCTTCAAAATATACTTATACTGACAGAGAGAATACGTGCAGGTTGAGATACGTTGAGTCAAGGTTGAGAGATACGGAGACAGTACACAGCGCGTTCACGGAGAGTTATACGAGAGTCCAGAGAGAGCGAGATAGATAATTACGGCTTCACTTATAGAGACTTGTACATATAATTTCTACTTACCCGCATTCCTGGACTACTAATCTTCACTTCAAGTCTGTATTCTTACGTTCAATACACTTATTTTTCTATCTCAATTACTGGCGTTGTCTATTTATTTGTGCAGGATTCCATTCCCGGAATCCACAACACTTAATATATGTTGTAATTGAAAGCATCTGACAAATGCTGAATAACTCAAAATAAGAAGTGAATGTCTACATTGGAAACAGCAAAGGATCTTCGAAGAGATCATCAGTCAATAACGTGGGCTGTAGAATTTATAACTAACTTGAAAAGTAGAAGTATAAATAGCTTTAAGAACATGTTTACTTGTGTAGTAAAGAGAAATAAAGAGAAAGAAACACATTTGGCCAATGCTCAGATCATTGAACAGGATAGAATTGAACGAATCCAGTAGGAAAAAAGGGTATTTTCAAATAATTACTTTAGACATCGAAACAAAGTTGAGTTAATTTGTTGGGTTGTTCAACATATTTCATTAATGTTATTAGATTTCTTATAAAATCTTAATTATTAACTTAGTTAAAAGACTTAAAATCTAATAAAAACTAAAAACTAGAGCTCAAATCTTTGAACAGGGTAGAATTGAGGGAATCAAAGAGGAGGAATTGTAGAGAATACTTTGTAAATTCGGATTTATCAAAAACTTTTCTAGGCAATCTCCTCTCAGTAAAGGAAATATTTGGTCAAGGAATATTTGAAAATTAACTTTTCTAAAGTAATTTTCCCGGACAAATCTCGTGTGAAACCCGATGTACCTAATGGATGGGCTAAAGTATAGATATTATCCGACGTAGATGTGAATAAACGAACCAACCAGGGAGGTGATAGTGTGGAGATCGGCTGGAATTATCGACAAAACATTACTTGGCCATTTAAAATCTATAAAGCTGTTAAAATGAACAGTCATAACTATTGCGATTTCATGAACAAGAGATTTTTGAATGGGACAAGTACCATCCCCGTAATTTGAAATTGAAGTTTTTATGCACGACAATGCTCATTCTCATGTATTTCAGGTTACCCATGAATTTTGTGAGCATGAGAGGTTTATAGGATATAAGATAATGAAATGGGCACCATCAAGTCCCGATCTGAAGCCATCAAGTCCCGATATGAAACAGATAAACAATCTATGGCTATTTGTGAAACAAATTATATGAAGGTGGCAAACAATATGACAGCAAAGACGAATGGAACGCATTTAAAACCGCCATGTTGGAAACGGAATCTGCTGAAGTAAAGATTCAAAAATAGATAATAGATTGTTGGCGGTTATTCAGAAGAAGGGTTAATATATCAAGATGTAAATACTTTAACGTCTATCACATATTTTTATTTGTTCTATTATATGGGTTGATGATTCTATTACCTTGTTTCCGATGTAAACAATGGTTTTTCCGGGTTTGCTTAATAATTGTAAACTGCAGTTTTTATATTAAATCCAATAACTTTAATAAAATATGGCGAAACTATCTTTTTTACTTGAAGATGTGTTTTGATGCTTAAATTAATCGTTTACTATTTGATATAAAATATTCAAAGCGAATTCGAGTTATTCAGGCTTATGTGATTTGTTTTACAATCTCACGCCAAGAAAGGCGGTAATACCTCTAGTACGCTGGGGTTTACAGAGACTGTAAGTGAAAGCGAAGATTGAGAATTTCTTGAGAAACTCTTTACTACTACTCCATTGTCTAGTATTAAAAATAGACACAGCTGTGAATGTTTTGATTTACCATTCGTCTATTCCTCGTGTTCTTTCTCTGTTCCGGACCATAATACACGGGGGTCGAATCGCTCTGCGGTGGAAAAAAAGTCTGATCGAAAATGTGTATTGGATCCATTCAGAACTTGTCGATTATTGTTCTAGCACGTAATCATAAGTCATCGTGAACGAGGTTTTGAGTTTAATGACCTTGTTAAAGCATCGGATCGAGCGAGAATATGCGTTCTTTCCCTGAAACTGTAACTAAGATCTATGCAAAATAAATGCCGTATAAGCAACAGTTATATTGTTTGCAGAACAAACGCATATATGCCCGCAATAAACATTAGCTAGTGCGGTATGCTCGGAAACGTTTTGCCGGCAATTATATATACCCCTCGTCCCGTTTCGTAATTTTTTCTTTTTATAATCTAAATTTAAAATTTTATTTTCGATAGATTAAAGGTTTTTTTTTTTTTTCAACTTGTCAATATGTTTTAAACATTTTATTAATTATATCTATTTGTACTCTCGGTTTAACTCGTTGTAATTTATTTTATTCGTAAATAAGTTTTTAAAGTCCTTTTAAGGTCGAATTCCCTTTTATTTTTGTAAAAAGCAATATATTAGATGTACTAAGTATCTTACTGGGATGTGGGTAAAACAGAAAACATAATTACCTTCTAAGTATCCGATGAAAGGGTGTCCACCTGAAAAAAAAAAAATTCCCCGCAAACAACTTAAATAGAGCACACACCATTGTGATTGGCTATTGATCAACTACCAATCAAATGCGCGATGACGGGGTATATTATAGAAGTTAGTGTCTGTAAGCACTTTTAGAGGGCGTATCAGAGTCCGATCAGCTCTGATGGGGTCGACTTGGTGAGGTCAGTATGATGTTTGAAAGACCCGAAACTGCCCAATGATCCAATTCAGAATATCACTGACGACGCCCTCTAGCGCTAAAGAGCGTATATTCAAAGCAAAGTATAAATATAACTAAACGGTTTGTCATTTACTTGATTGATGATAATTTCATCAGACGGACTACAGAGTTTCGTAGAAGGACCCGTACGTCCAATCGTCAGGGGATATCAGCAACTAACTACTTATAATTCTCGATTTTTCATTTTTATATGCACTTTTCATTGGTGCAAGATTTCTTCATATTGTGTATATGTGGTCGCATGTTTAAAATGAAAGATGGTCCATGTGTGCTTTTTATAATATGTAGATTTAATGTTAATAAAATATGACGAACAAAAGGACAACAAAATGATGACAATATCTGCAACAACATTGATGATATATATTATATAAGATATATATTATACATTAATATATTATATATTAATATTATATATTAATATATTATTATATAAGATATATATTATATATTAATATATTATATATTTATATTATATATTAATATATTATTATATAAGATATATATATGTTAATATATTATATATTAATATCATATATTAATATATTATTATATAAGATATATATTATATGTTAATATTTTATATATTAATATTATATATTAATATATTATTATATATGATATATATTATATGTTAATATACTATATATTAATATTATATATTAATAATTATTATATATGATATATATATATCTATGTAAATATATTATATATTAATATTATATATTAATATATTATTATATAAGATATATATTATATATTAATATATTATATATTTATATTATATATTAATATATTATTATATAAGATATATATTATATGTTCATATTTTATATATTAATATTATATATTAATATATTATTATATAAGATATATATTATATGTCAATATTTTATATATTAATATTATATATTAATATATTATTATATATGACATATATTATATGTTAATATATTGTATATCAAGATTATATATTAATATACGATTATATAAGATGTATTTATATGTTAATATATTACATATTAATATTATATATTAATATATTATGATATAATATATATATTATATATTAATATATTATGTATTTATATTATATATTAATATATTATTTTATAAGATGTATATTATATATTAATATATTCTATATTTATTTTATATATTAATATATTATTATATAAGATATATATTATATGTTAATATTTTATATATTAATATTATATATTAATATACTATTATATAAGATATATATATTATATATTAATATATTATCTATTTATATTATATATTAATTTATTATTATATAAGATGTGTATCACATATTAACATTCCTTTTGTCGATATTGAAGAGCGAAGAGAAAGAGGAATTTTATAAAATCTGAATTTTCGTAAAAACCTGTGTCATTTTTTAACGAAACGAGAAATAGAAAAATAAGCGGGAACTCACTCTTTCGGGAAATATTCTTATTATTGGTTAGAAGGCTCCTAATGGAAACCCATAACCGTGTTTAATCCTTTTCTAGCTGATTCTATTTTGAAAATGTATTTCAACTCCGATCTGTGTCTTTTTTGTGGGCTTTTAAATGTCTTCAATACAATGGCACGGTTGGTCCACGTGTGCAGTGACAGCTGTTTTGTTTTTATTTCCTTTGGTTTTTTATGGTCATTGAACTGAAGATGAAATTCCGTACCTAATTCTACAGCATAATTCTCTTTTTTGCATTTGTGGAGCCAATGGATTTAATATTGTGTAAGTACCGGGGGCGTTCGAAAGTGCATTCATTGATTATATGTTTGCCGTCTTCACATCGGCATTTATGAACTGATAAATTGGTGAATTATTTATGCCAGATGATGTTACTGGGTTCTCGCTAAATATCTTCCCAATGGCATAATTTAATCTCTTGATAGATCGATTTCTTCGAAAAGTTTTAATATTATATCGACACGTCATATTTGTAAAATTTATTAGCAATTCCTCATCCCCATATACGCGCGCGCACACACGCCGACACACACACACACACACACACACACACACACACACACATATATATATATATATATATATATATATATATATATATATATATATATATATATATATATATATATAAAAATATATATATATATATATATATAACGGCATTTTTGTTTATTGAAGATCGCGGTAGCATAAAACTCGAATAGCGGTCTGAAATCTTTGTCTCTTTTTGAGTACTGTCGCTGTGTATGGCATTTAATCTGTCTTGCTCTTTTAGATCACTGTCTTTTGTAGTTTAGGTCCTTGTATAGGAATATATATATATATATATATATTTATTTATTTATTTATTTATTATAATTGTATCATATAGACAAAACCATTTTACTCACAACAAAGATGCAACTTGGTTTCAGTGCATTTTAACTGCACATCTACGGGTGAGGGTCGGAAATGGTTTGTAGGCAAGCCCGGATGTAAAACGTCACTTCCTTTTTCCATTTATTGAGAAGAAAAATGTACTTAACAAAATATACATAGAGTATCTAAGTGAAACGATAGTTGTTGTTGACAGCAGTTTGGTGTTGGCTGAACCGGGTAGTTAATGTTGAACGGAGTGTGGACATTCTTCCGATGATAAACATCGGTAAAAGTTTAGGTAGGTCAACTCACAAGCGTCCTAAGCTTGAGAGGCAGGTGAGGGAAGATAGCGATAGGGGATAATATTACATTTTAGTAGGTAAAAAGAATTTCGAGTTATCTTTTATAATTATTAGGATTAGTTATTTTTAGGTTTTTCAATAAGATTTCTAAAGTTGGATTGCATTTATTTATGTTTGGGATATCACTATTTATTTTGTAATAGAAAGCGCGTTTTTTGTGTATATATAATTATAAAAGGTTCATTGTTATGGGATTGGGAATTTAGCAAGATTGTAGTGTTAAATCCTTAGTATGTCTACAGAAAACGGTAGTCTCATATCTCTGGTTTAATAATTGGTTATTATTTAAACGTCTAATGATACATATTTTCTCCTGTAAACATAGGAAGCAAGGTAAGCACAGTGAATTCCAGTTTCTGGCTTGTCTTAGGATTTTCCATTTAACTTTAGGTGTTTTCCTTCTTCCTTGAGTTTCCAGAAATGTTTCGAAAGTGATGTCATATTTCGTTTGGCCGTATTTTTAAAGGAGTTCAAGTGATTGTAATACCTATCCTTAAAAGGTCTGCTAGTAGACGCCACATACAGCTTAATATCTCCGGGGTTCTCATTTGATGAGATATAGGCCATATACACTGTACTAGATTCACGGTGATATGTCACGGCATCTTAATACAACTTTTGAAATTTAATATTTGAAAATTATAGAACTGTGAATCTGGTAATATTACACAATATATATATATATATATATATATATATATATATATATATATATATATATATATATATATATATAGATAGATAGATAGATAGATAGATAGATAGTGTTATGGTTATTGAAACCAGAGAAAAATAACACAGACTCGGATATAAAGTTAAACGGTATATTATTCACGGAAACGTAGTACAAAGTATGTGGAATAGAGAGTACCTCTCTAACTGGTGTGCTGACTCACTCATTCATACACTCACTCGGTGATACACTCTTGGTGACTCAGACCTGGTGATTTCTTCCTTACTAGAAATTGGTAGCCACATTATACAAGTATGAAAGAGTCCATTTGTAGGTATGTCAGGTTCCCACAATAGATAGATAGATATGTGTGAGTGTATTTGTCTATGTATAATATTAAAACAAATCTTATAGTGAAACTAATGGACATTTTATGTAAATAATATTTCGTGGCTGTTGTAGAAAATCAAATTCATTGTTAGCCGGGCATTGTTTTAAAAAGTGAAACAATTATCACAATAACTACAATCATATTAGACGTCTGCCAACTAACTATACTAAAATTCACCATAAACCCAATATGTGTCTAAGTCTAAAGAATAATGAAGCCATTTACATTGAACGAATAGAACGATCCATTGATAAAAAAAATATCTATAGAAAAATATCTAGATGATCATATTTTATGAGGCACAGGTTATGCAGATTTGTGGGGAAGATAATGCTTAATCCTTGAATTTAACAGATTAAGATGATCGTGATCGGGAAAGGCCCAATCCGTTATCTTTGCGTTGTTTCACTTAAGACGGGCATGAGTACGAATGAACGATGCTACTCATACCGAAATATACTTTGCATACTGTAGATATATTGATATTTTCCTTTAAATGAATTCTAAGTGTACTACTAGATTCACAAATATGACCCATCGTTTTACTCTTGAAAGATCTAATCATTTTACAGTTAAAATGGCTAGATGCAGTCGTAGGTTCTATGCTAACACTTTTCTCTCGTACTTCTTGCTTGTAGATCTCTTTTCCGACTTATTGCTTCCCTGTCAAGTTTGATATTCAAAAACTTAAATACAATTTCATTGGGTAAATACTGTCGCTTTCATTCTTTCCTTGCTCACGCTACTTATTTTTTTTCATATAGCCTTTCACACACCCTAAACAACTGCGTCTCAGCGGGTTGCTTTTGTCTTGCATAGCGTGAACTGATTAAAAAAAACAAATCGGGATAGCCTCCAAACAAACCGGGGTGTATGAGGCAGCTATTCCCAAGATCCACGCAATCGTCGGTTTGTTTATAGACCTATATTATCCGCGTTGATTCAATAGCTAAAACATATTTCGACAATTGAAGACTTGCCGTTAATGTTAGAAGCATATGAAGATGATATATGTATTCCTGGTATACTTTCCAGACTTTTTTCTAGCTTTTTTTAAAAAATATTACGATTCTTCATTCACAGCTGACCCTCTCTTTGACCTTTAACAATTTGTGTGCATTATATCATGTATTATTATTGGTTACGAAACGTAACTGATTCCAGCGGTAAAACCCCGAAGATCAAACAGTAATTACACTCCACTCCTAATGCGAAAAAGCAAAACACTCCGACATAGAAATAAACAAAATAATATTATATGTTCTACATGATTTTTCTCACTCTTTACGCATTACAACTGGAATGTTTTAACGATATTTTTACGATTTTAACCGTAATTTTTATTCTAAGAGTTTCTTTATTCGTACTTTTTTTGCCTGTGGAATTTTCATCCTGTTTCTCACTTGCCTAATACCAACATTCTTCAAAATGTTAAATCCAACATCAGGTGCAATCTTCTACTTACATGGAGACTGTTCATTTATTGTCTTTTCTCCTCATTAAAATATCCTTGTTCTTTTGAAATCCTTTTGCGAGGTAATGGCATTAGGGCCGTGCTTGGGGTGAAATGATGTAAAATAATTTTTCTAAACATAAATTATATAAAAATAGAATTTCAGTTTAGGAATTTTTTTTCTTTGTGAAATTTATAGATACAAAATAGAAACTACTTTCTTTAATACTTGAAAGCAAAAATTCTGGTCGTAATCAACATTCCACGGCTAACTGACAACGATGTTTTTTTCTTTTTCATTAATTCTACCGATATATCTTATACTGAAATATGAGTGTATTCAAGTTATATATTCAGAAAAGCGTATGCCGGGTACTTCAACAAGTAAATAGAAATTGCCTTAGGATTTTCAGTTACGATGTTGGCAAGTTTCTGTTAGGCAAATTGCTTTTAAATTAAGTTTTCTCAATGTGTAGGTGCTTCAGCATAATGTCGATATGGAAAATGACAACGCTCTTTATTCTTTGACTAAGAACTTATGTCATTAATTACACTTCTCTTTAAAGTAGAATATAGATAGTTCTGTCCTTCTGACGTAATAATTGGTAAAACGCATATTATGTTCAATATCTCAACAGAATATAGCATATACAGATATATATGAATATATAAACGTTAACATATTCATCCTTCTAGACACATCCGCACACACACAACACTCACATAACGGGCACGTACACGTTTTTTTTTTAAAGAATAGACATGTTATTTGAATAACATTTGTTGATCTTTCGAACGTTTCTCTAAAGCGGACATTGTTTATGTATGGAAGGCTGTTGGTGCGAAAAGAATAATTTGAAGGCAAAAAGATAACGATTGATTTATGTTCTTAACTGTTAACTCCTTAACAATGCCTTTATTTTTCTAATAGTATTTCTGATTCACAAAAACACGCATCTTAGTGGCTTTGTTGCCTTGCTTGGGGTGAAATGATTGAAAAAAATAATTTAGGGAGTACATTGCAGCGTTATTTTTAAGATCGCCGTTATTTCTTAAAGTTCAAACCAGTGCGATTGAAAGCAGTGGATCATGTTACGCCGCTGTTCCTTATTTAAAAAAAAATAATGTACACACGTTTCTTTTCAACCTCACATCCGCTGATGATAACTCATTATAAATCAAATGCTTTAATTACGTAATATGAATTTTTCCCATTTATACATGAGCAACAGCCATATTTACAAATGATAATTCGCACTCTAGTATATATATATATATATATATATATATATTTATATGTGTGTGTGTGTGTGTGTGTGTGTGTGTGTGTGTGTGTGTGTGTGTGTGTGTGTGTGTGTGTGTAAGTAATTGGAACTCGGCTCAACGATTTTGAAATATCTAGCTAAACTGGAAAAAGAAACGAAAATTTAAAAACAATTGCTTAAAGTGAAATACATGAATTTAACGTTTTGATTTTGATATCAGTCCCGGAGTATTGTTTGGTGTATGTATATATATATATATATATATATATATATATATATATATATATATATATATATATATATATATATATATATTATTCTAGGATATTACATAGAAATGTCAAAATCAACGCATCTCATCAGGTAGCGATTTTGACATGTTTTTTGATGCATTATTCTAAAATAAAGAATATTGCTCTACTTTGTATTGAGCTTTCTTTTAAATTAAATGTTGGAATTGTACTCTATTCGTTTTCATCTTCACTGGAGATGTATTTATGTATATATATATATATATATATATATATATATATATATATATATATATATATATATATATATATAATAACTAGGTAAAAAAGATCAAGTCGAGTATGATTCCACTTTACATAACATTTAATTTAAAATAAAACTAGTTTAGCATTGACTGAAGAGACACATTTAAAAACATAATTATAATAGTGTAGCAATTTTTTATGTAACAGTTTTTAATATCGTAAAATAAATAAATATATATATATATATATATATATAGAGAGAGAGAGAGAGAGAGAGAGAGATAGATAGATAGATAGATAGATTTATCGATATAGATATCGATCATTGGGTCAAAAACAAGGGGCGACAGTCCACGTGTCTTACGATTTGTCTCTACTACCAATGGATATTGGTTCATGGTACCTTCTGGGTAGTAATGTATATTATTGCGTATTATCGTAACTGTTACTGGGGAGGCAGTAACCGTTATTTTTCAAAGTATTCTAGATTCTATTGAGTAGGAATAGTTGTGAACTCTTTACACATTAATTTTTATTGATTTCTTAATTATTTGTTAAAAGTTATTATCGAATTTCCTTCTGTTTAAATGTTTATATGTAGATTTTTTTTTCTGAGTTGCTTATTATTCGCTTAATGTGTTTTTTATTCAGATGTTTGTCAATTTTTTTTATTTTGTTATTTTCCTCGACATTTGGTTATATTATCTAATTAGTTTACGATTCAGAATTTTTTTCAGTTATTTTTCTTTACTTGCGTTGAATATAGGGTCAATAGTTGTATTCATCATAGTGTTGTTTGACAAGGAATTCAGTATTATTTTTCGATTTTGAAGCATATATATATAACTCTGAATTCGAAACCTGCGGAGGGTCGTTGGGGAACCTTGTGGCAGAGAGTGCATCAAGTCTGCACAAATCCATCCCCACTATAATCAAATGATTTTTGCAGGTGATCTGGTTGGCGGTTTCTAACAACTGAGTTGCTTGACACTCATACGTCGAAAATGCCATATATATATATATATATATATATATATATATATATATATATATATATATATATATATCACAAGGGGTGATATCACGGTGATATCGTTATATCACCCCTGGTCGGCGGCTGATGAAGACAGGGTATCGCACGTGTTAATACACGTTGTATGTTAAAAAAACAAAAAATAAATAAAAAATATAAAAGGCAGGATGTGTGTGTGTGTGTGTGTGTGTGTGTGTGTGTGTGTGTGTGTGTGTGCAACGAATGCATGGCCGCAATGTTCGACGGATTTGCACCAAAATTTACATGCACATGCTCCAAGACCGAACTTGCATTTCCAAACTCCCATCGATAGTGGAAATAATCAACTTTTTCATGCTTCTACGGCAGTTTTCATGTAGTTTGCGGCCATTTTCTACTGGACAGAGTGAGAGCCTATAGCGGGCTGCCACGAATAGGCAGGAAGATTGACAGTTGACTGACACGAATGTTAAAATCGATAGCTGCATTCGTCACAAGTGGGAAAAATTTAAATCTGCATGGCACTTTATTCCAATTCGGTCATTTGCTTGCCTAAACTCACCGTTGGTTCTGATTCCGCAGAACTGGGTTGGGTGTGAAAAAGTATTTGTTGTTAAAATTCTTTTTTAATTCGGTTTTTCCAGTTACGAGTCCTTATTTAAAGCTGATCGTTTTGTGTTGATTTTGTTTAGTTCTTTTTTCGTAACAGATTTAATGTTTAGTATGGAGCTTAGAAAAAATTCGCAGTTTCAGATAGGCAAGAAGTAAGGCATGTAGCAACATCAGCACGCCAAAGAGCACACCTTTAAAGGCAAGGAAGGGCAAAAATATTTTAAGTCAAATGATAGCGATTGCTGTATGAGTCGTACGATTTTTGCATCAAGAACGGGCAACGCCGGGCCACGCTGCTAGCATATATATATATATATATATATATATATATATATATATATATATATATATATATATATATGATTTCCCCCAAACATGTTCGAAATTTTTGACTTCCTATAAATAATTCTTATATATCATCTCGTCCTGGGTAAGACGTTAAACTACATACGCGTCCCGGGTAAGATGATAAACTACATCCAGCAGCAAGGCGTCTGATCAGGGGGTTTTGAGGAGCGTGGAATCACCTCTTAATTGTTGGTGTTCCCAGGTATAACCTGACCGGGGTGGTAGCACCTGTTAGGGTCCCTGCTATGGACAAATATTTAACTATTACCAGCAATCCTTTTTTGAAAAAAATTATTACCAACAATAAAATTTTGAAGGTAAATCATTAGCAGATTTTTGACAAAACCAAATATTACCAACAATAAAAAATGTTGTCGGCATTCAATAACCCATTGAGGTTGATATCCCGTAAAACAAAATAAACCAAGCTAAACCAAACCTATATATCATCACATGTGGTTGCTTCTGGTTAAGTTCTAGTTGCGAGATTCAAAATGAATCTCTTTCATTAAGATGAGAAGCAGGCAAATAGAAATAACTTTTTAACTATGTTTTGACATTTCCAGGGTTCATTTTGTTGATTTATTATCAAAGCAGCAACTTGTTTTGTTAATTTTCTCGCAGCTCACTAAGGATTCACTTCAGATATCTCTTGCAAAAATCGATATTGACCGAACTTAGTCGAACAGATCAAGGCAAATGTCCTGACTGTAATTGCCCGTACAAAGATTGGCATGAATATTTCTTGCTGCTTCCATTGTTGATAAAAATCTTTTGAATTCATACACATTCTGGTTCCACCCCCATATATATATATATATATATATATATATATATATATATATATATATATATATATATATATATATATATATATATATATACAGGTTGTTCATAAAGTCCGTGTCCACTTTAAAATACTATAACTTTATTTATGTTATAAAGTTTAACGTACCTAGTTTTAAGTATAGCTAAAATAACTCAGTTGGCAAATGTTTTCCGTTAC
>OZ038486.1:100373162-100400662 GCA_964036315.1 Acanthosepion esculentum
CAAAAATAATCCGTCCTAGCTATGACGATGAAATATATCCCGCAACAAAGACTTTGATCGGTAGTATTTCAGGAGTGTGGAACCACCTCTTAATTGAGGTTGTTTCCAGGTCCATCCTAAGCCGCTGCGGTAAAATCTTTTAGGGTCCCATCTATGGGAAAATAGTGAACCCCCAAACTAGGGTAAAAAATACCAGCTATATATTCCTTTTTAATTACCAGCAATAGATTTTTGAAAAGATAAAATAAAATACTCGAGCTCCTAAGAAAATTAAAATTCGACATTAAATGACTCATAAGGGTTTGATATGCCATTAAACAAACGAAACAAAAATAATGTGCCTCATCACATGGATCAAAATGTTTTTGTTTGTGTCTATATTTCTGAGATGAGGTATTATGTACACTATTTACATTATTCGGACTATTGTCCTCATCTTTGTCGCCATATTTATTACAACGTTTCGGCCTTTCATTATCTGTCTATATTTCTGAGATGAGGTATAATGTACACTATTTACATTATTTGGACTATTGTCCTCATCTTTGTCGCCATATTTATCACAAAGTTTCGGCCGTTCTGTATCTGTCTATATTTCTGCGATGAGGTATTATGTGCACGATTTACATTATTCGGACTATTGTCCTCATCTTTGTCGCCATATTTATTTCAATGTTTCGGCCCTTCATTATCTGTCTATATTGCTGAGATGAGGTATTACGTACACTATTTACATTATTCAAACTATTGTCCTCATCTTTTCGCCATATTTATTTCAACGTTTCGGCCTTTCAGTATCTGTCTATATTTCTCAGATGAGGTACCATGTACATTATTTACATTATTCAGACTATTGCCCTCACCTTTGTCGCCATATTTATTACAAAGATCACCGCCCTCTGAGGTTCAGGTTGAGATCATCGTCAAAAAACACCTTTGGAAAATTTGTAAACTTAAGGAATCAGCACATATGCTAGGCCACAAAAATCTCCTGAGCCGACCAAGCATAGAAATTAATACAATATTGGAAACAGTAATACAGAGTGCCGGAGAAAACGATTATAACAATCAAAAATTGCAATATGAGCTCTGGTAAAAAAATGAAATAAGCAGGGACACTTTTCAACTCTATCCAGACTGGAAAGTAAAGAGTACCAGTTCCTTTTCATATAAGTACTGCATATAGGTACATACATATATACATATATATATATATATATATATATATATATATATATATATATATATATATATATATATATATATATATATATATATATATATATATATATATATAATATTATAGCTGCCTCTTCTTGATGTTAAGTATAAGCCTCCGCCTTGTTTGCATCTTCTCTTAGACTTCATCGTTGCTGTAGCGCTCGGTCCATGATATCCTTAGCGTTCTTCTGTAGAAGCCCATCTCCGTCGCCTCGACTCTCTTCTCCATCTTTGAGGAAATCGTCCAATATTCGCTGCGGTAAAGAAGGACAGATGTCACATAACAGCTCAGTTTTCTTTTCTTTGTTACCGAAGAAATCCTCCTGTCTCGCAATACTCTGCCCAGCTTTTGGAACGCATCCTTGGCCATCCCAATACGTCTACTGATCTCCGTGTTGCACTTACCGTCTTCTGTCAAGACGCTTCCCAGATATTTAAACTTACGCGTCTGCTTCATTCTAGTCTTTCCAATCTGCAAATCGCATTTCGGGCTATTGTTTATAGCTAAGGGAATTTATTGTTTGTTTCCTTTGTTGATTATTTAAACACGAAGCATATTTGGGATTGCATGTTGTTACTTACAGTATCCGGTACTTCCAGGGGTATACTCTTGGTAAGTATTGACAAGACCCGATACTGCTTAACATCTTTCAGCTCAGGGCAAGGAGATAGGAAATAGTAGCCTTACTAATACTCGACTATCTAGTAAGATTTATTTTTCATACCTAAATGAATAAAAATGAAATACATTCCTGACTTTTCAAATCACAAATGTCAAAGATCAATTGAAAATCTTCGGTGGAAAGTTTAACTTCCTTTACCCAGCCAATTTTCTTCACACGCGCATCCGGAAATTTACGTACCTTAAAAATAACTCTTCAAAACATGTGCCGTTAACTTAAATTGAACCTCAGCCACGGCTGTGGGTGTGAAATGCGTAATCTACAACATCTAAAAAACGAAAGCCCGAAATTTTGTATTTTCGATGTTTTTGGTTATTGTTTCGTTTTATCTTGGAAAATTTATTTTAACGAAAAACATTTTCTTTCGGAGGTTAATCCATTAGAAAAAAAAATGTTTTCTCTTTTCTTTTTTAATCTTCTCGGCTGTCAATATGTGACAAAGGATTCCTGATTTACTTGTTCCCTAACAACAAAAGCGCGGCAAGATAAAGCCGCCTTTTCTTTCATTGCTACTTGGTAATTTTCTGTCAAATCGTTTCTCTATGGTCTTTACGCTGTCGGGTTCCTATGATTTTGTCTCAGACACGATTCTGCTTCTGTCCGTTATATTTATCGATGTAGATTTATCTACAAAGTTAGATATCAGCGAAAACAATCCAGAATTTTCAAAGAAGTAAAAAAAACAACATTAAGAGAACGTAACAAAAAAAAAAGAAAAAGAAACGCAAGATATAAATATAAAAACCGATAGGGGAGATTTATTGTCTTCGGACAAACAGCTCATCGTTATCTCCTAGAAATGCATTAACTACTTAAAATTCTTTAACTGTTCTACAGTGCTTATCTATAGTGTTTAAAGTTTTATTTTAGTCTTCTTGTGGGATGCATGGATGGTGCTGTGGATAGCGTCATGTGATCAGCCGTAATCAAATTACAGTCAGATTCGTTACATTCAGTCAGTTATGTACCATGCGCGATACGCGCTGAGGCGATCATGTATATTTCGATACATGACTGACAAGGCAGATTTGTTTTTCCCCGCAGTAGGTTGTCATTTCTTTCTGCGGTAGACCAGTTGCCATCCAAGCCTATCGAACCCAGTCTGCCCTGGCGGTGGGACAAGAGGAGGATTCATACTTTTCCCAAGGCTATTAGAACGTAAGTGAATGTAATAGATTCGACTGTATTCGAACTCGGCACTACGATTCCTCAGTCCGAGCCGCTATCCATTACTCCCCCTCGTTACATTAATGTTCGCTTAAATAACATTGTGAAACATGTGAATCCATCTCATGCCTCCATCTATGGGTGAATTAGTAGGATAATTCCCCCAAGTCAGTGTTATTATAAAGCAATTGTAATGCTATTTTAACGGCTAAAATAAACCACAAAGAGTTAATAAACAGTGAAAAACAAATCAATTAGTAAGTTGCCTATACTTGTATGTCCGATTAGTGTAAATGTTATAAGCTTTGAAAATGATATCGTCGCACTGAGTTCAAATCCTAACAAATTCTTCTCTCCAGAATATATCTTGCGTATCTGTAAGTATACCATTCGTCCATGATCATTATTGTCACTTATCGTCCGGTGCACTGCAATATATTTAAGGATACTTGATAAAATCCAAAAAATGATCAGCAGTATAATTGGTCTTAACCTAGTGTCGTGACCGTAAAGCTGCCTCCTTTTGACTTCATGTTAATTGCCCGGCTGAGCTCATCGCTATGGTACTAAGAACATGAATTTAAACGCAGTACAAGACTGGCGAAGATGTCTCATCTATTTACAATAGAGGTGGTTATGTTGCTTCTGGAAACACATAAGTCGACTTATATACAAAAACTATATAAATATCTTTATTATTCGAGTCTCGGCAATTGGGGAGCGTAGGGAGACAAAACCATCGGTGAAATTCTAATCAGTCTATCTCGTAGGCCAACAGTTGGACCGTTTTTATATTTGGACATCTACGCAAATTCAAATGGCTATCCTTCTTCCGGTATGTTGCCTACGCAACTTATTCTGACCATGCCGCTTCCGGCCATGTACCCACGGAACTTCGTGTGGCCACGGTTCTTCAGACATGCGCCCACTCAAGTACGCATTTCCTTCCGCTCAGGACACCTTTGCACCCAGTTTATTTTAACCCTTCCCTGTTTATGCTATCACCAATTCCGATTTTTGCTCACTCTATGATGAAGAGGAAGTAAGGTCAAAGGTCTTCCTCAACATGCAATTGTAAGTTCTATGCTAACAATTTCTTTTTCTTGCTGTTATATCGTGGATTATACGATATAAACAACAAAGTAATCCCGAGTGGAAAGATTACAATAACACAAGAAATCAGGTAACACATAACAATGGTTTATTGTACGTAAAGTACAAATGAGCAAGAGTTCGTAATACTAAGGAAAACAGGAGATAAGTCACAGAGGTTCGTAAGGGTCACCTTCGCTCTCTCTGTCTGTCTCACTTTTCCTTCTTCAATAGCTCTCCAGTCTTTTATAGACTGAAGAATCCATGTCAGGGTGTGTCAAGTTGTTCCACTCTTGCACTTCTCGCTTGTAAAATACTCTACCGGCTCCATGCTTTCCAGCCAGGTTTAAATTTCAGAAATTAAAATACAATGTCAATTGCTATTTGCTGTCCTCCTAATTACGCGTCTTTTGATCTCGATTTTTAGTAATGTTTCTGTTTTATAATTCTTTGACGCCCTTGTGCTTTAGTGGCTTTACTACATTGCTTGTGGTGAACGCGATTAAAAAAATAGAAAACACCGTTTCGTTCTGTTAGCGTTGTTTGTAATGGTAACAAAGAGATTCAGCCCTTCCTTATAAGGAACCATGCTGCATTCATTTAACGAACAGTTACCGTTACTCTTGGTAGGAAGTTATGAAATATTTCTCTTGAAAAGGTTTTCATAAAAATTGTCATCTCAAGTAGGAACGCTTTGTAGCAATTATGAGAGTTTCCTTCAGGTTAGAATTGCATGAACAGAACGCAAAAGCCAAGAATTCTTAATGAAAATTAAAATGAAATCATGAAGGATACATACACTCAAAATAAGGAAGAGACAGGTGGAACATACGATAAAGAAGGACGGCTTGGAGAATTTTGAATTTTAAAAACATTGTCTTTTAAAAGAGGATGGAAAATGCGACAGTGAAATGTATTTTGGAACGCATCGGGCGCAAAGTAATAAGAATAGTCCCATACCCAAAGGGAGCTACTTGATGTGAATACACCACACTGCAACTTGATCATATTAAATTTTAACAAACTTATACGGAATAGACAAATATATATATATATATATATATATATATATATATATATATATATATATATATATATATATATATATATATATATATATATACACATATATATACACATATATATATATATATATATATATATATATATATATATATATATATATATATATATACACATATATATATATATATATATATATATATATATATATTTAGTTTACGAAAAACTAGGTAATCCGTATGGGTAGACCCAAGGAGGATAAAATCCAGAGAGCTCAATGTAAATCATTTTTCGTTTCAACATTTGGAAATAAAATCTGATGATCCGCTGTTCTTTAAAAGGGCTGTGGTGAAATAATTTATTATATGGAACCTTAAAGTGGTCTGTTTTTATTTAAATTATATATATATATATATATATATATATATATATATATATATATATCTCAACCTAATAGTGAAGAATGGTCTTGCATACAAAATTCTACAGGTTTGCTATGGTACGTTAAGAGACATGTAGCAGTTTTTGGAACTCATATATAAAGAAGGAAATGCATTCCAAAAACTAAACAAAGTACGAAGAAACAGGAGGATTTTGTTAGAATCCAAAAAAGAATGGATTTACTAAGCAAAGAAGAAGTCTTGTAGATAACGGTAACGATAAGAGCACTTTTACTCAGAATCAGAAAGAGACATCAAAGATTTCTGGGAAATACACTGAGGAAATGGAGTATTTGATACCTAAACGTCATATAGAGAGCATGTGTGCCAGAGAATGGTAGCAGACCATTTACTTTATAAGCTTGTGTGACTGTATACCACAATAGTTTTAAGGTTTAGCTTAATAAACGTTGGGAGTTGCTCCAAATGACAGAAGGTTTTGGAGAACCCTGATGTCTCAGTGGGTGGGAATGTTACGTATAGGAAGAAGTGTTGAAATCAACATCTTGATTATGTCATGATTCTATCATTGAGTTATCCTGATTATCTATCTGTCTATATTTCTGAGATGAGGTATTATGTACACTATTTATATTATTCGGACTATTGTCCTCATCTTTGTCGCCATATTTATTACAACGTTCCGGCCTTTCAGTATCTATCTATATTTCTGAGATGAGGTGTTATGTACACTATTTACATTATTCGGACTATTGTCCTCACCTTTGTCGCTATATTTATTACAACGTTTCGGACGTTGTATGGTCCGGCCTTCTTCAGGTGGCTGTAATGTCGAACTGAAACTTTTATTTCACTCACTGGGGTAGACTGTTCTAGATCCACGTGTCATGTTTAATGGATGTCAGTTGTCAGTTATCTCTCGTTAATTCCAAGTTCTCCACTGCCTTAACCGGGTATTGAACTCACACTCTTTGGCTCCTCTCATTGGATCTAACCAGCGTCAGATTATATATCTAGGCTGAGAAATATTTGTTGATTGGGGAATATTTTCCTATATTCCAGCGATTACAAATAATTTTCTGAAATTTGAATATCAAACAGTTGGAGAAATATCAGCAAAATCTTCCTTTCTCTATGCAATTCTCAAATTTTATTAAATGAGTTTCATGAATAAAAATCATTTTGCAAACGAAATAAATATGAGAGATGAAAAAAATATATCTAATTTCAAAACAATATCATTCCTATTCAAATTACATTGTCCTTTCAAAACGAAGGCGATCACAGCTTTCCACAGATTCATATAACTCATAGAACTTAGCAGCGTTTATCCCTTTTCCAAATCTCTCAAAATGCATTCACACAAACTCGTCAGGTCGTCACGCGCTTCTCTCTTCTATATCAATTGCTATTGTTATCTTCTAGGGAAGGAAAATTTTGCAAGCCTTCCTTACTCATTAAGTGTTCAGAAAATATCCGATGACACTTTCAGATTTTGAGCATGTGTACCTTTTGTTATCGTTCAATTTATGATTTCGTTTCTAAATCAATCCGTCCATGGAATTCTCAATATCCTTCCGTAGAAGCAAATATCTGTTGCCTCCTTTCCACTTTATCTGTCGCAAGATTGTCCAGCATTCATTGCTATAGGAGAGAAGAGCTGTCACTTTAAAATTCAGTCCTCTTTTTCGGTTTCTAATGAAAATTTCCTCTTACTTATTAATTTGAAAACTAACACCAGATTATATATCTTGTCTTAGGAATGTTTGTTGATGGGGGAATATTTCCCTATATTCCAGCGATCCCAACTAATTTTCTAAAATTTGAATAACAGAAAGTTGGAAAATATCAGCAAAATCTAAAGCTTTTTCTTTTTATTAAGTGAGTTTCATGAATAAAAATCTTTTGCAATGCATTTTTCTTTAATATACGTTTACTCCAAAAACGGTTGCATTTCTCTGTATATGCTGAGCCATAGCAGACCTACAGAATTCTTTTCCACGACCTATCTTCATTATTGGTGTGATATATATTCTTGGCACAGCTGGGTCCTGTTATTAAAAGTTAATATGATCATATCGCAGCGTGGCCTATCTCCAGGGAGTAACTCTCTTTCGGTAGGGGGCTATTGTTATTACCCCATCAACTGAGGCGGTCTAAAATGGATTCCACTGTTGCATTTTCCATCGTCTGATCAAGACGTCCCAGTATATCGTTTGATATTTGACTGGCAATTTGCAGGTTCAATTTGAGTAATGTCCTGAAAATATAATACATAGGTTATAAGGAAATTGAATGTATGAAAACTGATAACTATCTACCATTTTGAACGGACTTGGCATTTCATATAAAAGATACAAGATATAATTCATATATCTTTCGTATTGTCTTTCTGCTCAATCATAATTATTTTCAGTGGCTGATAAATAGTATTTTAATTAATAGTGTTTATCTTTAGGTTCCCTCTTGATACACTATTTACATTATTCGGACTATCGTCCTCATCGTTGTTGCCGTATTTATCACAACGTTTCGGCCGTTGTAGGTCCCGGCCTTCTTCAGGTTGTTGGAATGTCCAACCGAACCCTTTATTTCTCTCACTGGGATAGACTCTTCTAGTTCTACGTGCTATGTCTAATAGATGTCAGTTATCGGTTACCTCCTGTTAATATCCCTCTCCAAGTTCTCCACTGCCTAAACCAGGTATTGAACTCGCACTCTTTGGGTGCTGTCACTGGATCTAGCTAACGCCTTTATCCACTGTGCCATGTGTATTTGTTGAATAACCTTTAGGGTAGATGTCGCCGTGTTAAATTTAGGTTAAAGTTGTCATTCATGTCCATTTGTGGCGATTTTTTTCAAATTAGGAGTGTTCCAACCACCTGATAAAGAAAGTCAACACCTGATGTGGTTTCTTTTATGCGATAAGAGTTCTGATACAACGCCAGCCCACAAGGTTCAAAGAACAATGACCTTCGCCTAGACCCGCAGATTGATTTCGTTCAATCTTTCTTGTAACCATGAAGAAATTTAAATACGACAGACAGTTTAATTTCTGAAGGGCTTCGGTACCATGGATGAGATCTCTATGAATTTTTCGATCAAACAAGTTTATTTAAGAAGACTCAAGTTTGTAGGTTTTGTCGGGGAATAATTATTGAAACCCTATATTCCCCAAAATCTGTGCTAACAATGTTTTTGGGAGGCAAGAAAGTTTCTTGGTCAAAACAATAAATTTACTATTATTATATAAAAGAAAATGTTCTCGGCATTTTGAAACTGCTTACGTAAAGCATCATGTCAATAACAAGGAACTACATTTCATATATCCTTTTTTATATATTTTTCGTATATTTCAAAACAATCATATATATATATATATATATATATATATATATATATGGAGAGGTGTTCCTCACACTAAACAAGTAAAAATTCCATATAAATTATATCTGCAAATCCTTCGTTTTTGAGTTATGTTTAAATAACCTTTACGGTAGATGGCGCTGTGTTGCTATTGGGACTAAGTTACATTTGTTATTCGTGTCCATTTGTGGCTATTTTTTCTACAACGTTTAAATGAGAATTGTTCCTTTTAACAATGGCCGGATATTCTAACCAAGACTAGGCAGATATGCTTTTAAATACGACTGTGCAAATGCTAATGGACGCGAGGCTGCACGGATGTATCAGATTGCGTTTCAAGACCGAAGGCAGCCGATTCATCCAACCTTTGCTGCTGTTTATCGTCGCATTGATGAGTCGGGATCTGTGGCATCACAAACTATGGTAATAAGTATTTTAGTACTATATCTTGGTTTTTCACTTAAAACGTCTGTTGTAAACTTTGAACTTTATGACTAAAAAACGAAGGATTTTCGGATATATGTTTATATGTCCTTGTTTTGGAGTGAAGAATCACCCCAAAATTTTGTAAAATTATTTTTGATACATATATTTTTGATAAATAGATTTTTGATATATATATTATATATATTTTTGATATATATATATTTTTATTTTTTTCGTTTCACCTTTTGGAAGTGAAGTCTGATGATCCAGCGTCCTTTAAAAGGGATATTGTGAAATAAATTATTACATCGAGCCTTAACGTGGTCTGTTTTGTTCTTTAAATTATTAGCTCTGAATTTACATTGAGCTCTCAGGATTTCATCCTCCTTGGGACTACCCATACGGATTACCAAGTTTTTCGTAACTTAAATATATACATATATATATTTAATTATAATTAGTTTTTTAAAAATAATTATGATTTTAAGATCTAATTCTGTATCGAGTTCATGCTAATGAACTTTGGATCGTTAATCTAACTGTTCTTTCCTATTGCATCAAAACACACGCACGCATGGACGCGCACACGCGTACACGCACACACACACACACACACAAACACACACATAGTTTTCGAGTGTCAAGCATCACAGTTTTTAGAAATAAGATCCAGACAACACGAACATACCATTTGATTATAGTGTTTATGACTTGTGCATAAACAAGGACATTTTCTCGAAGAGCCGAATACAGAGGACAGGTGCACAGTATGCAACAATGTCCTCAGACGAGTCAGATTTTTTATTCTGAAATACCGTTTATCACTATCTATTATCACTTTGTATCTATATCTATATGTATGTTTGTATGTATGTATGGGATAAATATATATATAGAATTGATATAAATAGATATATAAAAGTGATAAAAATATTGTTACATATATATATATCACCCTATATATATATATATATATATATATATATATATATATATATATATATATTAGGGTGACCCCAAAAAACGGGAATTTTTGAAGTGCGTATTGCCAGACATGAACAAGTGGCAACACTGCGAGACAGTGACCTTGTGCAAGTAAACATTTCGCCATTTTAGTAACACGAATGAACTTCACAGTATCCCAGTTGAGATGTTGCAGCAGTCAATGAGGAATCTCAACAGCAGATTTCAAGAATGCATTCGTAGAGGAGGACGCCATCTACAGGACGTAATTTTTAAAAAATGAAAATCACATCGTTGTTTCTTAAATGGCATGTTTTAAGGTTTCAATTACTATGAATTAAATATTTTTCTTCCATCACTCTTGGTTTTATTGGATTGTTAAAAAGTTCCCGTTTTTTGGGGTCACCCTGTATATATATATATATATATATATATATATATATGTAACTAATATATATATATATATATATATATATATATATATATATATATATATATATATATATATATATATAATATTCTTTTCTTAATAGGAAAAAGTTCCCAAATCAACACGAGGGTAACATCTAAACATAAATATTGCATACACGCACACACACATACACACACACATGCACACACAAATACGTAAATATCATTAACCCGCGTAAAGAAACAAGATTGATATATTAACACACATAATTAACACGGACGCTGCTTGAAAGCACGTAAAGTCTTCTTGGCCAATGAAAATCAAAAACTCCAGAAAATTATATATATATATATATATATATATATATATATATATATATATATATATATATATATATATAGTCATGATATTTATTTATCGTGAAAACATCACAGTTATGTTTAAATTTCTATGACACATTTGTAAAAGACAACACTGACAAGTGTTTTTTTATGCAAGTTTAAAAAATTAGGTTTACATTTATTTCAATATTTAAAGTGCCTTTTGTCATTAAAAGCTTGGAGAAGAATATATCAAATTCAGCCAAATAAAAAACCTATTCATGCCATTCTCTTGTTAAAATAATGTCTTAATATAAATTCGTTTTCATGTTATTAATGGCTTTCACAAATCAATATCATATGATAGAAGAAATCAAAAAAAGGAAAGTATTGCAAATATTAAAAAGAATGAAAGAAATTCAGCAGACGAACGCTGTCCTTCTTGTCTATCGCTTGATCTTCTACTTCCCGTTCATAGGTTAGAATCGACGTAGCGTTGATAGTGTTAATGATACTGGCAATTTTAGCTGCTTCTTTATAAGGAAGCCTTTGCGGATCTATTGACCAACCGGCTACAGCAACGGGATTTAGGTTTTTCTGATCTCTCCAGATATCTAAAATAAATCACCGGCCATTTTAGGTTTGGTTTGGTTTGGTTTGTTGTGTTTTACGGCATATCAACCTCAATGGGTTTTTTTTAATGCTGACAACTTTTTTTCCAGGTAATATTTTGTTTTGTCAAAAATCTATTTCTGGTAATATTTTTTTCCTCAAAAATGCATAGCTGGTAATATTATTTTAAAACATGTATTTCTGATAATATTTCATTTTTTCAAAAACATATTGCTGGCAATATCTTTTCTCAAAAATATATTGCCGGCAATATCTTCTTTTCTTCAAGAAGTATATCCCGTATTAAAACCTATTTTTACACTTTTATAATGCTTTTTACCTCAGTTTCGGGGTTAACTATTTGCCCATAGCTGGGACCCTAACAGGTGCTACCACCCCGGGTGATTCGTCATACCCAGGACGGCCGGCTATTTTAATCATAGGCTCTGTCGGTTTGCCTCTATTGAGAATCATGTCTGTAATTTTCCATAACTCACGGGAACGAAGTTTAATCTTTTAAACTTTTTGTTTAAACTAACTATCCATATTTGTTATATGTATTTTCAAGAAGGCTATTACATTGATTGTGGGCAGTGTTCAATAGATCACTGACACTACGACACCGTGATAAAGATGGCAGTAATGGTTACGGTGAATTAGGGCAGCGACCCCTAATTGTGCAAACCATCGCTGATTATTCGATTTATATTGATACATCTTGTGCAGCATCCATCTTTCCATGCGATAACGAAACCTGTTGGACATGAGAGAGACATTTGTGGAGGCTCTATTTTTAACACTGCTAATAGAGTAATTTTTGCAATGTCAGATTTGAAGCTACCCAAGTCATCTTGATGTCGTGAATGATCGTCCGATGAAATGCACCATCATATAAAGTCTTCCGTTTGGCCTCATATCTGAAAATGTTCAGGTAAGGGTCTGAAGTGATCAAGGGAGGTAGCACTTCATTCATTAAGATATAATCTGAGAAAGAGGTCTTGGACGTTCTGGGTTATTCTGAGCTATACCAGGACCTACGATCTGAGTCATTCCAGGAGAAGAAAAGGCAATATTTCCTCATGAATCTGTTTGGTTCAAATGGAGTGACCATACCCGGTGGTAAATATTGAAGTCACCGCATTTACGGATGTTAGTTGACAGTCACGTGAATCAAATCCATGTTCATATTATATATATATACATATATGTGTGTTTGTGTTTGTTTATGTCTGTGATGAAAATACAATATTTATATATATATATATATATATATATATATATATAATATATATATATATATATATATGTATAATATATATATATAATAATATATATATATATATATATATATATATATATATATATATATATATATATATATTAATAATAATAAAATATAGGAGACAAACCAAAAATATACATTTGAGTTATGCTATGTCCAGAAGTTAAAGTACTCAATATAATTGACAGAGTATAGTAAATGTGAAAGTGGATATTGCGCTGACTGTCTGTTCCAAAATAAGAGGTCATTTCTCTCTCTCTCTCTCTCTCTCTCTCTCTCTCTCTCTCTACACACACACAAACACACACACATACACACACACAAATTAACACACACACGCACAAACAAACACACACACACGCACATGTGTGTGTGTGTGTGTGTGTGTGTGTGTGTGTGTGTGTGTGTGTGTGTGTGTGTGTAACTGATGACATCTTGACGCCAGTATAGCACTGTGATTAGTTTCAAAAGCCTAGGTACCATATCATCCGAATAATTATCATGAAAGTAGTTATAGAAAAGTCAAAGGGGAGCAACCTTGTGGCGGTGGAAAAAGTGACTGGAGCTGAGTCGCCAGATCATGACCAATAACATTGTAGATTCTTTGGATCTCAAGGTAAATAGCAAGGTCAACAAAGCATATGTGGCAGCAATGTTCTAAGCATCTATGAATGGTAGACTTTTAGATGTGTAAGACAGATTCTGTAGATAAAATTATCTTGCCTGACATAGTGAACTGTATTTCTTAGTAGCTGATCTACCAATCGATTCAATATATTCTTTCCACTTCATGTCAACGAAAATGTTACTCTGAGAAGGCTCTTTCCGTCATTCTCCTGAAGGATAGCATCATCCATTCTGTTGGAAAACAAAAAAGGTTCTCTGCCGATTAATAGTGAGCTGTTTTCTTTTGGTGGCTTTAAAATTAACAAGTCATTTATTGTCCCAGTTAACAACATAATGTAGGTCATTTGTGAAATCAGCAGCAAATTTGATTTTAACTAACCGATCACACTTACTATAAAGACAGGAGGAAATCGTTGTTGTTATCAGATCTTTCAGATCAATTCCAGTACTGTTCGATCATCACTGGGTACATCATACTTGTGGTATATGACTGCTACTTCTAAGATGTTTTTAGTAAATCATTTAATGGGGGCAATTTGAATATGGAAATGATGGTCTGAAATTGTCATTGAACTTAAAAATGATATTCGATTCAGCCCCCTTTTAAAATTTATTTTCTAAAATCTGGCACTTTTTAATAGCAGTAATACTTGGAAAAAATAAATGTCCTGTTTTGCTAAAATTATTGAATTGTACCAGCCAATTATGTTCAGAGAGAATTGCCGGAGTAATATGATTAATAGATCAAGCATAAAATTTAGTTTTTCTCACCATCTATTTTCGTGTTAAAGAGGAAGTTTGCATGACGTTTGCTAGTACAGCACTATTGAATCATTTTCCCTGTCTACAAAATATTTCACTGATGTCGACATAACGTAAATTAGTTCCTTATTCAAGCATTTGCTATATATTTAGAAGAGTATAAGACAAGTTAATTTCATGCTAATTACATTTTTTCAGTATGAACACAAATAACAAGAATGGCTTTCTATAACGTGAACTGGCCGTAAAATATCATTAAAACAACTTCAGAGATAAAGATCTTAATGTATAGACAGTCTGTTCGTCTTGACAATTCGATTTACTGAGAAAATAGTGATATTTCGCCACTATTCTCGACACTTCGCCACTGTAGATGTAACCATTTGATTCCACCATGACATGAGTTTGTCTTCTTCAAACTTTAGTCAAGGAGCTAAATACTTTATTGTAATTTATAGTGTTTGGTGCGATAAAGTAATTTATTTGCATTACCGCCAGAAAAACAGATTTAAGCAAATAACTGTCTGCTAAAACATTCAACTATCGCGAAGTAAAGTGAAGTCGGTTGTATGTGTTACTTGGTAGAAATCTACACAACTTATATAAGTATCCTTTCATACATATATATATATATATATATATATATATATATATATATATATATATATATATATAGGGGAAATGTATAACAAATTTGACGTTTTTCCTCATATAGAATTTCATCGAATTATTTTTTTTATTTGTTTCCAATTTTGTCATATATCTTTCCATAATCTGTTATTGATATATAAAATATATATAGTGTTATCTCATCTATGTAAAAATATATATCGTTATCTCATTGATATATAAAAATATATATCGTTCTCTCATTCATATATATATATATATATATATATATATATATATATATATATATATATATGTAAAATAAATCCGAAAGAGCCAGGAAAACCTAACCCGGTTTCACCTAAACGGATCTTCAGGGTAAGTTGGCTAAAAAGGAAATGCCGAAACAGCATTTATTGATAAAAACTAAGAAGCATAAAACCACGTGACTGAAGACAAAAAACCCTCTATTCCAATAACCAGGATTTCTTATGCCGACACCTATTAAATAGCCGTAGACATAGGAAATAGGATTTATTTTAGTTATTCCCACTCTACTTAGCGTATTGAACACTCTACATTTTAGTCTTAATACTCGCTTGTTTTTTTTTTCTTTGGGCAAAATACACTGGACGATTTATTTCGCCCTCTTCAGATGTTTTTAGTTCTTTCTTTCTTTTTTATAATTCCAATTTTTACCTCGGCCACAGATTTGTTTTGACACATCTACAAGTTGAGTTATCTGTGGTTTTTACCAAACCACTATTATATATATATATATATATATATATATATATATATATATATATATATATATATCCAAGTATAGGATTCGTGCATACGGAATAAATTCCAATAACCAATAATTACTATTCTTAAAAGAGTGCTCAATACAGAGTAGAGTAAATATAATTATTTATTTAAAAATCATAACATAAATATGTTATAAAGTCACTACAAAAATAGTCGTTTTGTTTCAACACCTCTGGTGTTTTATCAAGTGATGATGTTGAATGCCTTCAAAATCATCACTTCATAAGACTATTTTTGTAGTGATTTTATAACATATTTATGTTATAATTTTTAAATATATTTATATATATATATATATATATATATATATATATATATATATATATATATATATATATATATATATATAGTTAATGTTTCCTTTATCATTGTGACAGAGTTTCATAGATGGGCGCTCCGTCAATGAGTATCAGCTAAGCCAAAAATATTTTTTTCGTTTTCTTTATCAACTTTATTCAACAAATAAATTGCTATTATTTTTACTAAATTATATATTCATTATTATTGTCAACTAGGTGGTATGCCTCAGGGCGCGCTTCGGTGCATTCTGAGTATAAATTCCTCAGGTTTTTATGCAAAACCTTTCGAAAAATTTCTTGTATCTGGCGAAATGTCAATTGAATGATGCCTGGGGTTGAACAGAACAAACCATGTACAATTATCCCTCTTTTATTCTTGACGTACGCGGTTATACATTGCCAGGGAGATCACAACATTCTTCCTATTCAGAGGAGAGGGCATTTCAAACAGAAAAAAAATCAGAAAACCTCCCCTTAGGATGATCTGTTTGCGGTGACTCTCTGGTGTTTCGGCATTGCTTTATCCGACCGCTATTTGATGTCTGACCAACGTGATTGTCTTGCAGAGGTTATTATCATGTGTGACGTGGCCAAACCATGACATCATCCGTCGCTTAATAGTTGCAGAGGAGAGGTTCCTGTCAGCCAACGAGACTTTTAACCTTGCTACTTACATAGTCATTGGTTTTGTGCGTCCACCAGGAGATGGATTTTATCAAGGAGCTCTCGATAAATAGCAGGTGCACCATATGTAGAAGAAGTGATCTAACCATGGAAGAATGGTAGACTTATATATATGTATAATAGATTCAGTAGAGAATAATGTCTTACACGATACAGTGAACACACTCCCTTAGCAATTGATCTAGGAATGGAGTTATCTCCCTTATCTCCATTTTTATATCGTTTTCACCTACGTCTTCTAATTCTCAGGCTTGCCCAATTTTTGCGCGTATGTAGTTTTTATGTAAGTTTTATACAAACCTTTAATATATTGATATGCGGGAAATCGATAAGGGATCTACAAATATTTTCGACTGTATTCTCATTTTTATATTTCTTTTAATCTGCCTTTACACAATGTTCTTTACGTCATAAACTTTTCATAGGTATTAAAAATTATGTCCTCTGCTCATTCCTGTCTTTCAGGCGTTCGCCCATTTGCTCTTCATAGCCAGATAGTAACTTTATCAGTCCATGACGTCATTTTCTTCACCACTTGATACCTATCTCTAACAGACTAATTTGTAAATTTTCATCTCCGAGAGTAATATGTTACACATAATAGGATACTCCCCAAACTACATTGACCATACACACATACACACATCTACGCCCTGAATCGTTGCGTCACATAGAAGAAAAATTGTGTAGCAATTATTCAATACGAAAAGCAATGAATATATGATTATTTGTTTGTAAAAATAAACATAATAATATTGATTTTATATACAGAACGTAACAAAATTTTTTACAAATAATGTAACAGCATAATTATCCATCCTACAAAAAGTTTAATATCTAAAAATTCATTATGTTTCTTTTAAAGGTTTTCAGATAAGTAATTTAGCCATCTTGACACCATTTGTCTTAAGAACCACTGAAGAACCATTTGAGTTATTCAGCTAGAAAGAGAACAGGTTTAAATCGATTTGTGTTATCCTCACTGTTTTCCCAAAGGACCAATGGTGAGAGGAAAAAGATCATTTAATCCTTCAATAATGGTACCAACAGTCATACCCTGGCATCCATCTTCAAATCTATTCAAGAACCATCAGGAGAATGGTGAAAAACTTTGAAAAAACGATGGAACAGTAGAAAGGAAAACTGCATCAGGTAGTCACTACATGAAGAGAGATCAACATTTCAGATCAACTTAGAACTAAAGAGATCAATTAGAAAAGATCCAACTCAATCCATGAGACATTTTGCACGTAAGAGAAGAGTTTCACTTATGACAGTCCAAAAAGTAGTAAAAAAAAGACTTGAAAATGAAATCGAACGGGTAATGTGTGAGGCACTGGGTTACACCAGGACAGAAAGTTAAAAGATTAGACAGGGCGAAGATCATGCAAAATGGTCTTGAAATAACACACACACACACACACACACACACACACACACATATATATATATATATATATATATATAAATATTTTTAAAGGTACAAAATCTAGTAAGGAAATGAAAGTGTGTAGCCTAATATTACATGGCCATTTTAAATCGAAGCAACCAGTTTCGCTCCCGCCTTTCAGGCCTCATCGGGAGATTTAACTTAAATTAAAAACAACAGAAAATGTTTAATGAATAGGTGAAAAAAAAATGAACACAAGGAGCTAGAGACACATAACAGCGAGCCCCAACAAACATTCACGCTGTTTACACAGGGAAGGCTTGCGGGACCCGATATAAAGTTCCTCCAGCAACTTGAGATGAAATAGAGTGTGTGACCGGGACACAAGACACTCAACACTAAGATTGGAAGAACACCCTCTGTTATTTAAAAGGTAATCACATATGGCTGAACCATAGGTATCTGGGACACGTCCATCCAAAAGTAAGGTGTGATTCCTGATCTTGTTGGGAATATGCTGTTTAATTCTCATGTCCATGCGTTGAGCTGTTGTCCCTATGTAGTCAGCACCGCAACTACAATTATATTTAAAAACAATAGACTTAACTTGATGGGGAGGGAGAGCATCCTTGCACCCAGAACGAAACATAGGCAGGGTTTGCAAAACTATACGGACATCAGCCGAAAAAAAAACAACGACGAACATTTGCAGAAATCTGCCTAGTTATGCTTACACACTTGGATCCAACCCAGGGAAGTCTAAGATAAACAGGGCACCTTTTAACTGTACAATGTTTGACCTTTCTGAACTCCACAGTCTTGTTCCGGATGAACGAATGAACAATATCGGGGGGGGGTATAGCCTAAACCACATAAGGTGTCCTTCACAAAATTAATTTCAACATTCAAGAATGCTTCCGAACCAATTAGTTAATGTTCTATGAACTAGGGTTCGAATTGTGTTTATCTTACGTTTTCTAGGACAAAAGGAATCCCAACGCGTATATAACCCCGCAAACGTTGGTTTCCTACAAACTGAGGTGAGAAAATTTGTCGGTGTCCGATGTACTAGCACATCGAATAAGGCTAATTGAAAATTAGATTCCTTCTCGACCGTAAAGCTCAGCGCTGAACTTTAGATCAATCCTCCATGAGCGTCAGATCCTTAGCTGTGATTAATTAATGATGAACATGTCATTTTTGTTTATGATCGATTTATTTACGATGCTCCTGTGAAGTTTAGAGACTAGTTATACATTCTTATTATTCAAAGTAGAGTCCAATAGTTTTATAAAATCGTCAGAGAATTCCAATAAGATTTATTTAATCATTTCTTAGATACAACGGTTCAAATCTTAATATAACAGACAGACAATTTAGAAGTTACAGATCTGAACAATTTTGCTGTTTCACTCGGTATATATGAACTTAGGGAAATGTTCCCACTGGACAAATACATTGATTTCTCAAATAATTCTATGGTCTGGTAATTTTCTCTGGTTTTAGGGCGTAATTTATGCCGCGAGTATTTCAGCGTTTCCTCATATTCCTCCTTTAAATTGGTTTTCCAGTTGCTTTTAACGAGATTCTTAATACGTTAGTTTTCCATTTTACAGACACATTTTCAACTTCCTATTTTTCGCATTTAACAATTGCTTCTGTCGTTTAACCGGCCCACTATTGGGATTCATTCCACTTTCAAACGGTTGGGGGTCCTGCTTACCCCAGACATTTAGCTGAGGTAGAATATAGTAACGAGCCCTCATACAAATATCAGTAAACAATGTAAATTGTTCCAGCATAGAAGCGCATATATCGCGCAGATACTCAATGGCACTGGGGAATTATTTGTTTTTTTTTATCAGTCGATGAACTACTCCGCTACTGCTATATTTAATCTTAAGGAAAAGCAAATACGACTTCCATATATGGACTGGGTCTGTTAAGTCCTCATTCTACTGCTTTTGTAGAGATCAAAATCATCTCGGCGCAATCTAACATTCTCTATCCCACAAACGCAACAGCGCCAGGATCTCGTTATTCTATTACTGTTTTCAGGGCAAATGTTTAGGTGATCTCTATTTATTAGCCCACACCTGTTCGAACACTCACCTCTAAGACAGGCCATGCCACGTATACAGATATGTCCCATCCCCGTTACCTTCCAGTCCAATAGTAAGAAGAAATATCCATTCGGAGAGATTTTTTTCTTCTCAGTAACTTCTACATTTTTAAGAATCTCTCCGATTCCTACATTCTTAACCTTTTCATATGTTTAAGCGTCACTTTTTCTGCATATCCTCTTGAAATGCACTTCTGACGTTCTCATCTTACGTTCATATGGGAGCCGCATTCAATTAATCGCAACAGTGACTTTAGGCTTTGTTAAAAATTAATATAATAATATTCTTATCCATAACGTACATCCATAGTCAGAAAAAAGAAATCATGGCACATCAAAAGAGGATCGTCTAGAAACGATAGTCTGATCCTAGATGAAAATTCTAATAGAACCATATACAAACAAAATAATACTAGTATAGATATTTAACCAAGTATAGAAAGGAATAAAATATGGGAACCAGTAATAAGGAGTGCCAGAGAAAAGCGATAATAACAACAAAAATTGAAATATGAGCTCTGGTAAAAATATAAATGATAACACTCAAAAGTCGATATTTTTGTGTATAATTCTTCAATATGAGCACTGCTAAAAAATTATTGCTGAAGACATTAGGTTTATAATACCCAGAAATTCATACACAGATCTTCTCAAGGACACAAGGCACAGTGAATAAAGGCGTTATTTAGATCCAGTGACATGACCCAAAGAGTTTGAATTCGGTTAATGCAGTGGAGAACTTGGAGAGGGGAATTAGCAGGAGATAACTGATAACTGACATCCATTAAACATGGCACGTGCAACTAGAACAGTCTACAGCAGTAAGCGAAATAAACGGTTCAGTTCGACATTCCAACCACCTGAATAAGGCCGGGGCGTACAACGGCCGAAACGTTGTAATAAATATTGCCGAATAATGTAAATAGTATAGATATTTAAATAAAGCTTCTGGATTGTTTTTTGTTTTGTTTTGTTTTTATTTGTCTGAAATGTATTCCCTTTGAGCACATATTTCTAAATCAGTTTTTATCGACGTTTTTCACCTTTTTCCATTCGAGAATTCTATCATAAATTTATTTAACATTACATCGACAGTCTCACTGGTAATCCCACGTTTCTTAGTGTCTAATGACTCAGTTGTTACAAAGTAAAATAAAAGCTAACCGATAAAGCTTTTTTTTTTAAATTTTCAAGAGTAAAACCTCGTGAAGATATGCTTTCGTCTTTTGACAATTACAGCAATCCATAGAGCAGAAAAGGCTTACGTTACATCGGCAATTTTTCCACATGTTATGTGAAATATTGCGCGTTGACATCATTAATTGACGTTTCGGGGTACCTATTGTCATGCCGAATGTACCATCCTTACTTGTGTTCATATGTGAAAATTTTGTGTACACTAATGTACAATAAGTTTCAACGCAAATTTCAATGTAATGGCAGTGACACATCTCCAGAAGAAACACCAATACCTGGGATATGTGGAAGGAATTTAATTTTGTGCGTGTAGCCGACTGGGTGGGAATTCTTAAAACGCAATGAGACGTTAAATCCACATATATGAGTTCAAAAACAGCTGCAATCTGTCCATAGAAGGTCGGCAGAAAAGCGCCCTGCACTTAACAAGAGAAATGTTTGTGTCCATGAAAGCGCAAGGCCCCATACAAGAGGAATAACACAAGAAATATTTTTGAACGCCATATTTACCTGATCTTCAATCAATTTGCCATATTTACCTGATCTTCAATCAATTTGCTTTGTCGTGGCAAACATTCTTTAATGAAAACCAAGAATTCTTCTAAAGCTTTTCGCCACAAAACCTGAGGAATTGTACTCAAAAATATCGATTGATTGATTGTATTTTTACGACTTATCAACAAATTGTTAATTATTTAAATTTAAAAACAAATTCGGATGGAAGAAAGTTTCGTTTAGTACCCTCTGCTCCCAAATTCACCAATTTGGTGATTGACTTAAAAGATATCGAAGAGTTGCTTGATAAGTGGCAATAAGTCTTGCAGATAATGGTATATATCATATGTTTTCTTCTTTTTTTTCTCTTTATCTCGTTTCCTGTGAGATGACGTATTAAATATGTCAATGTCTGGTGCTTACCCCCACCTCCCTTACTCTTAAGTATTTTAATAAAAATACATTTAAAATTATTCCTATCTCTTCCTTTCTTCTCTAATTTCGACCATATCTGTCGTTCTCTTCCCCTTCTCTCTAGCTCCTTACATCAACTTAAATCTATCCCTCAAAAGTGTATAAAAATAATATGTACATTTAAAATAAATTTTTATGCGTGGAAATGTAATCTGAAGAAACAGGAAAAAACAACTTCCTAGGCAAATCAAATATAATCAATGGGCCATTAAGGCTGTCTGTTTTGTAATTTTAATTATAAATATATATATATATATATATTATTTAAATATATAATTGAATAAAATGTAATTGTAGTTGATTTTTCAAGAATGTATTTCTTAAACAAAACAGAAATTATTGACTCAAACTAATACTTGATGGATGTTCTTTTTCTTCCATGCCAAATCGAAAGGGGCCGGCATCGTCTAGATATCGCTTCTGAATTTTGGCGAATAGGCTCTCTGCACAATTTTCTGTCCTGGGTGGCTCTGGCGAATCTTATATGTGTTGTTCTTATCCTAAGTGCTATCGTTCATTACCCCGCTTCGTTTGATTATTCAATTCAGTAACCTTCCCTAGGTAACATTTTGGCTAGGAGGATTTTCTAAAATTAAAACAGATTCCTTTGTCTCCAAACCACTCTGATTGATATTTTAAAATGACTTTCTTCGTTATGTGCCCTGTCTCCTCAGAACGGAGGGGAACATAGCTCTTCCAAACTTCCGGTGTTTTTGTAGTTCCTAATAAATTTTTTCTGTTATTTTTTCTAAACCCTGCTCCGTCATCCATTTACTCTAGCTCACTAAGTATGCTATGCGTTGTTTTCCTCTCTCTCTCTCTCTCTCTCTCTCTCTCTCTCTCTCTCTCTCTCTCTCTCTCTTGCCCTCAATTAGTCCTGTGAGCATCAGATTTTCCAACCACTTTTTCCCTAGAAATATCAATCCCCCCTCCCTGATGTTAAGTATAAGTTTGCTTTTTGCCTCCATTTTCTCTAAAACTTCGTTGTTGCTCGTTGCATGGAATTCTCAGTATCCTTCTGTAGTCTCACATTTCTGTTGCCGCAAGTCTCTTCTTAATCTGTCAAGAGACTGTCCAGCATTACTTCCTAGTAGGAATACTAATAATACGTGATATATCAGTATTTTTTCGTTGTTTCCAATTATTTGTTTTTGTTTCCTACTTGTTTGTTTGGAAGGCATCTTTCGTTATCATAATGCGCTTTTAAATTTCGGTGTCTCACATTCCATACTCTGTTAAAATACTAACCAGATATTTAAGTTTTTGTACTTGATTGATTTTGGTATCTCTAATTTGTAATTTGCATATTGGCCTTTTCTTTTTGCTAAATAGCATGCATTCTGTATTCTTGCATTTGAAGTTAGTCCTTTCTTCTCGCTTTCCTTCAATAACTTCTATAGGAGTTCTTGTAATTCCTTTCCACATTAGTGTTATTCCATCTACATATTTTTTGTTGTTTCTGTTGTTCCCTCCAATAATGAATCCTTCTAGGACTTCTAATTCATCTGAATCGCCTCACTGCAAAGGTTGAAGAAATCTGGTGAGAAGATTCATCCTTACGTCTGTCTATTTTTGTATATATACTGGATTCGTTTTTCATACGTATCCAAGAGTTTTGGTGCTAGCACAGGTTATGGATTATTCTAATATTTTCCCATATATGTGATGGTTATCTAACCCTTCCAACAGTTCATTGCGACGTATCATCCAAGTTAATGATTTTCAGGATAAGAAATATGGAAACTATCAAATTAAGAAATTACGAAGATAAACTAAGAAACATGTCACAATCATAGATTACCGAATAAAGACAAAAATAATTGCATTAATAATGGTATCTTATGTTAGATTACGAATCTGTAAGATTTTCATTATTATTTGTAAAGAATTAACAAAATACCATCTCGAATTTCACTTTTGAATAGTAGGGAAATTACGTAACGATATATTTATGAGCTCGGTTCATTCAGATTGTCGCAGATTATAAAACCGGAAGTTGATTTCTAAGAATAATTCTATTGTGCATTTGTTGTAAAACACGAGGTTAACAATTCTCATCAAATCTCCTTCAACCTTTTCCGTATCTAGGAAGACCTCATCAATGCTGTAATCGACAGAGTCTGGAATTACTACCTGAGCCAATGTTGATTTGAGAGGTTTGAATCCAAGTTCAATGTCCGTTTGTTATTGTAGACACGCTAACATCTTTCACATATCCTAATCCTTTCCAGTTCCAGGATTAAATCCAGGTGCACGCCGAATTTCCCACCTTCTTTTACATTGATTGTTTGTTCCTACGGCACAACTACTCCAACGAACTAGCTGACCCTGTCAAAATTATTTACGACGAATGTTATTATTATTTTTATTATTATTATTATTATTATTATTATTACTGAGTGAGAAAGCATCACGCCAAAAATGTATGATGCTAAAATATATGCCTCACCGAATTTGATATGTTTGACACAGGGGAATTTGTGCCGTGGAGTGATAGGTTTTCATAAAACCAAAACATAAATTTACAGGTGGATCCAATTAGAAGGAAAATATAGATAGGGCCTTCCAATACCCTCCAGCCTTCTAGATATATCGTTTTGCCTGATTCTTTCTACAAATAAAAAAGATATCACAGACATTCATCTATGATATTTGACCACGATTACTACTCCTGAATAAAAATACGCAGTGCGTCAGGCCCGAGGCTTAAGGTCAGACAAGTGACAAACAAATTATTATTAGTAGTAAAGTAGTAGTCGGTTTAAGCGTAGTAGTATCTATGAAAGGCAAATGCGTACAAGGCAATTTACGTGCAAAAAATATGAAATTACTCACCGACATTTCTATCGCAAACTATCAAAGCTCTTGAAAGATTGTTTTCTCTGGACAATGAACAGACATTCTGTTTGATGGCTGGTGCGATAGTTCTGGTAGAACATAGATCAAAGAATTTTTTTTCCTTTCTCTTTAATGGAAAGGAATTCCATCATCACGCCCAAGAACTAAACAGATTGGGAATGGGTGGGTGAGATTCGTTTCCATAATGAATGAAAAAATTGCGAAGAACCTTGAATGGTAAATATCAGAATACAAATCGGGAAAAGCGCCGACGGGATTATCGGAGATTTGATGAGATTACCTACAACTGCACAACAAGTAAACATATAATAGTGTGGATATTCAGCTACGGATATCAGGTGAACGAGCAGAATCATAATGAACATTAATTCTTAATTTAATGATGAAATAAGGTCTTTGCGAGATCCCTAACTATAATTTACTCATGGGAATTCCCCTTTTGCCCTGTAATATATTTGAGATTAAAAAAATATAATATGATATCGCAACAGAAATTAAAGATATGAATGCAGGTTATTTTTTACCGACGTGAGAGGGAACATATGAAATGATTAAAATATTAAATGGTTTTCATTTCACTGAAACTGAGGGTAAACACGTGAGAGGTTTATTGCACCCTCTACCTTCCATTTCTTTCTTCGTTTCTTTCTTCTTATATTTTTCCTCTCTGAAATTGATATATACATATATATATATATATATATATATATATATATATATATATATATATATATATATATATATATATATATATATATATATATATATGCTCTCGAAATAATTCGATTGAGCACTCACAGAGGAAGGTGTGATTTTATAAGCAGTGGCTTCCTAGCTACTGACGTCTTTCGCATAGTAAAAATTCCATATCCTTCTCCCGTGCGACGATACGTTGGAGGTAGAATCTTTGACTGTTGCCAAATCGATCGGGTTTCGATCCCGGATTGAAGCAATCAGATATCTAGTCATACGGAGTAGCTGTTATACGAAGCGTTTTTAAAACATGATCACGGTAGTCTGAATGTAGAAATCCAGCGTAGTAAGTAATTTGTTCAATGAAACATCACCAATATCTAGTAGCAGGTATTCAGGAATTCTTAAGGTCTTCCATATCAGAAGTTGGCAGTTGATATTCGGAGAGAGTAGGAAAGCATAGTTCTTCAGGTCTTTCATCTGACAGGTTAGCAGTGGAGATTCCGACAAGAGAAAAACAAAATGGTCGCCTTTATACACATCGGATCGAATATTCCACGTCTTGTGATTGGTTAACCTTCTGTGGGTGGAATATAAAATGAGTCAGCTCATTTTGTTTCGCTCACTAGTACACAGGTATCCCAAAAACTGTTATAGCGGTGTTGTGTCTATGAATGACTATATACATATATATATATATATATATATATATATATATATATATATATATATATATATATATATATATATATATATATATATATATATATATGTGTGTGTGTGTGTGTGTGTGTGTGTGTGTGTGGTCATTCACAGACACTGTGATACAGCGAGCGGTGTGTCTGTGAATAAAAATATATAAATATATATATATATAATCCTTCTTTCATGCACATTTCATTTAAAACGACAGAGAAGGTGCTTTTATTTAGTTGTTCATACAATTTCTCATAAGGTCTAATATATTTTTCATTTCGGATGATAAATTATATACAAACGGTCCGAATGTTCTTTTTAAATGTTAAAATAAGAAATAGTTTGTTGTATGTATGTTTTATAAAAAGTTTTCATTTTTCAAAACACAGTCAAGATATTATGTCCATGTTCAAAGTTAATATTATTAAGTGTTGGTTTGTTTGTTTTTATTAATAACGCTTCCATTATTTTTAGCCTTTTTGCATCTAGATGATGCTATTATATTAGGAAGTCAATTATTATTTCTAACTATAAGTTTAGAGGTTTTAAATTTTTAGTAATAAATAATTAATCTGATTTTTTTTGCTAATGTCAACAGGTGTTATGCAATTTTTTATAATGTTCTTAATTCTGCAATCATCCTGTTTATATAGATATATGCATTCTGTTGAGGTTTCTTTCAGACTCAATGTATTACTTAATTATAATTATCAAATCCTCCTAACAATTTCTATCATGTCTATATCATTGCTTGATCCGGCTTCTAATGCTTCAGTTTGAGCGGTTTTGTGATAGTAGTCGTGGCTCCCGGT
>OZ038486.1:100403162-100693162 GCA_964036315.1 Acanthosepion esculentum
GAAGAGAAGTGTATTCAGTTAAAATGTGCATCTGGTTACACTCCCTTGATAACATCAACACTAATAATGGCTACCGTTGCCAAACACGTTTGTAATTGGCACATGATCACTTAACATCAGAAATAAATAAACGTCCCAACGAACCGATGTAGTCCTTATAAAAGAGATTAATTATAATTCTAGTAATTGAGAACTTATCGCTAGAACGTTTTTAGTATTATTAACATGAGTTACGATTATCTTTATCCTTTGGAAAGCGGGAAATGACTCACGGATCGATCACTAGTAAATACGAGCAATAATAATATTAATAATTAACACTCAGCTTTCGAGTATTTTAGTTTGGCATTCAACTGCCTAATTATTCCTGTTATCTACACAGGAAATGTTTCAAGTCGTTACAGCTTTGGATGAAATAGCAAATATATTATCAAAAAAACAATCAGTAGAATCAATTTTTTTAACAAAGGCTTGCACATTAAGGGTGTGTAATTACTTATTAGGTCTTATATATATATATATATATATATATATATATATATATATATATATATATATATATATATATATATATATATATATATATATACCTTCTCTTGGCTTCGTGAACGAACGAAAATTTGAGAAGTGGGCTGGCAACTCCGACTGCAGTCACGCTGATGACCGACTAGCCCGATACGGGACAGGCAAGTCCGGCCACAGTGACTGCAATTAAAGGTCTGGTCTGGTATAGCTGCTGCGGTTTCCCAGTCCTTTCTCCTGCAGCGTTTCTCCTTCAGGTTGGCCCTGCTAGTTTCCTTAAAGATGGAGACGGCTTAGTGACGGTGCCGCGCCAGTTTTGATGGTCAACAGCAATTGTCGAGCATTGGCGATGGTCAATGTGGCAGGTACCGAAGTTCTTCATGAGGGAGTCCTTATAAAGCTTCCTTGTCACTGTGGCCAGTACACAATAAGGGGATATCTTGGGCAGGCGATGGTACCCCATTCCGGAGACGTGCCCTGCTCGACGTAGCTGTGACTTCAGCAACATGGCTACAAATCTGGTGATTTTCCCCTATTCGAGGACCCCAACGTTACTAACGTAGTCACTCCAGTGAATGTCGATGATGATACGAAGATAGCGCTGATGGAAGAGCTCAAGGAGTCTTAGGTGGTGGCGGTAGGTTACCCACGACTCCAAGCTGTACAGCAGGGTGGTGAGTACGACGGCTCTATAGACGCTAATCTCGGTGTCCTTCTTCAGATGGTTTTGTAGAGTCTGCTGAAAGCGCTGTTTGATCGAGCCGCCTGTTGTTTATTTTTCCTGTCGATCTTGCCATCCGATGTGATGGTACAACTTAGGTAGGTTTAGTGGTACTGCTTTCAGCTCAGTCTCGCCGATGGTGAGATTGGGAGGGCGGTACACTTCTCGAGGTGCACGCTCGTGTAGAACATCTGTCTTCTTCAAGCTTCTTCCTCGAGTCCAAAGAGCCGGGTAGCCTCTGCAAAGCAGGATGTTAGGCGCTGCAGGGCTCTTTCGGTGTGGGCGACGCGGGCATCCCCGTCGGCAGAGAGGAGGTCACAGAACAGCTGCTCAAGTGTCTTTGTGTGGGCCTGCGGTTAAACGAACTGTCGTCAAGGCGGTAGCGGATGTACACAGCATCATCATCGTCAATGTCGTTAGTGGCCTGCTTAAGCATCATGATAAAAAAGATGCTGAACAGAGTCGGTGCCAGGACACAACCCTGTTTCACGACGTTCATGATAGGGAAGTGTACGGATAGGTCGCTGTTCCACCTGACTTGGCCGCCTTGGTCTTTGTGCAGCTGAATGACCACGTTCAGGAACTTTGTGGAGAAGCCGAGTCACTCCTTGATCATCCAGAATCCTTTTCCGCTTACTGTGTCAAACACTTTGGTCAAGTCCATAGACCTTACGTACATTCCTTTGTTCTGCTCCCGGCATTTCTCTTGAATCTGCCTGAAGACAAACACCAGGTCTTTGATATCCCTTTTGGCTCTGAAGCCACACTAGGTTTCTGGTAGAGGTGGTCTTCAGCGATGGTAGACACCACTCTGTTCATGGACCGCACGAGTAAGGATTCAGTCAGCGCTGAAGAGGGCCTGAAAGTAGTCAGACCAGCGGCTCAGGATGGAGGTTTTGTCTGTGAAAATCACCTGCTTGGTCAGATTTAATTTTTTCAGAGGGGAGGGCTCTTTCCTTTGTTTGTATTTAAAGTGCAATCTAGGTTTGCACCGCAATAGGCGATGGTCGGTGTAATATGCTGCACAGGGCATCACCTTGGTGTGAAGGAGGTCTTTGAGGTCTCGCTGGTATAAAATAATGTAGTCTATGAGGTGCTAATCTTTGGACTGAGGATGCATTTTTAAGACTGTCCTTGTTCTGGAACATGGTGTTGGTAATAACAAATTGTTGCTCAGTGCTCCTGCAGGAAGCGCCCATTGTCATTGTAGGTACCAAGGCTGTGTCTGCCAAGTCGTCCTTTCCAGGCGCACTCTGGCATTGAAATCGCCAAGCATTATCACCTGGTCGTCTGCAGAGGTAATTTGGAGACGGCTGCGGAGCTCTGAGTATGACTTGTTGTTTCTGCAGATTCATTTTGTAGAGTTGAATCGTTTACATTGAAAATCGTCACATACTGGTTGTACTTCATGAGGAGGCGTATGGACATCATGCTGCAGGAATGACCGGTTGGCAGATTTTCCAGTGTTGCGGCGATTGGAGGTGCTGACCATGAAGCCGACGCCAGAAAGACGCCCCTAAGTTGCAGGTTTACCTGAACAGAAGAAGGTGTATCCGGCGTCATTCTCCTGGAAAGCGGACTTCGTTAGGGCAGGAATGTCGACATTTTACCTGGAGATTTCATGTGCGATCTGCGCTGAACGACGTTCAGGTCGGTTGCCGTTAACTGCGTCAAGCATGGTTTGATCAGTGTCTTTGCATCCTTTAAGGTGGGTGCGTAGCTTCCTTGTTTTAGTATTGTTCGACCGCTTCAGAAGATATCCCTTGACGGCGGCAAGCCAACTTGGGGTGAGAGATAGCTTTGGTTAAGTCATTTTTTCTAGGCCCTTCTCATTGAAGAAACTGTTTGATCATTGATGCTGTCGTCTCAGGTCAACATCAGACGACCAATTTCCCGAACCACCTGCATGCAGGATCGAAATTGAGGCTTCGAGTAACATCCTACAACTGCCGTTTCTGCTCTTTCCCATCGCTACAGGAATTGAAAGAGTTTGTGTTGGTGCCGTCACGGACGTAGACCTGTCCCTTGATTCTGCGTAGTGGGTGTTTTAGGTGGAGTGCAGTGTCCGCAGTACTGGCCCCACCCTTTACAGCCGTGGTTCTTCTGTCATGGTCTAGCGAGCTGGGACAATAACAGCGAGTTAACAACGCAGGTTTTACGTCAGACTGTCCTTGTCCTAGATGAATTGCCCTCCAAGACTGTATAAATCCATCTGCATATATAATAGCAATTTAACTCATAGCTGGCCCCATAAACAGGTACTATCACCTCTGGACAAGGTGAACCTGGGAGCAAAGGTAATTAAGAGGTCACTCTACTCTCCCCAAAACTGTGACACTCCCAGACCCGAGCCTTACCAACGGTTGCAGTTTAATGTCATACTGGTAACATTCAATACCGAATATGATATATGGCCATTTCGCCTACAACGGGCTTGTTAACACCAAGGATTTAAATTTAAAAAAAAAAAACATACTTACCACGTATTTTTACCTATATATATATATATATATATATATATATATATATATATATATATATATAGATAGATAGATAGATAGATAGATAGATAGATAGATAGATAGATCGTTATTCAGAATATATGACACTGGGTTTCACGCTTTTGCAATCATCAGACTTTAGATCTGGCTTTGTTTGGCCGAGGGCTACAAAGTGCTTCACATTAAATTTTAATCTAATTGCCTTTCAAAACATCAACTCTTTCAGATTAACTCGAAAGGCATAACTGCTTAGATTACGTCCGAAATGTAAACAAAGTAATTTCAAAAGAATTAATGGATTTTCTTTTAATATTTTGTAGTGGATATTTTTAATCCTACTTATTTTTTATTATTATTTCAAACGTTATTTTTCGTACATAAATTTATTTTATTATATGTGATTTCCTATGAGATTTCGCAAACACCGCATATGCCTCTTATAATCCGCCTATAGCCTCTTATAATTCGAAATACATTTCTGCGTTAAGTGAGAACATAAATTTTAACAAATAAATCTCACAATCAAAATAATTTTGTCGTCTCAACTGTTCGGCATACAAAGTTTGTCTTAGACTGTTTCCACACATGCCATTCTTACATCTTCAATAACACATACATCGGGGGTAAAATGGACGGATTATTACCTCTCTCAAGAGCGTTTTTGTCAAAATGAATACAAGAGACTAGCCCGGAAATTGAGCTCGGCACGCAGATTGTATGTTCCTCTCTCAATATGCGTTACACTGCCCTCATATCCTATGGTTGTAATCGAATTAAAGGTTTTAAATGAATCATCTTGCCAACTTCAATGCATTGCAGTAATTTAACTTTCTCTGATTCAATTTGTACCTTTGCGCAATCCATATTTCTTCGGTATGGAAATTATTTTTTTCTGCTTATTGCTTTAACTTGTAGAGTGGTTTCCTTTTCTTTGTTTTTTTTTCGTCAGTTAATTTTCTCCATCTCGCTGATGAGTTTGTTGCATGCGTTCATAAGTTTTCTTCGCAGCTGTTAACCGCATCTGACTCAACTTTATATGTAAGTTTTCTATCCAATATGGTTATTACTTTTTCTACCGGCGAGTTTCATCACTGCTAATTTATCTCTTTATATTCATTTCTTTCTCGGTCAGATCATTCAGTCCTTTTATGATTTGCTTACGTTGGCAACACGCGTTTCGAGATCTATTTTAATACACTTCTATATGCCTTGTCCATCCAGCACGTGGATCACCAGAATTTCCTCTCCCTTGTAGCTATAAGCATTGTTGTGCTCCTTACTATACCTCCCAGTCCCTGTACTTCAATCGATTTTAGACAAGCCCCTTTCCCTCCGTTTATCTTCTTCATTATGCCATGTGAGTGTCATATTCTTCAACCTCTTTTTCTCAATTGTGTCTGTTGGGGAGTAACTTCACTCCACAAGAGGGACTGTTCTAAGATTATTTAAACAGTACTCTCTGTTACTAAGGTAGAAGATTTAACGATTACAGTTAACTCTGCTTGTCTGGGCGGTGAGGAACCCTGAAGTGTTTATGCCAAAGGCCAGAGTCTTGTCTGAGGAGGTAGACAGGAGGATTTAACGATTAATCATTACTCTACTTGCCGGATCTCTGCCTCCGGACGGAGAGTAACCCAGACAAGGCTAGTCTGGGTAGGTAGACAAACCCGACCCCGTGTATACGGGGTCTATTAGTAAATTTTGCCTGAGCCTATGGGCTTGGATTCACCCGACATAAAAATTGGCCTGTTTCTGTATCCTGCCTCGTGGGGAGGTTGGTAAAAACCGAGCAGTTAACGACTACAGTTAAATCTGCTTGTCGACTCTTTCGCCGGGCGGAGAGGAACCCAGACGGGGCTTTGGAGAAGGGCAGTGCCTAATCTGGGTTGGTAGATAACTACCCCACACCGTATATACGAGGTCTACGGTCATTTTCTGTCCGAGTCTACGAGATACGAACGCCCCCCACTTTTAAAAAAACTGGCTTCGTGCGACATCCAACCTTGTGGACGGGTATCGCGTAAATATTTAACGATTACAGTTATCTCTGCTTGACGACACTCCGCTTCAGGCGGAAAGGAACCCAGACAAAGGGTAGAGCCTCGTATGTGGAGTTAGAAAGCTTCCAGACCACGTGTATACGGTGTCTACGGGTAATTTTTGACCGAACCTACGGGCTAGGAACGCCCCACGTAAAAAACAAAAAACGCCTTTTGCCATATCCCGCGTTGCAGGGAGGTGTCGGATAAATACCGAGGAATTAGTATTAAGTGTTTATTACCTTAGTCTGTGTTTCAAGACCTGTACCAAATTACTCTCCGGAATAAACTACTTCTGACTTTCTATATGTGTCATCCTTTACAATTTCGAAGCAACAGTATCTAACAAATTTCAACTGATTCCTTCTGATTCCATGTATAAGTCGTTTTTTGTTTACATTTTTATTAAAACTTCCACGTTACTCACAACTCCAGCCCAGTTTATTTAAAACATCCTTCTGTAGAACTGTATATCTCTTGCTCCAAGTTTCCTTTTCATCTATTAGTTTACGGTCCAGCATCAAGTCATATAGGTGATTTGATATTATTCAACACTTCAGTAATCTTTTATTTGGTTCTAACATTTGTTTTCTGTTTCTTAATACTTTGCTGCGAATTTGGAAGACATTTTTTGCAATTCCTGTACGACTTCGGATTTCGGTGTCACATTTACTCTTAACTGCATATTTAATGTTTTTGAGAATTTCTCCATCAATAATAAATTCTGGTAGGCCTTAAAGTTCCCAGGGAACACTTCGCTGTAAATGCTAAATACATCCGGTGAGAAGACATGTCTTACCACCATTTTTATTTATCTGTACTTGTCAATTATTTTTCTCTGAATTGAGGCGGTTGGCGCACAATAGCTATTCTTGACAATTCTACCTTTCCTAAATAATATTAATATTTTGTGTCACTTTTAAGAGTTACTTCTATGTGGATTTTTCCACTAATGAATTTAGAGCTTCATTAGTAAATCCAATGAATGCCCCGATCTTCGTTTATGTTTCAGCGATGTTTCTCTAGAACGAGCTTTTCAAACCAATTATGGCGCCTTGGCTATAAGCATTACATAATCCTATTTCCTTGCTTGAACTACGATAACATTATGTGACACATATGCACTTTCATTCCCTATATTAGTGGCTGTTAAAATTATTCCGTATACATTATATTCCCTGTTCCTGCAGAACGCAAATTTAAGGCACGCCTTCTAATAATAATATTTTAAAAAATACGCCTGTTAACTTTTCTCTCACATAGATATCTTCGATTTTTCGACTGTTCAAAAATCATATTTTCAAGAATATTCATCAAGACAAAATTTACAGGAATATGACAATGTAATTTATGTTATGTCTCAAAGGAACGCCCAATAAACAAGTTAATATATACTCTCTCAGAATTCTACACATACACGGTGTGACTCCAAATTGTCATAATTTTAAATGTTAATATTGCGTAAGTGAAACAGTCTTCATGTTGAGTGATAAAATATTTGTTTTTATCAAAATTCGAACAAGACATTCAAAGGATTTAGGTTTTATAACTGATTTAACGAACCTTCAAAAATGTTCAATGGGCGCAACATCTGTAACATGTCACACGTCCAGTCGGTAGTCAAGCTCCTGCGAAACACGCTGTTGCATGTCTTGCGTAACATTCTCCAGCATCTTGGTGATTCTCTGCTTAAGTTCCTTTCGTCTCGTAGGAATAGAAGGGATATAAATATTTTTTTCAAATAGCCCCATGGTGAAAATTACAAGGTGTTAATCAGGTGAACGTGGAGGCCATTTCAACAGTACACTGGCACGTTCAATCCATTATTCTTAAGCGATAAACTTAAACATAAAGTTGTTAAAAATTAAACCAAATACCGTCGTAATTATAGAGACATTGCGACTAAGTCGTAATTTTGATTCCCACTGGGAGCTCCATACTTTTGGCCTTGTGTCACAATTATGCAACGCTTAGACAATCGCTATATAGTATGTGCTTTAGGGCAATTCGATGTGGGGTAATGGGTATCAAGCTTTTCTTGCTAAATCAATTGCCACAGAATAGTGTGTTCAATTCTCACCGGGCTCTCCATATTTTGGGCCTTGAACCATATCTAAATTACGCTTAGAAAATCATTTCGGACACTTCGACTTGGTGTAATTGTAAGAAAGCTTGACTCGCTAGAACAATGCCAACAGAGTAGTGAGTTCAAGCCTCGTTGTGTCACATCTAAGCCACGCTCACACAGTCACTGCTTTAGAGCATTTCGACGTGGTTCAATGGTTCGGAAGCTTGTCTCGATAGAACATTATGACTGAAATGTGAGTTCGATCCTCAACGGGTGAACCACACTTAATACTCATTAATTATCATTAATACTCACATTTGATGGGCAAGATTCAAAATGATATTAGTTGAAGACACAGGGGTCCCTCCCCTAGATAATACCTGCCCTTCGCGAGGAGGCAGGGGTCATTACATCAGATATGCCCAAAAAGGGGGAGGGTCGATGTGGCTTGTGCAATTTTTCCATGGCATTTCCTTTAAACCCACTTTAAATGACCTTGTGAGCTATACACATATCATATGAGGCTCCCCAGAGCTATATACGTATTTTTTCTTACTTCAGAGTGTTCTTCACCTTGAACGGGGAGATATGAATTCATGCCTTTTCCAATGGTTTTTGTGCATACGTGAATGTAGAACACGCCATAGGAATTCGATTTCGGCTCTCAGATTTGTCATTGCATAAAGCTCACTTATAATCATATAAAGTCGAAAAGCTCTCACACCCGGTCTTCAAAATGTGGCATTTGACACAATTCTTTTCCAAGTCTTTTTACCTGGTACCTGAGGGTAGAGGAATGCTTCTTTTTAAAATATTTTCCAGGATAATACACTATGAGATAATTTTCTGAGTATGTGAGCGGTGTTCATGAACATATAATTATGTCACTCATAGAATGGAGCATTAATTTTATCAGCGTTATTATTATTATTATTATTATTATTATTATTATTATTATTATTATTATTATTATTATTGTTATTTTTATTTTATTTCCGTTGATTTCTCGTGTGTTCACATTTATTTCCAGGTCTCGCCCAGAAACCTAAGGTCAGGAATGGCATCATGATATTTTCCACTGACCAATTAAAAAAGAAAACACACAAACACATTTTATATAGATAAAGTTCTTCGTAAAGTGTGAGCTGTACTCGTGCGGACATTTATTATTATTATTATTATTATTATTATTATTATTATTATTACTTTATTAATAGTATTATCATTATTATTATTAATATCCTTATTATTATCATTATTATTGTTATAATAGTAATGTATTATTAATATTATCATTATTATTATCATTATTATTATTAGCATTATTCCTATTATCATTATTATTATTATGTTATTATTATTATTATTATTATTATTATTACTTTATTAATAGTATTATCATTATTATTATTAATATCCTTATTATTATCATTATTATTGTTATAATATTAATGTATTATTAATATTATCATTACTATTATCATTATTATTATTAGCATTATTCCTATTATCATTATTATTATTATTATTATTATTATTATTATTATTATTATTATTGTATATATTATTTTGAGTATAAATATTTCCTTTCGGGTAACAGCCAGAGATCAAATGTACGAAATGGCTTTCTGAAATTTTCCACTGATAATTTGGGAAAAGAAAATCTGAACATACACCATTTAAATAGCCTTAGTTCTTCGTAATGTGTGAGTTGTACTTGTGAGTACAATATTTTTGTATTTCTTTAAAGAAATGAGCTATCAGGAATCGGAACTTTTTTTCCAGTCGCAGGTCTCCAACCTAAAATGAAATTATTGATGACCACATGTGCCACATTTTTTTACATTTCCACTTCAAAATCCTTGTATTTTTATAGTTATTTTTAATATCTTTAAAGATACATAATAATCTGTAGGGACTGCCATTTCAATAAGAAAGCACTTTCTGTTTGTGTGCATTATTAATATTATTATTATTAGTAGTAGTAGCAGCAGCATTAGTAGTTCATTATTATTATTATTATTATTATTATTATTATTATTATTATTATTATTATTATTATTTTTATTTTATTTGATATCTGGCGTTTACACATTTCTTTCCGAGTCTTGTCCAGGGACCTAAGGTTAGAAATGGCATCATGACACTCTCCACTGCAAAAAAAAACATAAATAATAATAATTACATAGATAAAGCCCTTCGTAAAGTGTGGACTGTACTTGTCATAACAATTTTTTGTATCTCTTTGAGGCATGGACTTCCAGGGATCCCTTCAATTAGTCTACTAGAATCTTTTCCAACCAGTCCAAGGGCTCCAACTACAACAGGGATTGTTGATGTTCCCATGTACTACGTTTTTGAGATTTCAATTTCAATATTGGCCCAATCTGTCATGCTGGGTTTTATATTCAGTGGGTGCCAATATCGTGCAACCTGATACAAGATGATCAATGGTTTATGGATATTTATCACAGAATCTGCCTTTTGGGCTAACACAGTATTTTAGTATATGTGCTTGATAATTCCTAGTTAAAAAGCATTGGTCCTGTGCAGCAATGATAAAACCTTCGGTTTCAGCTTTCAACTCTGCATTAGGTAGCCACTGATGGGTGCGGTTTTTGACTAAGTCTGCTTGTTTGGCACGGTCAGAGTATTGACCGTGGAGTGGTTTATCTTGCCATTGTTTCTGTATCTGGTCGTTCGCATTTGTCTTCAGCCGGTGTATAGTGATGTATTTGCATTTCTGTGCCCATTTGAAACTCCATTTTGAATTTGCCGGCTTCCTTTACTACATAGTAAAGACACTTACTACTGTCATGTTCATTATTATTATTATTATTATTATTATTATTATTATTATTATTATTATTATTATTATTATCATCTTTTTCTTTTGCTTTCCTTTTATCGCAATACTTTACTGTGCCACCTTAGAAGACTTACGATAATGCAACGTAATAATATATACATTATATTTGTACAAAATATGATAGTAAGTGATATATAACACACCCAGTGTTTATGATATAATTCCATTGAACAGATCAACATTTCTCCAAAATATGTTTTAAAGTGTGAAAAGCAGATTCTAGCAAATGTTTTAGTCATGTGCTGTACGTTTTTGACCTTTACGACCAACTACAATTATTATAGTTTCAACAGTATTTTCTACGTTTCATCAATTTCAATAGTTTTATAATTATTTTGTTTAGTTCTTTAACATATATATATATATATATATATATATATATATATATATATATATATATATATATATATATATATATATATAAGAAGTTATATTTTGCATGTAGTCTTCTGTTCCTATATCTGCCACATGTGATTTTAGGTCTGTCATCATGAATGGTAAAATCACAAAGAATATTGATCTCATGGCTTTCTATGGCAGGTTCTATATGATGACCATATTATTTTCAATATGATTCTGAACCATAAATATGTATATATTCCATTACATATACCACCAGATTTTGTGCCGATCTTTGTATTTATCCGGTCACAAAATGATCAATAATCTAAGCATATTGTTCACATCATACACGTATTGTGTCTACATTATTCTTACCTGATTATATATGATATTATATATATATATGATATTATATATATATATATATATATATATATATATATATATATATATATATATATATATATATATATATATATATATATATATATAATCTAAGCATATGTTCACCTAATCTACGTATTGTGTCTACATCATTCTTACCTGATTATTCCTCGTAAATAAGGTTTGTTGATATTGCGCCATTTTGGATAAAAAAAGGCTTATGCCATGTTACGCCAATTTAGATGTCTATGTTTATACTTCAAGCATTACATTTAGCAGCGAATGACGGGTTTTGTAGTTATCTAAATCGGATGCATTACATCTAAGTGCAGATTATCCGTGTATACGCTTTTATTCCATGTTTTTAATGTCTTAGGGTTTCTATATTAGCATTATGTTTTATAATTTGTTGGCAGCGTACGTTTTATTTCCTCACAGTGATGCTAAGTCGCATTAGGAATATATTTTTCTTCCCATTATTATTATTATTATTATTATTATTATTATTATTATTATTATCATTATTATTATTATTATTACTATTATTATTATTATTAGCATTATAATCTTGACATGGAATCTCGAGTGCATCAACCACAAAAGAAAAATAACTTGAACTGCTGCTGGGACTTTGATTTACACTGCCTTTTCTCGCCAATACTGCATTTTTCCTTGTTCCTTAGTAACGATGTTCTTATACCATTATTATTATTATTATTATTATTATTATTATTATTATTATTATTATTATTATTATTATTATTTTATAATAATAATAATAATAATAATAATAATAATGTGTATGGTGTCATAATGCCAGAGAGTAATCTTAACTGCCTAATTAACTAGTCACCACCGGATTCTATGCGAACTGTAGGAGAGTTATCAATGGACATTTGGAACGTAGTTTTAAGTTTTAATATTTTAATTAATTCTATTTTCTAGTTCCATATAATTTTACAGTTGTTGATATTGTTATTATTATTATTATTATTATTATTATTATTATTAATATTATTATTATTATTAATATTATTAATGTTATTATTAATATTATTATTATTAATATTACTATTATTATTATAATTAATATTATTATTAATATTATTATTATTAATATTATTAATACTACTGATATTATTATTATTAATAGTATTATTATTATTAATATTATTATTATTATTAATATTATTATTATTAATAATATTAATATTATTATTAAAATTAACATTATTATTATTATGATTAATATTATTATTATTGCTATTATTATTATTAATATTATTATTATTATTGTTATTATCATTATTATTAATATTATTATTATTATTTTTATTAATATTATTATTAATATTATTATTAATATTATTATTATTAATATTATTATTATTAATATTATTATTAGTAGCATTATTAATATTATTATTTCCTTTAATTTCTCTTGTATACTCTTTTGTTTCCGTTAACAATTGCCTCATGACATTTTTACTGAACATTTTTTAACCTAAGAGACTCTCATTTTACTTTGATAAAGCCCTTCGTAATTTGTGGGCTGTATTTTTACGAAAAATATTTTATACTTCTTTAACGCATCGGTTACTACGGATCACTGCAGTGAGTCTATCGGATTTTTTTTCCGATCGATCCGTGTTCTTCAAACACAACTGGAATGGTTGAAGTCTCCATGTGCCACATTGTTTTAGATTACTTGTATTTTGAAGATCATCAAAGATACATTAAAATCTGCGAGGGACTGACATGCCTATAAGAAAGCGCAATCTGTGTTTGCTGTTTTGAACAAGATTTCTGGGCGTTTAGCATTAGTTGTTCAGTCTCTTTGTACTGCAAAATCTCATAAAATTGTTACAGATCCAATGTCTTTAACCGGGTCTGGGTGATTTTAATACCGTTTTAATGCATTTAGCTTCCCGTAAAAGTTGAATATTTCCAGTGCAGATCTGGGACCTCTCTATCATGCAGCGTTTTATATTCAGTGGGTGATAACATTATGCAGTCTGATATAATACGGTCAGTTGTTACTAAATACTTATCACTGAATCTGCATTTAGATCAAATCACTTTTTGACTGTGCTTGGTAATTTCTAGCTAGCAAGTATTGGTCCTTTCCTTTAAATTTGCAGTAAGTAAACACTGATTATGATATTATTTTTATTATTGTTATTATTGTTCTTGTTTTACTTCCTTTGATTACTGGTTTATTCTTATTTCTTTCCTGATCGCAACCAGAGACCCAAGTCCAGAAATGGCATCATGACACTTTCCACTGAGCTGTTATGAAAAAAATCACGCATATTTTACATAGATAATGCCCTTCGTAAGGTGTTGGCTGTACTTGTCAGAACAATTTTTTGTATCTCTTTGACGCATGGGCTTTCAGGAATCCCTTCAATGAGTCTATTGTAATCTTTTTCAGTCAATCCGAGGAAACCAACTACAACTGGAATTGTTAATGTCCTAATGCGACATTCTTGAGAGGTTCCGATTTTAAGGTCCTTGTATTTTAATTATTTTTTGCATATTATTATTATTATCATTATTATTATTATTTCCTTTGATTTCTGTATTATACGCACTTCCTTCTGGGTCCCAAACCTTATGTCAGAAATGGCTACACGACATTTACCACTGATCACTTTGTAAAGGAAAAAAATAAGATCACACATTTTACATAAAGATCTTCATAATGTGTGAGCTGTACTTGTGAGTGCAATTTTGAGTATTTCTTTAAGTCTTGGGCTGCCAGGAATTGTTATTATTATTATTATTATTATTATTATTATTATTATTATTATTATTATTATTATTATTATTATTATTATTATTATCATCTTCTGCCTTCTCTTTAGAACAATTAATTACCAGGTGTTTACCCGAGAGGAAGTGTAATTGAGGTGTCGTAAATATTTGCATTCTTTTCTCACAAAACTTGATATTAATTGATAATTAATATGTACACTGCTCATATTTATATTGATAATACTCTCCTGGGTAGAGAGCATTTCCAAGTCGTGCCAATTCTCTGACCTCTTGTAAGCAGACGCTATCAGGCATCTTGTCGAAGTTTCTGTCTGTACGTTCCATTGCCGTATCCACAGATCCAATCATTATGCGTGTATTAGTAGACGTAATACGCTTAATTCAATATCCATATATTTACTTACTTTGTCATAATTTAACAGATATATTCTGATCTGATTCAACTGGAATATCAGGGAGGATGCATTTTTGTCTCTATTCTTAAATCATTACGTCTGGTCTGTGTGGAAATTTTTTAAAAATGGTGACCGCATAGTTTTCTTTGACTAATTTTCTATGATGTTCACTATATATAACTGATTGTGATATTAATATATTTGTCTATTAATATACTGTACAGTAATAATAAGTTCGATCTTATATTCTTTCATCTCTTAGGCTATACAACCGTCTAATTCATTGACTTTCTATCTTGAGTGATTCTTGGGTTGGGTATTGTATGAAAATATTATTAAAAACAATTAAAAGATGGTTACATGACCAGAATAGATTTTTTTCGAATGGTTGCTCAAAGATGCAAAGAAAATGTTTTTGGCCCGTAAAATTTAGGCATCTCTGTTAGTAAATGAGGCAGTAATGTAGAATTGATATCACGTAATATCTTAAAGCACGCACACAAAGACCCACACACATACACGGACGGAAACCGATATTTTATTTTTAAATACATTTCAGGGTGGGTAACTGTTGTGGGGCAGACCCTTTTACACAAGATGGACTCGTCCAAAGTATACTTATACTGACAAAGAGAATACCTTCAGGTTGAGATACGTTGAGTCAGGGTGAGAGATACGGAGACAGTACACAGGGTGTTCATAGAGAGTTATACGAGAGTCCAGAGAGAGAGAGATAATTACGGCTTCACTTACACAGATTTGTATATATACTTTCTACTAACCCGCATTCCTGGACTACTAATCTTCACTTCAAATCTGTATTCCTACGTTTAATACACTTATTTTTCTATCTCAAATACTGGCGTTGTTTATTTATTTGTGCAGGATTCCATTCCCGGAATCCACAACAGTAACGCATACAAAGATCTCCCAAAATATACTTTAATTATTGTCAACTGTCGGGAAATAACAACTACAATTGAACTGTTATTCACATTAAGAACGAAGCAGCTGAAATCACTGAGACACAACAAAGAAATCCTGGAGAATTAAACACTCTCAGAACATGCTGCAAGACGGAGAAGCAAGAGAAACCGCGAAGAAATATGTTTGACAGGCTGACAGAACAAGGGTAAAGGCAGGACTCAAAAAGCGAATGGTCATTTAGCGCAATAAATGATAATTAATTTCTGGAGAGCCATGTTTATCCACGTTCTCGGGGAATATGACATTAATGAAAGATATTTTTTAATCGTTATAGAAATAGAAATATCGAAAGAAATCCAAAAAGACGCACAATAGGAAAAAATGGCGGCAATGTTTAAGTAATTCTCCAATTGCATTAGTTTAAAGAAGAGTCATGTTCTGAAGACACAATCACAGAAGAGAAGAAAACCTTTTCAAAATATGTATCAGTGCCTTACAATTTTACCTAGTGTTTTTTTTTACAAAAGATATACACAAAAATGCAAGTGATAAATATATTATAGTAGAAATATCAATAATGAAGGAAGGAAGTAAATAATTCGAGAGATAAATGAAAATTGTTAATAACTATTTTTTAAATTATCATTGTTAACTGATAATTTTGGTTCTCATTATTCCAGGAGGCTTACACGCTGCATATTATTTATCACCTTAAAGCCATTGAAATAAAATATGGACATTATATTCAGACAAGTTCTTTCAAACAACCGCTACTTTATGGAACACGTGATGTTTCCGGATGATAGCATTCTAAACCTCTTCATCTTAATGTTCAGTGGTACATAACAATTACCATTCGGTAAGGCTCGAATTGAGTAGATCTTGAACCATATACTGGCGTATATTATTTGAAGTTTTTATATTGTTCTTAATACACACACAAGGTATCTCTTTTGTACAGAATGAGAGTTTTTTCCTTTTAAATAAACACAATAATTTTTTTAAAATATTTCAATTATGAGAAATGGTAAATCAAGTATAGTTTTAATTTTCATTTATTTTTACTGAGCTTTTAAAATTTTAATTTGTTAGATGTTGAAGATATTCTATTAAAATGTCAAGATTGCTTACATCCGTTTACTCTCAAACGAGCTAAAATGGTTTAATTTGAATAACTAAGCAGCTTAATTAGAAAAGCCATCAACAAAAACGTCGCTTATTGAGAAATTTGGCAAACGACCAAAATAAACACAAAACAAAAACAATTGATTTTTAAAATTCATTTTTTTAACTGAATATGTAAATTAGTTGCCTCCTTCAATTAAGTAACATCGAAAAAAAAAACTCACTCTGTTTTTCTGATGACACCGCTTTAAATAATAGTTTTCACCTTATATGTCTAAGTGTATTTTTGCTTCCATTTTTCCTTAAATATTCCTCAGTATTTACGTTGCCCTTCGATAGTTTTGTGTGTGCGCGCGTGTGTGTGTAACGAAAGGGAAGGCTTTTTGTTTATTAATCCGACAGATTTTTATTACTTAAACGTTATTTTTAGTAGCTACCCGTATTTGAGTAAATGTTCCGTTTATTTATTAAACTGTATATTTATTTATTTTCGTCTACAGCCGTCAGTATACGAGGATTTTTTAAAAATAAAACAAAAATATCATAAATAAACAAAATAACAATAAAATAAGTAAAATAAATTAACCCAAACAAATTACCAAATCACTGCCGTCAGAATAGACGAAACAGAATAAATAAATATAGCACACTTTAAGACTATATTTCTTCATATGATAGAAATAATTAGCAGGATTTGAAATAATCATAATTAAGTAATTGATCGAGTCTAGACGAAACCTCAACAGAATGCAGAAAGCACTGGACGGCCGTTTAGTCCTATATTTGGGACTCATCAGCAGTGCGCATCCACTACCGAGAATTGAAACCCGAAAAGTTACGATAGGAGGCAAACGCCATACCAACAATTTCTATCAGTTGCATATCCTAAATATAGGACGAAACGGCCGTCCAGTGCTTTCTGCATTCTGTTCAGGTTTCTTCTAGACTCGATGAATTACTTAATTATGATTATCTCAAATCCTCCTAATTACTTCTATCAGTTGTATATCCTTGCTTGTATCTAATGCTCTGAACTGAGTGGCTTTGGGATGGTAGTGGTAGTGGTAGCTCGTGGAGGCACAGTCCTATGGGTAAAACAGTAACCCAGACAAGTTGCACCACGGAATATGTGATCGAGCGGCGCTATATCAAGTCTTATTCGTTACCCCTTCGTCACCGAGGCCCGTCGGTACAGTTGGTATGACGTTTGCCTCCTATCGTAACTGTTCAGGTTTCAATTCTCGGTAGTGGATGCGCACTGCTGCTGAGTCCTAAATGGGGATGGTTATTGTCATCTAACGTTGATTTAGCGGTAAAAATGGAGACGAATAGGTGCGACTGATCTATGGAAGAAGACATGGCCTCGGTGCAATTTTAATTTTGGGCACCTCTGTTCATGATTTGGTTGAATATCTTCCAAAGTTCACGCGATGAAATTTGGTCCTTTTCAACCATGTTCTGTTTTTTTTTTTTTTCGTGTGTAGCTGCATTTGGCGTTTTCTAGAACTGTTTGCAGCGATTGCGGGCATTTGTGAATGCAATGAGGGTCGAACTTCATCGCTCCTATATACTGAAGCGGATTCGTTGAGTCATGGCGGCATTTTGGTGGTATAAAACTCTCCAATCCAGAAAGGATCCACTCAGTCACAAGCGCAGGTGCTTGTGGGGTAGCCTACTTGAAGATTGTTGGGAGGGAAGCTTCCATCATGTAGGATCGAAAGCTGGCTCAGTCTGTCTTTATGAAACAGTGGATGCCTTCGGTTTGGCATCAATCTGGACACTGACTAGGAAAATGTCTGATGGACCTGGTGGGGGTAAAACTTTTGATAAGCATTTATCAGGGCAGGAGGTTAGGAAGAGGTCGAGGAGGTTCGCCTGATATTCCGTCGGGTAAGGAACGCGTATAGGTGCTCTGATGATCTCTGGTTAATTCTTGGTCGATGGAAACATCTCTGCAATAATTGCCTTCAGTATCGTTTTTTTTTTTTTTTTTTTTTGGAGTGGATAATCCATTCCTTATGGTGGACATTGAAGTCACCCCAGATATGAAAGCCGGTCGAGGCAAACTGAGTGATCGTATTATCAATCTTCTCAGATATTCGATTCAAGATCATGGCCTATTCGTCCCGAGGCCGGGTAAAATTAAAGACGAATGTGGTATTATGGATAAGTGCCACAAGGAAGCACATATACAGGAGATTGGTTGCACTATTAGAGGTGGTGTAATGGTTAACAAACTTGTCTCGCTTGAACAATTACGACTGAGTAGGGAGTTAGATCTTCACTGGGTGTCCCCTACTTTCGGCCTGGGCCACATCTAAGCTACGCTTGGGAAATCACTATACAGGAGATTGGTTTGCTCGTTTTTCGTGTCCCTGCCACAAGGAACTCACCCTTGATGTAGGCTCCGAGTCTGCGGCCGTGACGATTTAGGTGGTCATGTTTCGGTATAAAACCTCCCCTAATGTGCTTGCAGTGTTGATACCGGTTTCAAAAAGTATATATATATATATATATTTATATATGTAATGAGCGAAATATCCTTCCGTATTTGATGTATAGTGTGTAATCATTGTATAAATGATTGAAATCCGTCCGATTCAGGAACGTTTCACGTTCAAAATCTTTCTAGTAATAGTAAGTAATACGAAGTAATGTGTAAATTGCCTTCGTTTTTCAAGTATGCATAAACTAGTATATTTCTATATTTAAGGCTTAACATTTCACATGCGAGTCTTTAATAATAATACTAATCGTTTAGCAAAATATGCCGACATATTTGATGGCGTGGGAAAACTAGTACATTTATATATTTAAAGTTTCACGTGTGATGGCCACATAATAGTAATTGTCCTCATCTTTGTTTGGGACACATACCTAGTAGATTATTGTTGTTTTGTGAATTTGGTGAGATAGTAATTGTCTGGTCAATCTCTTGGCTGCCAGTGGAAACATGGCAAGCACTATATGAGTAGTACTAAAAATAAGAATCAGACATATCCAGTGGAGTGAGAACAGTCCAACCCCGTAGATTAAATAATAAAATCCCTGTAGTATTCCCGGATCGATATACACCGCAAGTCCGAAAAGTTTTCTTTTCTTTGTTTTCTTAAGCATTTCACTCCAAGCAAGACGGGAAGCCACTGGCATGCAAGGAGTTACAGAGATTTTGGACCGAGAGCAAATAGGAGTGATAGAGGAAAGAATGAAGAGAAGGATAGGGGATAGATCAAGGCATCTGTAGATGTTGATTGACATTACATTTGAATAGTTGGAGATTATAGCTATCAGGGAAACAAGAAATGGGGAGGGAGTTCAACAGGCGAGAAGTGCAACACATGAAGCTATTGGAGTAGAAGAGACGGCTACATTTAACAGTTTCGACAGTGAAAGGGTGAGAGCGAGATGCCAGGCTAGTAGAACGCTTAAATTCATGAAGTCTGGGAGCCAGCGAAAACACCTCATCGGAGCAGTTACCGTGAAAGTATTTGTAAAAAATACAGAGGGGACGACGGCAAGTCTGTGAGAGAACGACTGCAGCCGAGATGCCAGATTAGGGCCAATTACATTGCATATCCTTCTCTGGACTTTATCAAGGACCTTGCGACAAACAAGGAGTTCCAGACCATATAGGGCAGCAATACTCCATGCAAGGGCGAATGGTTGATTTGTAGATTTGAAGGATCGACTCCAGCGAGAAAGATTTTCTGGTGCGGCACAGGGAGCCAACTTTCCTTGCGGTGGACGAAGCTATTGACTCAAAGTATTTTTGTGATGACAACAACAATGATAATGACGGTAGCTCGAATGTAAATAGTGTAAATAATAACCTCACAGCGGTGTCGGAATTTTTGCTGGCGTGGACATAATTCTGCACTTATATATATAAATAGGCACACATTATGACATATGATTTTGAGGAATAAATAAAATGTGTAGTCAGTTTCCCTCCCATGGGTAAACATAATAATTCAAAGCTCTAGTGAGTAGTCCTTGGTCTGACCCATTTAGCAAATATTTCGATGATCAGTTATCAGTGTTTTCTTTATTTTTACTTGCTTAAAAGCCGGTCTATCGGGTGTGCTTTAAGCTAGCTCCTGCGAGGGGGCTGTTGATTGGGTCTTGAATTTGTTCAGGCATTTCAGAGTCCCTAAGTCTTTGCATATTCTCAGCACTGTAGGCGCTCCTGGCTACAGTTTGATCTGTGTTTTTATTTGCACGGGACATTCTTTTCCTCGCTGCATCCTTGTCTCTTTTCATTGGAATCTGGTCCTCTGGTGGCGGAGATGTCTTTTCGAGGTTTTCTGCCGCCGTATGCGTTACGCAACAAAAAACTGCAGATGAACTGAAAATTGATCGCTGCATTTAAGTATTTCATTAATATTTATACTTATCTTTAAAAGTTCAATGATATATCTTCTGCCGCCAGGTAATTTAAAATCAGTTTGATATACATACAGGTGTTGGACAAAATAATTGACACTTGTTAAATTCAAAGAAAATTTATTTAATATGGAGTTGGTCCTCCTTTAGCCTCACATACAGTTTTAATACGTCTAGGAATGGAATTAAACAGCTTCCTGGCTTCATCCAAAAACGTTTTCAGTCATTCTTTTATTAACACCTTCTCCAGCTCTTTAAGGGACGACGGTGGAGGATAGCGGCTCCTAACATGTCGCTCCAAAATGCACCACAAATGTTTAATAATATTGATATCTGGAGATTGGGGAGGCCACTCTATATGTTCTAACTCACTTTCATGCGCTTCATACCAATTCTTAACCACTGGAGCGGTAAGTATTGGAGCATTATCGTCTTGGAAGATGCAGTCACCATCAGGGGCTAAAGTCTAGGCCTTTGGATGAACATGATCTCCCAAAATGTTCAGGTAATCTTTGCTGTTGATTCTCCCATGCAGGGCAACTATTGGACCGAGACATTTCCATCATATAACAGCCCTAACTATCACTGATCCACCTCCATGCTTCACTGTTGGAAGAAGGCAGTCAGGGTTGTAAGCTTCTGTGGGCTGCCTCGACGCATAAATTTGCCCTGAAGTTGGGAAAAGAGAAAAACTGAACTCGTCTGAGAATGTGACTTGCTTCCATTGGTCTGCAGACTAGGCATTGTGATCTCTACACCACTTCAACCTCTTCTGAATGTTACAAGTGGAGAGAAGAGGTTCCTTACGGCGGGTCTTCCATGATATCCAGCCTTATGGAGCTCACAACGAACAGTTTTAGTAGAAACTGGACTATTCAGATGATTATTCAACTCAGCAGTAACTTTGGCCGCAGTATTCCGATGATTTTTCGCCACATTGCGTTTCTATGCACGTCGGTTTCTGTCAGTAAGTTTGCTAGACCTGCCCGAATTGCTATGCTTGCTATAGGTTTTACCCTGTTTCTTGAATTGCGTCATAGTTCTTGATATGGTAGCCCTTGAAAAAACAAACAGTTTAGCAACCTTAGTGATCGAGGCTCCTGCCATGCGAGCTCCAACAATTTGTCCAATTTCGAACTCAGAGAGGTCAAGCATTTAGCTTAAGTTTTACTAAATTCTAAAAATAAATAAGCCAAAGACAGTAAATTAGATAAATAAACATATTTACAATAGATATAACCTCCAATTACGAAGTTTTAGTTAAAGTTCTTACTATAATAGGTCTTTGAAATATAGGAGTGGAATTTGCACCTGTTCCAATTATTTTGTCCATCCTCTGTATGTTTGTATTTACTTTCCGTATAAACAATTATTTTATTTAAAGGGTGACTTTCGCTGGATTTCACAATTAATTTCATTTATTCCCAAATGTATTTACAAGTTATAAAAATTGTTATCGTACAAAAAATTCGTTGCAAAACAAAAATCCCGTAAATAAAATCCCCGAAAACAATTGTAGTAATATGATGTAATGGAATTACCAGTCACCCCCGTGAATGATCCCACTATAGGTAGTAAATACCTATAAAATGAACCGTCTACGAGAGGAGTGAGTGTAAGAGCGAGACGACGCAAGCACGTTCCGACACAACAAGTACAATCTGAAATACGGTACAATTATACACACAGGCTAATCTAGTAGTGAGTGCCTTTAATTAAAAGCACTCACTACTAGATTAGCCTGTGTGTATAACTGTACTGTATTTCCTATTGTATTTGTTGCGTACAAGAAACCTTTCTTCTATAATGTAAATTTTGGAATCTAGAATTTCAGGATTGTAAGTCTACATCCGGCCGGGAATGTTTTCAATTTGCTCGCACAGCTAAGAGTGAAGGTGAAAGGTTTGACACTTTTATACAGATGTAATTTTATTTTTTGATTACATTTTGTTTTTGTTTATTTAATGAACTTGGAAAACTGTGAAAACTATTTTGCAATGTCGAACGAATGTATTAAATAACATTTTATTTAATTATTCGAAAACAAACTACCCCGGCGGAAGCAAACTATTTGCATACCATTGGACTATCTTCATTGAATCTTTTTATACAATCAGTTTATTACAATTGGTCAGCCTCGTGGCAGTTTCCTAGTCGGGTCACAAGTAGTTCATATGTTGGTCGTTCCAAACTTACAACTGCCCTTTGTTTATTCCTTATAAAATATGAAAACATGTAATTTTCAAAACATTATTATTCGTATGGTCTTCCATAGATGCGTGTATCACTTTTTTAAATAATTCTCAGCCAAATACACTGAAATCAATTCCGGATAAGAATAGTAATAATGTCTCTGTGATCATCTGGGCAGGAGCGAAATGTTAATTGATGTCGCATCTGATAGCTTCAAAGACGTGTGGGACAAAACAGACTCTCCTATCTTATTTATGGAGCATCGTTTTCTTTTGATTGCCTCATTTCAGTTTTACGTTTGAATAATCAAGTGTAAACTTAATGATAGTAATGTGGACATTGTGAAAATGTTCAGCGTTCAAAATAATAATTAGTTGCAGCGATTGTGACAAATCAGAAAGATAAGAGAGAGAGAGAGAAAAATGGAAAAGACGAAATGCAATGTGTTTAAAAAGTAAAGAAAGAAGATAAAGAAAAATTCTAAACGTCAATAAAATTATTAATAATAATAACAACGTGTTTTAACCCGTGAAAATTTTACGGTTTTTCCGATTTTAAATATTCAGATATTTCCTATCGCATCGTTAAAAATTTGAGCTTAACACCTTTAAGAAAATATTGCAATAAAATTTATAAATATGATGCTGGTCGATTTTATGTAGGCAGTACAATATTTTGATATTTACACCTTTTTTTCCATTCCACAGAAACAGACGATAAACACATCTATCTACCCTTTCTTTCTTACTTTCTTTCTTTCTTTCATTTTCTCACTAAAACATCTTTCCGCTTCATCAAAATGGAATACTCTATTATTTATGATTGGCTGGACGTAACGGTGGTGCGAACTAAAGAAATATGATACGAGTACAATTATAATAGAATAATAATAATAATAATAATAATAATAATAGCATTTTTTTTACAAGTTTGTCTGATCGAGTAGCCAGTACTAGTGGCGGTTGAAGTTTATAAAATATTTTTCAGGAAAATAGCTTTCTCCATTCCAGTAGCTGTTATAACACTTTCCCTTATTTATGGGGCATTGCCTTCTGACCTTTTATCTGAAGTAGTGTGGAATGTCAACAACTTTCTGTTCGCGTTAAATGACATCCATTTTAGCTGTTGCTTCTGTTAGCCGTGTCTAGGTAATGTTTTATTCTATAAAGAACAGTTAGTTGTTTATGATTCTGTAGTGGCAGTCTATAATGTTTGAAGGAGGATGGTCTCCGCCAGGATATTCAGGATTCACTCGCTTAAATCCCGTATTAATCAGTGACCTGAGAAAGCAGTTGAGATATTTCTGAAAGTCTATTAATTATGAGGTATTGGCAGGGCGTAACGGTCGTGAGAACTAAAGAAGAAAGAGACATGCATACTTATAATACAACAAGAGCAACAACAATAATAATAATAACAACAACAATAATAACAAAATTAATATCAATAATAATAATAATAAAAATAATAATAAAGTTAATCGTGCAGACATTGTGATCAGAGACCGCAAAGATAAAATGTGCCTGCTTATGGACATGGCAGTCCCTGCAGACTGTAATGTATCTTTGAAGATCTTCAAAAACCTATCACATTGAGTTACCATATTAGATACCACATTTTCAGATACTCCAAACCTTGCAAAAAGTTCACGCAATAATTTAATCCTTACTATTCTAGTAGATTGTTTACACTTCAATATCTCGTGCCAGTTTGTGAAACTGTCAACCACAATTACATAGTATGAATCATTTCTGGCCCGGCAAAATATATATGTAGTCTTACACACGGCTTATGAGTGCCCAGCCATGCCTGATAATTCATAAGTGGGCATTCTGCTGCCGAATTACAATCATTATATTTTCTAACTGTATTTTGGATATCTTCGTCCAATATACGTAGCTTCTCATCAAGGTCTTCATTCCCAGTATTCTACGTGAAATTATTTTAAAAATGCTTCTTTTGTAGGGATAACGGAATTACTATTTTTTCCGTGTACAAAATGGACTCCATCACAAAAAGAAAATATTCTTCGCCGGTTTAATGTTAATTTCACTCCATTTCGACGTAACGACAGTTTTTTTAATAAAAGTAACGTTGTAACCTTTTTAGAATGAATTTTGATAACGTCTAACGTGACCAGCAAATTTTTAATATTGTTACACACCAGGCTTTTACTTTCCCTTTCGGATTCCAGCGTAGCAATCACAGTATCTTCAAATTCTTCTTTACTTTTTCGATATCAATCGGGATAAGCCATCTACGTGTCCCGATTTTATTGACGATAGAAATTCCATCATGAAATCATAGTTCAACAAAATCGTAGCCCAGCTCTGTAGTCTGTTTGCAGTATGTCTGGGAATCCCTGTTTATAGAATCGAATATATTTAATAATGGACGGTGAGCAGTTTACAGTATGAATCTTCTTCCGAATATGCATCCTATTAAATTTCTTTACAACAGATATAGAAAGCCCTTCCATTTAAATTTCACTGTAGCATTTTTTCGTATTTGTCAAAACAAGTCCCCATATGTACAATTTGTCTGTGGGGTGTGTGAAATAACAACATTTGAGAATTTAATAACTCCAGTGAATATTTACAATTGAAACAACGTTTATTTACAATAAAATAAAAGAGTGTTAGTAATGACACCCCACACCCACAAGCCTTAAATGTGGCAGAAACATCAGTTAACTGGTCGAAATTAATGGGGACTTTATAAACAGAAAGTGAAACAAATCATTCGACTAAACATTGACTTAAACACACAATCATCAAAGACGAACAAAAACAAGACACGAAAATCGAAAGGCATAACTGACCACCTAACGGGGAAGGGGTGAGGAATTAAACTAAAGAAAGTGGGGACAAAATGAAATGGACAATGAGCGTACATTTCCTGAACTAAATTAAATTAGACAGAGAAAGTTAAAAACAATACAAAACTAAACTACTTTATTTTGGGCGCGGTTGCCAATGTTCCCCTCCAGAATTACCCAGTATACTTAACCGGCAGGAGTAGCGCCACTCTAAGTCAGCAAATTTTACTCAGCACAAACGCGTAAGACACAGCCCCACCGACACACCTTTCTCAAATTCTGATGGATGGAGTCGTTTCCTTTCAGTCCTGATCTTGATTTTAAGTTGATGCCTAAAGAACCAGATTAATTGGGAAGAGGTAAACCTCTCGTCCTCGTAGAATTCCTTCTGTCGCGTCGTCCATATCACGACTTGCATAACGCCTACTATGCAAAAGAACATACAGTGCTCACTGGTAGTCAACGGTGGTACAACATTGCTGCAAAGAGAAAAAGCAGTTGAGGACAAAGAACATTCCGCGCAGCATGCGATCTATGGTGTCTTCAAAAAACTTACACAACGAATCTACAACCCTTCAGTGGAAGAAGGCGTGACCGAGGGTCTATATCGTCTCACCGCTGCGAACGCAGTTAGGAAACCCCCATAGAGGGTCTCTTGCTGACACATAGGGCTTTTCGAATTACCGACCAGGTGAGTGATACCCTATTGTTAGTGAGGTGTTCCAACCCGGGCGCCCAAGACCATATTGAGCGTGTCTCATCCTTTGGAATACCGAGCTCAGATCGACCTGAACGTACCCCCAAACTAGAGCATGATATAACGCCTTACGAGACTACACCTGAACGTCAGAGAGGCCATCCGTTGCCCGTAATAGTATATTGAGAGCAAGCCGATAGTAACGATAGAAGGAGCACTCGCATCCCTAAAACGGTGGGTCTCCTTCTCGCACGTGTGTACACCTCTCGGGAATGGAATGTTCTTCCGGACCTCTTCTTTCCAAAATTCGCCATTCTCATCCAAATGCTTACACCCGCTTAAGGAAAGATTATTCAGAATTCATAGAGGAACTGCGACTTCGCTCTTTCCCTGCACCTCCGACCAATTCATTCATTTCCATGAGGAAGTCGTGACCGAACCAGACACCGTGTATCTTGACTGGCCCGCCCGTCCAGAAGAATGGTCCGGGAAGAGAAACTCACTTCCATGCACCCAACCTCAAGTCAACAAACTTATAGCGGTTTATCTTTGCCCCTGTCACCATCTCGTAGCCTCTTATTTCTTTGTCAACTTCGCCAATTTCTGCTCTGTTCTCCACAAGAACAAAACGCCGTCAGTATAGGCGCAGTTCCTTGTCTAGGTGGTTGCACCAGGTAGGGAAAATCGGTGGAGGACCGGATTCGTCTTCAGCTTACGAAGTTTGTTAATGCGCAGGGAATAAGCCACGAAAAGATTTAAATAGAAAAGCGCTATCATTTTCAAAATGTCATACACCTGATGGTATTTGAGTCATTACAGTTATAGATTCTCGCCACACATGTAAGACTTTGTTGGCCAATATACAGTGGTTGGAGAAAATAATTGGAAGAGTTGCAAATTCCACTCCTATATTTTAAAAACCTATTATATTAAGAACTTTAACTAAAATTTCGTAATTGCAGGTTATATCTATTGTAAATACGTTTATTTATCAAATTGACTGCCTTTAACTAATTTATTTTTAGAATGTAATAACATTTAAGCTAAATACTTGACTTCGAATAAGAGCAAATTGTTGGAGCACGCATGGCAGAAGCCTCGATCACAATGACGCAATTTGAGAAACAGGGCAAAACTTCTTGCAAACTTACTGACAGGGACTGACGTGCATTGAAACGCAATGTGTCAAAAAATCATCGGACAAATGCGGCCACAGTGTGCTGAGTTGAATAATCATCTGAATAGTTCAGTTTCTAATGAAACAGTTCGCTGTGAGCGCCATAAGATTGCATATCAGGGAAGAGCCGCCGGGAGGAAATCTCTTCTCTGCACTCAACATTCAAAAGAGGTTTAAGTGGTGCAGAGATCGCAATGCCTAGTCTGCAGACCAATGGAAGCAAGTCATATTCTCAAACAAGTCCAGTTTTTCTCTTTTCCCAACTTCAGGACGAGATTATGTATGGAGGCAACCCTGAGAAGCTTACAACCCTGACTGCCTTTTTCCAACATTGAAGCATGGATCAGTGATATTTTGGGCCGCCATATCATGGAATTGTCTCAGTCCAATAATTGCCCTGCACGGTAGAATCAACAGCAAAGATTACCTGAACATTTTGGGAGATCATGTTCATCCAATGACCCAGACTTTATTCCCTGATGATGATTGCATCTTCCAATACGATAATGCTCCTATACATACCGCTTTAGTGGATAAAAATTGGTATGAAGAGCATGAAAGGGATCTAGAACACATGGAGTGGCCTCAAGCATCAAGGGCGGACTGCCCTTGATGCTTGAATAAGCTAAAAGTAACGACAAACTCCTATATACGTAGTCATGTGTGACGTCACGAGCTGCTACGCGATTTTCGCTTCTTCGCCTCGTATATACGAGTTTGTCGTTACTTTGAGCTTATTCAGGTACAAGGTAACCAAAAAAGTTCTGTCCGTTTTTTGATTAATCATTGAATGAAGTCGAAATATATACGAAATGCGTGTAGCAATTGTTTTCAAATTTGGACAGCCGGAAGTAGGAACATCAGACGTTATAAAAAAAACGGGCACCGTGCCCGGCCATCAGTTATAAGTCGGACAGCTGTGAGAAGGGTGGAAGTGTCTAGAGATCTCGTTCGGGGATGTTTGCTTCACGACTTCAATGTGGGCTTATCGGCAGCTGCATCAAGTCGCCGCATATGTCAAGCGTTTGGGGATAGTGCTGTAGATGAACGTACTGCAAGGCGTTGGTTTCGAAAATTCAAGTCGGGAGATTTGTCTCTCCATGATGTGCCTCGCAGTGGACGACCACAGGTCTTGAATGAGGGAGTCCTGAAGGCGGCCATTGAAGAGGACAGTAGTCTAACGTGTGGTGAACTTGCAAGAAAGTTCAACGTTTCCGATGAAACAGACTTCACCTGCACCGCCTAGGTAAGACGTACAAACTGGGCAAGTTGGTTCCGCAAACGCTGTTGGAGGTCCACAAGTGGCAACGAGTGGCAGCCTGCGTATCGCTGCTTTCTCGCCACCGTACCGCATCCTTATTCAATCGGGTGCTTACCAGTGATGAAAAGTGGGTTCTGTACGAATCTTCCAAGCATTCCAGACATTGGTTGTCTCTTCAGGATGCTGTCCCTCACACTGCAAGACCGCCTATGCACCCACGCAAGATTATGCTTTGTGTCTGGTGGACAGGTCATCAAGTGGTTCATTATGAATTGCTACCAACGGGCCAAGCGGTCACTGGAGACCTATACTCACAGGAATTGAAACGTGTGCAACAGGCATTGCGCCAGAAGGAGCCAGCACTGGTGAATCGCAAAGGTGTGCTTTTCCTCCATGGCAACGACACGCCCCATGTCGCGCGAGTGGTCAAGGATACCATGCAGCAACTTGGGTGCGAGACTTTGTGCCATCCACCTTATTCACCTGACCTTGCGCCATCCGATTACCACCTCTTCCACTCCCTGGATAATCATCTTCGTGGGAAATCCTTCACTAATGAGACTTGCACAAAGCCCTCACAGACTTCTTTGCGTCACCCCCCCCCCCCCGAGTTCTACCGCAAGGGTATTGAACAGCTAGAGACACGTTGGAAGAAGGTACTGGATGCCGATGGCGATTACTTCGAAGACTAAATATAAGTTACACATACTGTGAAGGGTTTTCTTTTTTTCCTTTAAAAACGGACAGAACGTTTTTGGTTACCTTGTAGAAAAGGCGGACTATCATGTAGTTTCGTCTGTGTGTTGTTTGAAATTGTCATCTTTGATAATGTATTATGTAAGCCGAAATCTTAGATTGGATTTAAACATGTATCAATATGGTGTTTTCCTTTCGTCTTTCAACGATAATGGGATTAAGCTTATCAGACAATATGAAAGGAACTTACTTAAAATAAATAGACAAAACCTGTCTATATTATTTAATGAAACATGCGTTAATATATATATATATATATATATATATATATATATATATATATATATATATATATATATATATATATATCTTTCACGACAAAAGTGCACTTTTTCTTTGACTTACTTTGTCAATTTACTTACATATAGTGCGTGGTTAGAGTCAAAGTGGACTTCTGTAATCCAACATGTGTCATAACCTTACTAATCCAAGAGTCTAAGATGCTGAAGTTAGTAATTATTTTTGTTACGTAATCTAAGCTACACCATATTTTTAGTGCCGCATTTATTAAGGTTGAAATATATTTTTGATGAACAAACGTTTAAAAAGGGTACACCGTTGCTTGTTTAGAGTTCCGTTTCAAAGGGTGATGTCCTTTACCTTTACTTGGGGTAGAGTTAAATACTCATAAATGCACCATTTGCTTTTTTTCTTCTAATATACAGAATTTATTTAATCCTCAGCAAAATTTCTCATTTTCTTTTTCTCAGTTTGGACAGAAGCTGATATAACTCGGAACTTACAGCCATGAACAACAATTTTAGCAATAAATAGTCTTTCTGACTCTGTGTAATATATTATTTTCTATTTCAATGACTGTTGATCTTCGCATTGCAATTCCAACTCCCTGTTGTATCTTTCCTTGTGGCCAGTCAAAAATAAATTTCATCTCCAACACGCGATGGAAGCACTATCAGGGATTTATCTTATCTTAATTTTGATTTGGTACATGTGAAATATTGTACTAATGTTAAACTCGTATTAACGATAGAACCGTGATCAATTTATCGAAATTATTTACTATGAGTCAAGTGAAAAGTGGGGTCTGTGTAAGCTCGTCGTGAACTTTTTCAATACAGACAGTTAAGAAACTATAGATCAACAAACTGCCAATATTCCTGCAGAACAATCTAAGAAGATAAATATAATCATCGCTTCTTTGGATTCATTTGAGAAGAAAAGAAGTGGAACTCACCAACTATGTCTCGCTGAACGTTGAACACGCATATTTGTTACAAAACGACGCACTCATTCCAGTTGTTACTTGTTAAGCTGACAGCTATAAAGAAAATTGGTACTGATTTCCTAATGGAAATATTACACAAAAGAAGCCTCTTTAGAACGGCAGGACTAATCCTTAGATTGATGAACACTTATATCCAGAGGAAAATTGCATAAGTAAGGCTGGATTGCGATCCATGCATTTTTTATCAGATGTGGACTGCTATCCATTCGTATGTTGTCAGATATTAAGTTATTATCTGAGAAATTATGGGAATGAAAAATAAGAAATATGAATAAGAATAATATGTGAACTCGAAACTGTAAATGTAATATAGTATGAGATAATGTATAAGATATTATACATGATGGCCTCAGCGAATCACAAGTTATACAAGAAAGAAGCGAAAAGAATATATATGTATAGCTATCCCATAATATAACAAGGAAGCGGAAGAGATTGGGAATATATAAGTTAATTTTTTGTAGCACACTGTAACCTGCACTTTAATTATTGAAAGAAAGTCTTCAAAGAATATATTGTTCTGATATCTCAGAAAACTACAACATGATAGTTCTACAGCAATGCTCAAATGACAATTTGAAAATATATACCGCCATTCAGTTTTCAGCAATAACTGTTAGACAAGTGTGAACATGCAATGTATTAAGAAACACATTTCGATGTTTTTTTTTTTCTCACGTAGAGGACATTCAAGATCTTGTCGACTCCGACTATCTAAAATGTTTCTTTACTCTAAACTTAGCTTCGTCTATAAAATACATGATTCATCCTGATTAGTTCTGCCTTTAAAAGAATAAGAGCAAGACAAAAATAGAGTATTTCTGACATATCTATAATGGAGCTACCCAGGATAGGCTTCTTAAACTGAATCGATTTAACCTAATTCCATCCATATTCTATTAATGCTGAGGATATACCACTGAGACAGAATCTTCCACAAAACCGTTGCATTATGGAATCGACTACTAATCGCGTGCCTCCCCGATCACCACAATCTTAGCCTCTTCAAATCGAATATCAACCGTTATCTATCCTGTACATCGTTATAAACTACACCTCTTCTCCCTCCCTTAGTAACCCTCTATATTGAGAGATTATCATGCCTGTTTTGGGGTGAACAATATTTAAAAAAACGATTTCTATTCCTTCATCATGTTAGGAATGAGCGTTAAATTCTCTACGTCGGTTTTATTGAGTCCACAAAATGTCGATTCCTTTCTTATGGTTCCTAATTCCCATGAAATTTCTTGTTAGTAACTTTTGTCTATAATGTTTTCGACATTACTCAGTATATCTGGTTTTTTATTCAGGAATTATCATACTTGACAAGAGGTGGAATACAGGGTGTAACAGCAAAATTGTCCAAATTGTGTAACAGCATGATTGTCCATCCCACACAATGATTAATATCTAAAAGAACACTTTATTCCAGTTTTTGAAATAAGACGTTTAGGCAACTTGACAACATCTGTCGGAAGAATCAATGAACAAATTTTTGAGTTATTCAGCTAGAAATAGAACAGGTAAAAAATCGGTTAGTGTTGGCCTCACTACATACTCTAGCTTCCATCTTCAAATTCCAATCAAGAAACATCATCAGAGCGGTGAATAAGTTTAAAAAGAAATGAGGGAACAGTAGAGAAGAAAATTGGATCCCTATATCGCAACTGCAAAAAGGATCATCATTTTAACTTAGAGTTAAATACATTCTTATTGTACAAACTACAGTCGAATACTGTTATAAAAATCCCGAAGAATTCCAGTAATATATCTTTCATCATTTGTAAGATACAACCATTCCAGATCTAACAATTGAACAGTGTTGCAGTTGCACGATTGGGACAATTTTGCTGTTACATCGCCGGTATTATTATCATTCATATTAGTTTAATTATTTTTCGGTAACATGTTTTCCATCAGCCATATACACTTGAAACTAGTCCCGATGAGAATATTAATAAAATCCTTTTGATCACTTGAGCAGCAAGAAAATATTAATTGATATCGCATCTGAGAGTTTCAAAGGCACGTGCGACAAAATACAAAAACATTTATGGACCTGCTTGTAATTATTACATTTGAAATGATTGAATAATGAAAGGTTTGTCGTGACTGCTAGAATTTCTTTCAATCATTTCACCCAAGTAAGGCAATAAAGCGAGTAAGACCCAAGCAGTTGCTGAGTAGAAAACATCGGATTAAGGAGAGAACAATAAATGACCAAGGATAAGAAAACACAATTTAACGATTGACGTTGCATTTACATTTTGAAGATCAAATTTGACGAGGAATCAAGAAGCCGGAAACTAGTTTTACAAGCGAGGAGTACATATATGATGAAAGAATTTATAGAAAAGACGTTGGTTAGAGACGTTACGGCTCTGAGAAGAAGAAAATGAAGAAAAAAGAAGAAGACATTGAGAAGAAGTACTAGTTTAGTAGTAGTTGAAGAAGAAATTGAACAAGTAAGAATAAGAAGAGGAAATAGAAATTGAGACAAGGAAGAAGAACTAGAAAAAAGTAGGAGGGGAAGAATAAGTAGTAGTAGTAGTAGTAGTAGTAGTAGTAGTAGAAGAAGAAGAAGAAGAAGAAGAAATTGAGACGAGGAAGAAGAACTAGAAAAGGTAGAAGTAGGAGAAGAAAAAGTAGTAGTAGTAGAAGCAGAAGAAGAAGAAGAAGAAGAAGAAGAAGAAGAAGAAGAAGAAGAAGAAGAAGAAAGAAGAAGAAATTTAGAAAAGGAAGAACTAGAAAAAGTAGAAGAAGGAGAAGAAAAAGTAGTAGTAGTAGAAGAAGAAGAATGAAGAAGAAATTGAGAAAAGGAAGAACTAGAAAAAGTAGGAGGAGAAGAAAATGTAGTAGTAGTACTATTAGTAGTAGTAGTAGTAGTAGAAGAAGAAGAAGAAGAAGAAGAAGAAGGAGAAAAAGAAGAAGAAATTGAGACGAGGAAGAAGAACTAGAAAAGGTAGGAGGAGGAGAAGAAAAAGTAGTAGTAGTAGTAGTAGTAGTAGTAGTAGAAGAAGAAGAAGAAGAAGAAGAAGAAGAAGAAGAAGAAGAAGAAGAAGAAATTTAGAAAAGGAAGAACTAGAAAAAGTAGAAGGAGGAGAAGAAAAAGTAGTTGTAGTAGTAGTAGTAGAAGAAGAAGGAGAAGAAGAAGAAGTATTAGTAGTAGGAGGAGGAGGAGGAGAAGAAGAAAAAATTGAGAGGAAGAAGGAGTAGAAAAGTTAGTAGTAGTAGAAGAAGAAGAAGAAAAAGGAAAAGAAGAAGAAAATGAGACGAAGATGCAGGAGGAAGAAGGAGACCGAGAGGAAGAAGAAGTGGAAGAATGCAACTGCAGCGCTGGCGGCTGCGGCGAGGACGGCGGCCACGACGACGGCCACGACGACGACGACCTCATCCTTGGGAAACTCATATCTAATTTCCCTAGCTAGATGTTAAATAATAGGTTAAACGCAGCCCTCTAGCATTTAGGGGCAATCAGTCTAAGAGAAGGAAACTTTCCCAAGAACATACGGAGTTTAATAAATAATAAAAGAAAGTAATCGCTGGATTGATTTGATCGGAATCGTCCTGAAGTGGCATGCCAATAAGAAAAATGTCGTTCAGTGCCACAGAATTACTTGTCTCATCTAAACCAGAAAGGAATGACTTCTATGGCCTGACGCATTGCACATCTCTGTTTATGTGTTCGCTTTATAGACCGGATATCCAATGATTTGGTCTTGAACAATGAGGCAAGAAGAATGACTTGACTACCCGCCTATGTACTTAGGAACAATCTCAATCGTAGACAGATATGGAAATATTTCTGACTGACCACCCCCTGTAATCTTATGCCCAGCATTTATCAAAGCCTGTAACTAAATAACGCAGATTTGCCTATGTGGCATATACTTCAGACTGAGTGTATTGTCTAATACTCCAGTCTTTAATTAGTACCTATTTACCTTACCTTATAGTACCTTAATTAGTACCGCTATGGTCATTGTTATCATTTTTGTAGCAGGATGTATCTGTATGTCCACATCCATCCATCCATCTATCTGTATATGCGTATGTACGTATTTGCACTTACACATTTTGTGACGTACGGTGGCTGTTAATATTTAAGTACAACTCAAGGCTTCAATGTTAAGATAAAACAGTATTTAATTACAACCGCAAATAAATACTTAACAAGACCAAGAAGTAAAAGTCAACCAAATATAATTAACTATATCAGTGACCGGCTTGTGAGTAGAGTGGCTCAGTTTAACGTCCGGTAAATCCTAAATCAAAACCCAAATCATCGATGCACAAGAATTCACACAAATTCGACTGGATAGTTCCACTCAACAGTCACTCAATAATCACTACAGTCAGTAGCCTGACACCGCTATTTTCTACACCTGGCGGAAAACATATATAGTTTAGATAGAACCTCGGTGTAGATAGTTACTCATTTTCTTACTTATCTGTCTATATTTCTGAGATGAGGTATTATGTATACTATTTACATTATTCGTACTATTGTTCTCATCTTTGTCACCATATTTATTACAACGTTTCGGCCTTTCAGTATCTGTCTATATTTCTGAGATGAGGTATTAAGTACACTATTTATATTATTCAGACTATTTATCGCTATATTTATTACAACATTTTGGCATTTCACTATCTGTCTATATTTCTGAGATGAGGTATTATGTACGCTATTTACATTACTCGGACTATTGTTCTCATCTTCGTCGCTATATTTTCATTTTCTTCCTATATTACACACAGTTACTGTATGAAGACATTACAAATATAATTATCAATAATGACAAATGAAATTATAGTATGCATTAAATAATTGAATTTATTGAATATTCATAAATAAATTTGTTTTATATACTTTTAAAAAATTACGTTTGAGTTTCGAATACACGTCGATGAACAAATATTTTAGATTGTACTGACATATATATATATATATATATATATATATATATATATATATATATATATATGAATTACAATTAATGAGATCCAAAGCATTTACCTCATACAGATAATCATTTCGTCTATGAGAAAGTAGGTTTTTTTTCCTGGACTTATCAATGCATTGATTTCAGTAAATGTATTTGCATTGATAAGATTAGAGAAAAACTACTTTACCATGGACGAAATGATCTTTTGTATGAGGTAAATTGGTTGGATCTAATTAATTGAAATTCACTTATATGCTCTATAATAAAATTTATATTGAGCTCTCCTTTGTGGATCAGTTATAATACGTTATATTAATAGGATCTACTGGCATTACTTAACCACGGAATTTTTACCCCTCTCTCTCTCTCCCCTCTCAATCTCTCTCTCTTTCTCTCTCTCTCTCCAGATATATATATATATATATATATATATATATATATATATATATATATATTAAATAAAAACAGATTACTTCAAGGTTCCATATAATAAATTATTTCACCACAGCCCTTTTAAAGGACAGTGGATCATCAGATTTATTTCCAAATGTTGAAATGAAAAAATGAAAATAAATTTACACATTTATGACGGGCAATAATAAGGAAATTCACGAAGTGGGGGCAGTGTAGGGAGGTAGAGAGACAGCATTGAGTTAGATGTAACATTTCTATTGTTTCAAATTTAAATTTTCGCTGAAATCTAGACATTGGCACTTGAAATCTGTTAACGGAAGTTATATCTTGATATAGGAAGTGGGATAGACCAAGAAGCATATAAAGTAAAAAAGAAAAAAGAAAACAAGAAAAAGAGAGAATAAAAGAGAAAGAAGTTGTAAAAAAGTGTCATTAACTTCTATTGGAATAGGCGTTGTTTTTTTTTTTACTTTGAGATTTCGTAAATTTTTCAGTTTAAACAGTCTAAGCCATTTAATTATATGTTAAATTTTTTTTTTAAAAACCTTATTACGGACATTTTGGGGATTTAATGTGAAATAGTCGATTAAAAAATATAGAGTTTACATTAAAACACTAGAAACTTTTTCTCAAATATAAGTTTACATCTAGTAGTAGGTGATATATTTATCAGTTTGAATTTTTTTTATGAGATTGATTAGTGACTATTTTTACATTGGTAAATTCTATTACTTAAAATTTAGTATTAATTTAATATGGAGTGGCATTTTAACACAATATTAGAGATCATGCTCCATCATATATTGTAAACACATCTATGTGAATTTCATACACATACGATCTTTCACATCTGCAGTCACTTATACAGGTACACGTATACTGATATACATGGGTAATTTCATATATGTTCTTAGATTCTATCCTCATTGGGTCTTCCCATACGGATTACCTAGTTTTTCGTAAACTAAATATATATATATATGTGTGTGTGTGTGTGTGTGTGTGTGTGTGTGTGTGTGTGTGTGTGTGTGTGTGTGTGTGTCGACCTTCTAGATTCCAATAAATTCCACGAAGAATTTGGTAAGGGTAAAATTAAGATTGACAATCCACCAACGCACGATTGAAAAGAAAACCTCTGTGAAAACACATGCAGTGGATCTGGACGCCTTAACGTAGATGCACAATGGACAGGTGACCAAGAATCTATGAGCAATAATGTTGAAACGCAAAACTGGTCAGACACCACTGCAGAGGAAAATCCGCTCTAGCAGAAGTGGAAAGCTCCTGAGATTGACAAAGTTCCCAAACTTCGGTTGCACTATCTATCAAGTATTCATAATGCACTGACCGATATTGACACCGATATAATGAACTATCCTGTGGCATCACCCTTGTAGTTAAATGAAGGCTCAATTTACCCGCTTGTCATGACTACAGAGACAAAGATTATCCCAAATCACATGCCTATACCACGATATCAATAATCACCAGCTACTTATTCCTGGAAGAAAATAACCTTTTTTTCCTGGTAATGGTATGCAGAACAGGTTATATAGATGCAAGGATCAACTCCTGAGTAAAAAGATGTTACTGGAAATCTGCTAGAAACCTAAGCCGCGCTCGGATCAGTCAGTTACGTGCCATGCGTGATACATGCGTAGGCGATTATGTATCTTTCGATACATGACTGACGAGGCAGATTTTTTCCAGCAGTAAGTTGCCATTTCTTTCTGCGGTAGATCAGTTTCTTTCCAAGCCTACAGAACCCGGTCGACCTGCTATTTATCCATATCTGAAGGCTAGAAGAAGTGGGTTCATACCTTTCCCAAGGGTATTTGCCCGTTAGTGAATGTAATGGATTCGACAGGAATTCGAACTCTGCTCTCCCATCCCTTAATCGGAGCCGCTATCCATTACTCCACCGTAGATAGAAAAGGCTTTTTACAATGTCTCCATGGTAGATAACAGAAAAAAGCTTTTGATAATCCTCCCATGGATCATTAAAGATCTACAGTTCTCTAACATTTCACCAAAAATACTCGGTTTTACTAAGACTAGAAGGCACCCGTCATAATTAACCACACAAATGGTGATATTAAAATAAATAATATAAGAATGAAATTCAGGAAATGCAAAGCGGATTCACTTACATCACTTCTCTTTTGTTTTGCTCTTTTTCGTCTTTACAAATTACTCAACGAATCAAACAGGGGGTACAAAATCTGCAAATGTACCATTAAAACCCCTCTTCTACAAGGATGGCCTCAAGCTTTATGCGTAAAATGAAAACGATCTGAGGAAACAGTAAAGTATTTCAGTGATGATATCGGAATGGAATTGTGCCTTGACAAGTGTGCCAAGACAGTGTAAAGCAAGGGAGATTGTCAAATCTAGGAGTAGAGTGGTAGACATAAACACAGCTATCAGGAACCTACAAGAGGCTTTTTGCAAATATTCAGGTATAAAAATACGGCAGACAGCACTCAAAAATTAAGGAACACATGAGAAAATATACTAGCCTAGATTGCTTTTGGTACCACAGTCAGAACTGAATTCATCGAATAAAATAGACACAATAAATACGCTGTCTATACCTGTTGGTATAGTTCTGGCGTTATAACATAGAGCTTTAGTGATATAGCACCAATCGCTTCTAAAATGCGTAAGCTACTGACTAAACATCGCATGCGCCACCCTAAAAATGATATTAATAGAATATACAGTGGTGTTCGATAAAAGTGACTCACCTGATTTTTTTTACTTAAACTTTTTTTCGCCTATTGTTTTTGGGGTTAAACTAATTTTTAATCTTACTAATATAAAGACCCCTCCCGATCACCTACTATAAAAGTTTACTCATTCTAAGGTATTCTATTTATAATCATAATTTTGGATATTAATTATATTTGGGGGAAAACACTGTGCAAAAAAAGTGACTCATTTATTTCCTGCAACTAGTAATCAACAGAAACATAACCGAACAGCTTTAAATAAAGAAAAATATAGGTATAATTTATTTATAATAGGTAATATAGTTCGCAATATTTAATAATCTATGGGTACTCCTTTATTTTGAATAACCTTTTCAACGCTTTTTGGCATTGACTTCATTAGGTTCTGGCAAATCTCATCTCCAAGCATTGAATTCCATTCGAATATGAAATTCACAATCAAATCCTCTTTGTTGCTCAACTGCTTTCTCGAGATCCTGTACTTTATAATACTCCATAAGTTTTCTATGGGGTTGAGGTCAGGAGATTGGGGCGGCCATGTCATAACACTCACCTGCTTCTCATCAAAGTATTCCTTCATCAATTTTGATTTGTGACAGGGAGCATTATCCTACATAAAAAATGAACTTGGTGGGGTCGATTTGCACCCTTTCAGCAGAAGGGAGCAGACAAGATTCTAAAATTATCTTGTGCTACTCGCTCCTGAGGGTCTTTTCAATAGGTTTTAAGAATTCCATGAAAAGAAATGCATCCCCAGAACATTATACTGAACGTTTTTTAAAATCAATATGCAAATTAGTTAAACCTGAAGAGTGATATTGCTTAGAAGTAGATAAAATATTATACAGATATCGAGCATTCAGCGCGTAGATTCCTCCTTGGAGGGGTGTATGCGCTGAGATACTTATCGGTCACAGGGCTTTGTCCCTGTGCTGGTGGTATCACGGCTATGACTGGCTTGGACCGGTTCTGACCGATTGGACCTGATATGACAATCCAAGACAGGCTATGACCAGCGGCTCGAGTGAAAACACTCGTGTCCCCACGTTAAAAACTGACCTTGTTGTGTCACAACCTGACTCAGTGTAGGGGGGGGGTCAAGTAAATGCCGCGCGTAAATTCCTTCCTGGAGGTGTGTACGCATTCAGATACTTATTGGTCACAGGGCTCTGTCCCTGTGCTGGTGGTATCACGGCTATGACTAGCTTGGACCGACTCTAACCAGTTTGGACCAGCTATGATTATCTTAGACAAGCTAGGACCAGCTTAGACCACGTTAAAAACTGATCTTGTGTCACAAAGAGACTCAGTGGGGGGGTCAAGTAAATACCGCGCAAATTACTATAAGTAATTTGCGCATTATTTATCATCTCACAGTTGCGTCTCTGTGCTTGGACAGAGTGCGCTCAGGGGCTTCTCTGTCGAAGGGCAGAGGGCAACTGAGAAAATAATACTGAGAAGTGCACAGCCCTGGGGAACAGCAGCCCAAGGCCGCACCCTCCCTTTGCACAAGAGGGAGGGATCGGTGCACGCACCGATGCCAGCGCAATCGACGGTTGCGGGTGCCGTGGGTAATCTTTGTCCCCGCCTGAGTGTACGCGCTCGGGCCACCTCTTTAAAAAGACCTTGTGTCATATCTCATTCTTGTGGGGGAATTAGTAAACTCCGTGTAAATTACTATACAGTAAATCTGGGCTTTTAAATCTCAGAATTACTGGGAGAATTGAACTCCAATTTCGCATGTATATACAGAGTGTTCCAAAATGGTTGACCCCATTCTAAATGCCCATATCTCGGAAACTACTTGATGGATCTTAATGAAACTAAATACACTTTATGTTTTATTTCATAAGTTTTATTGGTTAAATTTACAAAGAAAAGTACAAATATGTGTTGGTTCTATGACAGATTTTCATAAATGTTCAATATGAGCGCCGTCTGTGACTTTGCACACGTCGAGTCGAGTGGCTTCATCACTAAAAACTAGCCGATCATCGAAATCTTCTTCTTCGAGTTTATCTAGCATTTCAACACAAAATTCTTTACGTTTTAGCTTATCACCTTCCCTCAAGGCCTGAACGAGCTGCAGCTTGTAAGGTTTAAATCGCAATCGTTTCCTCAGAATCCGCCAAACTGTTGTTTGTGGAATGTGGGTTTCCACACTTGCTCTAACACTCTTCCGAGGACTACGCAGGAAGGCTTCACGAACATACTCCACTATCTCTGCTGATGTTGATGGCCGTCCTGGCGATTTAGGTATGCATAAGCAGCCCTTTTCTTGAAATCTTTGGTGCCAAGTCCTAATTTGTTTTGTAGTTGGTGCCTTCTTTGCAAAATTTGTGAAGAAGGCACGCTGCACTGTCTTCGGTGACTGAGTCCGAGCATACTCTAACACGCGAAATGCCTTTTCTTTTGAAGTGAACGGCATTTCTTAACCTGAAAAGATAGAAATGCCAAACGTTACACACAAAAACTGGAAACGTTTGTACACAAGCTGTGAAAGTTTGCGGTCATTTCAACGAAAATTGTCAAAATTATTGGCCTACGAAATGGGGTCAAACATTTTAGAACACCCTGTATATATATATATATATATATATATATATATATATATATATATATATATATATATATATATATATATATATATATATATATATATATAAATGCGAAATATGTTATGGAATATATATATATTCCATAACGTAAGATTTTACATAATGTGCTATGTTTTTCTAACTCTTCAAATGTTGTATTTAATGTATAACTAATTTTAATTTCTATTTTCCCATCTTTACACAATATTAATTTATCTTATAAATTTTATATAATTTTATCCTCTGTTCTGTCATCCATGAAATAAAAATAATTGTTTGTACGGAAAATAAGGATCTACGTACATCAAATCATCTTTAAATTAAGTAGCAGCAGAAGAATTATCGTTGAACTCTGAAAAGCTAAGCTTGAACATTAATTCTATACTTAAATGCTGCGATCAATTTTGAGTTCTTTTTTAGCATATACCATCAACTCCTTCCTAGCTATTGTGATGATGGCCAAACTAAGAGGGCTCCACTACGATAGGGCGTCTTTTAAGCTAGCTTAATATTTTAGCTAGCTTAACATTTTATGCTGGATGCAATAGTGGATACAAAATGTAAATAAGAGTTACTCCCCTTGAACGATGACAGTAACGATAATGGCTAATATAATATATTAATACAACACTGAATCTGAGCTCAACGAAAATCCTTCCCTGCGCCTAAATGTTCATGGGCTTTTAAATGAGGTATGGGTCATTGAAATCGGACAAGTGGGAAAGGAGGAGTTGATTGGAAACACGAACTCCCAAACACACACACATACACTGTACTTTATATATAAAATAAAGGCAATTAATAGATTGGATGATAAACTATTGTCCTCATTTTTGTTGCCATATTTATCACAACGTTTCGGCCGTTGTACGTTCCGGCGCTCTGAAGGTGGTTGGAATGTCGAATCGAACATTTATTTCGCTCGCTGGTGTACTGTTCTATTTTCCCGTGCCATATCTAATCGATGTCAGTTATCAGTTATCTCTTGTTAATTCCCCTCCCCAAGTTCTCCACCGCCTTAACCAGGTATTGAACCCCCAGCTTTGGGTTCTTTCACTGGATCTAACCAACGCCTTTATCTACTGTGCCTTAAGAGCCACCAAACATCTAGATGATGGGAAACTGAGCGGTATGTTAGAAGTAAACACGTAATATAGCTACTCCTCGTTTAACGATTTATCCGTTTAACGACTTCTAGATTTTCGAGCGGCTATAAAATATTAAGTAAAATAAAATGAAATAAAAAGTAAACAGTTGGTTTTCCTACGTTGCATGACAATTTATATTCCCTATCTTCAAAATGAATCAAACGAAATAAATAAATAAAAATATATAGAATATTTTAGCGATATCAGACGTCTGACAATATCTTTTCAAGGGAAATATGTTACAGTTATTATTTGCCCAGTTATCGTATTTACAAAAATCAGCTGAATGAAGTGGACATAGCAAAAACCTTCTCAAACGATTCTAACAAAGTGGCGCGGCCATTTTTGGACGAAAGCTTGCACGACAAAGAAGACAGGGTATATATAAGACGATTGTCTCTAGCAGCCAAAACAACAGAAACCGGTCGACGATCATGCTTCACCCTGACTATTTTGGCTCGAGCAGGTTACAACCGACAATAATTCACCGACTGTTACAATTTCGACTCCTGGTTTTATTTCGTGGGTAATAATCTGGCAGAACAATTATTGTTATATATTAAGCCACAGGCGTTCGACTGGAAGACCTGTTGTACGAATCTGGTGTCTAGGCTGAACTGCATATTTACTTGTACTGCATTTATAATATGAAAATCGAAATAATGTACAAAATACGGACCTGATTTTCGAATTTGATTGTTACGTTTACTGTAAACTAGGAACATTTAGAAAAAAATCTCTAATATTACAAACTGCAAAGATGACATTAACGCTGAACGTTGTCTAAAGATGGTTGTCACAACCATAATACTCGAGTTATACATTTTAAATAATAGTCAAATATAATTGATAATTTCGCCTATCATCCATTTCACACTCCTCCCTATTTTTAACAGGTGTATATATATATATATATATATATATATATATATATATATATATATATATATATATATATATATATATATATATATATATATCCCTTGTTTATCTTTTAGGATCAGGTTTCAGGTTCCTTCTAATGCCAGTTCAATTCTAACGTCTTCGTCTAAAACTCTGAACTTTAACTTTTATTTACGTCCGAATTACTTTTTATTTTCTGAATAGGAGTAGATAGGTCCGTCTATCGTCCTTTACACACCTCGTCAGTTTTTGGAACAGATATAGATGTTAGTTGCTTTTTCACGGTTTATCAGTGTATTTCCGATTCGCTGTAAATCATTTTCCTGATGTAACCGGCTACCAGGGTGAATATCATTGTAATAAATATTATCTGTGAACTAGCTGAATTACTCGCGCCTTGCTGCGTGTCACACATTATTTGTAAGAAAATGATGATAGATTTTACATCATTGTTATCAGTTTTGGAGAAAAATGATGCAATTCATTATTACTCAATATTCTTGCTAATGTGACCTTCATCTTCTGGCTTTCTCCTTCTATATTTTGGATTGGAGTCCTGCCCTTATTCAAATTTAAATCAAAGGGAAAAATTTTCAGTGAGAGGTTTGTGCTCTGCGAGAACACACTTTGATCAAAATGAAATATACTTATCGATGTGCCCTAGGAAACATTCCTTTGTTCAAATTTGAATTTAATTTATATCAAAAGAAAAAAAATCATGGGGTGGGGGAGCTGGTTCCCCCCTCTTTAATCAAAATCGAAATATACTTATCCAGGTTTACTGGGTAATGTAGTTTCAGAATGTATTTGGTTATGAGTTTGTATCTCCAAAACCCTAGTTGGAATTCGATAACAGACTGTTCCAGGGATTACAAAGAATATCTTGTGAAACGACAAATTGATTTTGCCAAAAATAATATTATCTTACGGACAATATTTAATTCGATATAATTTTCAAATAAAAAGTCTCATTAGAAAATATGAGAAAATTCAAAAGAGAATATGCAGGAATATGTTGTCTTTGACATTCAACACATGTATATATATATATATATATATATATATATATATATATATATATATAGATAGATAGATAGATAGATAGATAGATAGATAGAGATTGTTTAAGGATCAGGTTATTGTAAGCTGCTCGTTTACTGGGACGTTGCTATATATAAGTTTTTAACTAAGGTAAATGATCTATTATTGTTGCATACAGAGAAACATAAATAGATTACATTAAAATTACGTAGAGATTTATTTTGTAATCGTATACACAGTCGTCAGCTTTTTTGTCTCACGGTAACTTTCTTGAGTGTTTGAACGACCAAGAAAAATGGGAGAGGCGGGAAATATCGTGGACGTTAAGAAGGAAATAAAATGGAGGGAAATTCAGGAAGAGGAAACGATAAAAAATGATAAAAGATGCTATAGTAGATATTTAAATATTCAGCAAGAAATATGTCTTTATTATCGGCGTAAGTTTCCTGTCTATCTCCTGCTCAGGTATTAAATAGAAATGTCTCTGAGTAATAAAAGACTGCGACCAATAAAATGTATTTTTCCTTCGGTTAAGATCTCAAATATGGTCCTCTTGTCGGTATTTGAATATGCAAATGTTTTTCGTCGTAATCTTTATCTCAGAGAAGAATTAAACAATTATTATTCTTTTGGCACTAGAAATGCTGCCAAGCTAACGAATTCCAGTTTCTTCTTCTGCATCTTATCATTTTAAACGTATATATTTTTATATAGATAACAGAAACTAATAGCTATTTTTTTAGTTCAAATCCGAGACATTTTTACTTTCCGTTTGTCAGTGGCGGCGATTAATCGGAAGAACCTATGCATTCAAGTTGGTAATAACAGGAAAACAAGTGATGGTTTTAGTGAGCAATCAAACGCATATAATCACTCCGTGTCGAAATTCTTGGAAATCCAGGCTTTCAAGAATGTCGGTCGATTATCAATAAAATATCCTGACAAAATATATGTCAATGATAAGTTGACAGAAGTTGGGAATATTTTAGAATAATCTGCCTCACAGGAGAAACAAATTGCTGGAGTGAGGTTGCCACGTTTATGCCGAGTGATTTAAGTGAAATGATTATTCATCATTTCGGTCAAAAGCACGAAAGGGCATTCAGTGAACGAAGAAAAGGAAGACAAATTTTGAAATCTACGATATACAAATAAACTACGAAAATAAGCATTGGAATTGTGAATTGATTCCAGCATCAAAAAGAAAAAGAAAAAAGCGACAAAAGCACGATATTTACTTGACCTCCCAACTGAGTCAGGTTGTGACACAAGGTCGCTTTTTAAGGTGGGAACCCGAGTGTTTTCACCCGGGCCGCTGGTCTCGGCTGGTCATAGCTTGTCCAAGCTGGTCTATGTTAGTCATAGCTGGTCATAGCTAGTCTTGGCTTGTCATAGCTGGTCCAGGCCGGAGCCGGTCCAAGCTAGTCGTAGCCATGATACTACCAGTAAGTATCGAGTGACGCTCTCAGCCAAAAGGCCGACAAAGCGAGCGATCTGCGAACAGATACTACACTCGGATCCTGGCCTCCAGGCCGAGAAGCGTCAAAAAAGCGACAAACACACAGAGAGAGAGAGAGAGAGAGAGAGAGAGAGAGAGAGAGAGAGAGAGAGAGAGAGAAACAAAGAATTCGAATCTTATAACCGATGGCATCATCAAACTTTTTTATGACATAATAATATGATCATACTCTCGTTAATTCGTTTGGTGTTCGTCACAGTACCAACTGCTCTTTCATGCTGCAGATAAAGTGACAACAAGTCAATAACCCATTACTCTAAGTATTTTAGTAACGTTTTCTTTGAACAGTGCCCACCTCTTGCTGTTAAAGTTAATACAGCCATTTTAATATTTTGTTAATGTCCTTTTCTGTATCTACAGGGTTCCATTGTGGGGGGCCTGTTACTAACACTAGTTTTGTTTAGTTGTGTAAATATTTTTATATCATGAACATTGGGGATTTATTGTTTAAGCCCAGCCCTCCACAAAAGCTGTATATATGGGGATTAGTTAGATTTACCTTGAGTGGATGTGGTATTGTGGAGTATGTGTATAGCAGGGAGGTGTGGATGAGATCTTTTGGTGAAAGGATCAATGTTTGGACGATTGGGTCAATAAATGAGGCTAGCTAAGTTAGACGTAAGGCAGTTGAAGACGACCCTCCTTCCATTCCAATTTTTGCCCATGTGGCACATTTGCACTTTTGTACAATAAATACTTCTACAGGGTTCCAGTTATTACAAGTATAACAATTATTGTGCCTTTTTAAACATATTTTTCAATGTTAATTTCAGTATCCTCATCTTTATTATTTTATTATATTCTCCAACAGATATTTTTTTTATCTGATGATATTTCTGTATCTATGACAAAGACACAGTTTTGTTTTTTTAGTTTTTAATCGCTATAACAGCTTTATTAACGATTCTATGTCTCTCAGTATGAACGTTAAACCCACAAAGAGTAGAATCCCCAATGTCTTCTATGGTTGGAATTGTAATGTTCATGCCATTTCTTAAAGGACCTTCCTGGTATCATCAGTTTTCAACTCGCTATCTATGATGATGACACAACGATTTACTCCTGCCTTAACCCTTTGAGCCCTGCGTTCCTGAAAAATTCTTAACTTTTTACCTGCGCTCCTGGATCAAAATTCGCAAATAATTGGTCTGTAAGGTTTCACGATAGATATAAAAACAGTTATAAAACATAAGAATTTTACTTATCAGGGAGATGATTTCATGCCTTCACTTATTCGCCAGAATTCTTTCTTTGTGTCCCAGTCGACCTGAATTAGACAACCGATAGCAAAACACAACGCAGATATTTACCCACAGTTCAACCGGTGGCTGGGCATAAAGTCATTATTCTCTGCCACCGGTAAAGCGGTGGTCACGGCTCAAAGCGTTAACAGTAAGAATTGGCAGATGACCTCTAAATGACGAAGACTCTGTTCTTAAATGGGGTCAATAAATGCTTTGTTAATTTTAAAGACTACAAAACGAAACTGCGCTTTATTTTTCCGTCTTGAAGAACCTTTTCTACCTTTCATCAGCATAGCTGTCATCTTCCGGGGTAGCGACTCGTTTTGCTTTCTCCTGCTAATGTTTTCAGCTGATATGAAATGGAATGATTGTATTGAATCAAATGTTCGGCCTGCTGCTAGGAAAGCTGATTGACTGTGTTGTGCTAAAGGAAATTTCCCGCCGAAATATATCTTACATATAAGACAATCATACATCCGTGCACTGAATATTTCTGTCAATTCTGCTCTGGCGCTACTTCTACGCATTTAGATATTATTGACAAGATGCAAAGAATCTGCCAGGTCCTAACCTGGCATTCCGCCTTCGTTCACCTACTCACCGTCGTAACGTAGCTTCTATGTACCTTTTCAATACATATTTTCATGGTAATTGTTGTGAGGATATTCCCACTTTGCTACGTAGCTATATGAATGTAAGTCCAGTACTAAATGGTCGGCAAGTTCTCATGATTTTACAGTCGACAATACTAGATGTAAGAGGGTCTATGCTACCATTTCCTTCTGTCCAATTCTCGTTAGTGAAAGTTTCTTCTTGCTTTCACTTAAATTTCGATCTTCAAAAATATAAATGCAATGTCAATCTTTATTTTCAGTCTGCTTAATTCCTGCCCCTTTATAGTTATCTCCCCTTACTATTTTTTATCCTTTTTCTTACGTACTTTCAATCTCGGTAACCCCTTGTGCGTTAGTGGTTTATTGATGTGAATCCATTAAAACATTGCTTGCTTGGGATGAAAACATTAAAAGAATAATTTCTCAGCAGCTATCCCACTCCAGTGTCCGTATATCATTCAACCTTATAATTTAGATCATTTTATTTCAAACTTTTTTAATCGGGAGTCAAAAAGTTAAATATAGATCCGGTTCATCCGGGAGACAAAAAGGTAGATATAAATCCAGTTTGCACGAGATGCAAAAAGGGAGATAGAGATCCCGTTTACACACGAATAGAAAGTAGAGATATAGACCCAGATTACATGCGAATCAAAAAGGTAGGTATAGATCCAGTTTGCACAAGATGCAAAAGGGCAGATACAGATCCACTTAAGACGAAAATCAATAAAGTAGATATAGACCCGCTTTACACGTGAAGCAAAATGATACATGTAGATCCGGTTTACACGAGAAACAAGATGGTAGATATAGATCCTTTTTAAACGAGAATAAAAAAGTATATATATATATATATATATATATATATATATATATATATATATATATATATATATATATATTTTTGCTTCTCGTGTAAAGTAGACTAGATCTCTCTCTCTCTCTCTCTATATATATATATATATATATATATATATATATATAGAGAGAGAGAGAGAGAGAGAGAGATCTAGTCTACTTTACACGAGAAGCAAAAAGGCAGATACAGATCCACTTAAGACGAAAATCAATAAAGTAGATACAGACCCGCTTTACACGTGAAGCAAGAAGACACATGTAGATCCGGTTTACACGAGAAGCAAGATGATAGATATAGATCCTTTTTACACGAGAATAAATAAGTATATATATATATATATATATATATATATATATATATATGTATATATATATATATATATATATATATATATATATATATATATATATATATAGATCTAGTTTACACGAGAAACAAAAGGCAGATACAGATCCACTTAAAACGAAAATCAAAAAAATATATATATAGACTCACTTTACACGTGAATCAAAAAGATATATGTAGATCGGGTTTACACGAGAAGCAAGATGGTAGATATAGATCCTTTTTACACAAGAATAAAAAAGTATATATATATATATATATATATATAGAGAGAGAGAGAGAGAGAGAGAGTGAGAGAGAGAGATCTAGTTTACACGAGAAGCAAAAGGCAGATACAGATCTACTTAAAACGAAAATAAAAAAAAATATATATAGACTCACTTTACACGTGAATCAAAAAGATATATGTAGATCGGGTTTACACGAGAAGCAAGATGGTAGATATAGATCCTTTTTACACGAGAATAAAAAAGTATATATATATATATATATATATATAGAGAGAGAGAGAGAGAGAGAGACAGATCCAGTTTACACGAGAAGCAAAAGGCAGATAGAGATCCACTTAAAACGAAAATCAAAAAATAGATATAGTCCCGCTTTACTCGTGAAGCAAAAATATACATGTAGATCCGTTTTGCACGAGAAGCAATATGGTAGATATAGATCCACTTTAAACAAAAAGTAAAATGGTAGATATAACTCCGTTTTACACGAGAATCAGAATGCCAGATATGGATCTAGCTTACTCGAGAAACAAAATAGTAGATATAATTCCGGCTTATCGAAAATCTAGAAAGAGATTTGGTTTATCCGTTGGAAATTGTTTGGTTGAATATAGTGTCAAAATGCAGAAAGAAGTTTCTTCTCTGGCCACACTGAACTGCAAATCACTAATTCGTGAATAATCTCACTATGTTGTTTAGATAAGCTGGATATTGTACCTACACATTTTTATGTTCACCAGAAAATTCCTGTTAAATAGACATCCATCTTTTTCAGCAATTGTAAATACCTGCGTCTTCTCCTTCAGCCCTTTATTCTTCAGCCACTGATGGGTTTTGTGTTTATCTACATCAGCACCGTTAATTGAAAGTGCATATCCGCGATGTAAGTGTTTGTGTTCCTTATTTTCTTTTAATTGTTCAACATTGTCTGTTAGCTTCCAGTTTTGTGATTTTAGCACCATCTCTTGATTTTGTATTTTACTTTCACAAATCTCTTAACAAGCAGTATCCTGTCAGATATATTTTTTCCATATTTTCTAAACCAATATTTTAGAGTTACATTCCGTACAATTTCTAGACAATTTCTTTATTTGCAAGTTGTATTGTATTTATATGAAGAGCTAATAGCCAGAGGAAACTAAAATATCTCGAATCAAAATAAAATTAAGTCTATTTCCAAAATGTCTTTCATAAGAAAACTATCATTTACTACTACGAAAGTAACAAGAAAATGATGAATAAAAAAGCAGAACCGTTTGGAACAAAATCGGGGTGGGGGATAAGCACCGTAATTAAAAATAAGGCGAGACATTACCAATAGACATATTATATTAATGATGCCAGTAAAAATGAAATCCCTAGTCGGAGTAAGCGTGAAAGGAGAGAGGTTTATTCGGTTTCTGTTCGAAACGGTGTATTTCGTTTTTATAATAATGGCTAGTGATTGTAGAAGGACTTTAGGTAAAAAAAAAGAATGCAGAAATTGTTCTATTTGCAGTTCCTGAATTTGAATGTTGATATTTAACATCCATCTTTTTCATAAGATTACAGTATCGAACGCAAACGTAAGAGTTCAAGTCATGAAACCAGCATTAACACTAAAATAACACTTTATACAGTAAGAAAGATATTAGGTAAAATGAAAAGATATGCATATAGGTAATGAAGGAAAGAAAAAAAAACGAAAACAGGCGATTAAAGAACACTTTCATTCAGCCATTGGAGTTATGGTTGGAGCTCGTATCAATGCGATTCATCATTAATTAATATTATGGTTTGCAATATCGCTAAATCTATAATCAATCTTATTTTCAGCAATTTTTCCACTAAAAATAAAAGCAGTTTCCATTAGTGACCAAAAACATTTTGCTTATTTTCCGTATCTCGTGGTTTTCAAGGAACACGCTCTCTCTCGTTATATATATATATATATATATATATATATATATATATATATATATATATATATATATACACGCACACACACACACATATATATACACACACACACACATATATATATATATACATTTTATATATATATATATTATATACACACATATATATATATATATATTCAGTACAAACAATCTATATCCCTCGCTATCTCTCTCTTTTTTCTCTCTCTCTCTCTCTCTATATATATATATATTTATACATATATATATGTATGTATTCATATATATATATATATATATATATATATATATATATATACATATATTCAGGAAAAACAATCTCTATCCCTCGCTATCTCTCTCTATCTTTTTTTTCTCTCTCTCTCTCTATATATATATATTTATACATATATATGTATGTATGCATATATATATATATATATATATATATATATATATATATATATATATATATATATATATATTCAGGACACACAACCTATATCCCTGGCTATCTCTCTCTCTCTCTCTCTCTCTATATATATATATATATATATATATGTGTGTGTGTGTGTGTGTGTGTGTGTGTGTGTGTGTATGGGTGTTTTTGTGTGCTATGTAAAAGCCTCAGCTAAAGGTCAAACGTTTAGCAATATATGAGAAACAAACTGTATTCGAGAGACATAACAAGAGACATAGAGAGATAGGAGGGAACTTTAATAAAAAAATTACTGTCTTTCCGTGACTTAATGTTTCATCCACCTGTAAAAATATTCAAAATAATTGAAGCCTTAATAATGAGAAATAAAAAACACAAACTTAACAATATTAACTACGAACACGGCCACAATGTGTTAACTATATTCGGAAAATGAAACATCACTGTAACACTAAAACACACACACACACACACACACACACACACACACACACACACACACATACATACATATATATATATATATATATATATATATATATGATAAAATGCAGTTTTAGTGAGTATATATTTTTCGGTTTAAGTGCTCAATATAACGTGTACATTGAAGTCAACACCCAGTCTGTTTCATGCTAATCGTCAGGCTTATATATACATACATATATATATATATATATATATATATATATATATATATATATATATATACATATACACTGAAGAACGCCGTCGTTTCCAACGTATGATATTACAGCAACTCGGTTATTCGGACCGAACATTCACAATAATAGCAAATAGCTGGTTTTCACACAGCTCTATATAACTCTGACTATCCTGCTAGTACCAATAGCTGAGCGGGGGGAGAAGATTCTTACCTTCCCCCAACTGTAAGTGAGAACGTAACGAACATGACTGGAATTACCCAAACTTGCATCCATTTTTACGACCACTGTCTGATCATTGGTCGTTGGATGTGATAAGGTAATTTAATTTATAGCCCTTCGTATCCTCAAAAATCCAAATGCATTTTTCCTGACACAAATTTTGACTTTAATTTTGTGCGTGAAGATATCGAACCAGATTCATGTGATGTCGGCGAAACGCATCGTACAAAAAGTGTTTGCACTTTGTCACGTTATATTCACACTATTTTTTATTATATTTCTTTCCGTCGCATTAAATAATTCATCACGGAATAGTATATAAAAATCGTCAAAAGTTTCAATGCTAGTCGGAAAAAATGTTAATGCATATTATTGTATTTATATTGATATACGGGGTCCTTACATCAAAAGCTCCAAATCGTGTAACAGCATGTATATTTGGCCATCCCATAAAATGTTTAATATCTTAAGAAAATACTAACTTTATTGAGTTTCTTTTTTTTCAGGTTTTCAGATAAGACGTTTAGCCATCCTGACCCTATTTGTTGTAAGAATCACTGAAAAACTTATTCAGTTATTCAGCTAGAAAGAGAAGAGGTTAAAATTACTATGTGGCATCCACATTCCATTTTCTCAACTGAATAGAGGCTAGGCAAAAAGATCATTCAAGCCTTCAGTAATGGCAGCAACATTTATACTCTGGCTTTCGACTTCGTAGTCCATTCAAGAATCGTTTAACAAGAGGGAACATTAGAGAGGAAAATTGGATCAGGCGGTCACTACAGAAAGAGGGATCATCATTTCAATTTAGAGCTAAATACATTCTTATTGTTTAAAGTAGAGTCCAGTATTGTTATAAGACCTCAGATAATTGCAGTAAAATATCTATAATGATTTCTAAGATTCAACAGTTCAAAGCTTAATCTAACAATTAGGCAATTTTGCTGTTACAAGTTTTGAACAATTTTGCTGTTACACGCGGTATATCACTCAAAAGTTACTCATTGTAACAAAAGGAATTATTTTTATGTGATCCATGATCATCCGTTCCTTGAAAGGGACATGTCTCATAAAAAAGTAATAAGTAACACATTTTAATATGCATAATACTATATTTTAATTTTCAGGTCAGTTAATAAGAAAGTTCTTATTTCCAAATAGGAGATTCATTTTAAATTTGTAGAAACTTTCTTTTATTTGTAAATAGCAATGATAACGACAATATAAGCCGTTTCCCTATAAGGAAACAGTTAGCACTCATTGACCGAGCATTCATTATTGACATTTATTAAATCTTTCTGTAATGTAATTGTTCAGGAAAATAGATTTCTCAAGTCCAGTAACTGTTATCGCTCCTTACAAGATTAATGGGAGTTCCCCTTCCTCATCCTTTATTGGAATTAATGTGGAATATCTGCATCTTCGTTATGTCATTATTTTCCTTTCGTGGTAAATGTGATGTTGGTTGCCCTAAAGTAATGTGGTTTATTATTTGGTACAGTTCTTCGCTTGTGATTATGTAGTGCCAGTTGTCAATGTTCAATAAAGTATGGTATTCGACAAGACCCTCCGACATCACTCGCCATTTTTAACCAATGATCTTAGAATGCTTACAGTTTAGGTATTTCTGAACTGGTTTGGTGCCATACATGATATCCATATGAAAATCTCGATCTGATGGGGCTAGTTAAGAATATGACTCGAGTTTTTTGGTTGATATTTTGGGTTGTGTAGCAATTACCACTGGCAGAGCCAATTCAATATTCAATTCCTTCTCTTTTATACTATTTCTTTAATAAATGTTCGGTTTCATTATACCATGGAAATTCAAATTTGTACACCCTTGTGCAAACTAATTGAAACAACCGCTTTAGTTTCCTTTCAAAATATGATCAGTTTTAAACCCATTAGAATGACAGGGTGTAATCGATTTCTATTTTCGTCCTCAGATTAGGTCATTTATAATGGTGTTCTGTAATATGAATCTATTTTCAGGGTGTATGACGAAATTTGTTTGGCCTTGGAAAAATATTGCATCATCCGTGATTGCATCCAATTTCTATCACGCCCAGACACTATTGTCTCGACTGTCGATTGGTTGTACCACAACCAATGTCTGCGATAGATGCTACTCCAGGAAGCTCATGAACACACGGGTCAGCATTTATGAGAGATTGCGGACTGTATGAAGAAAGAGAAGCCCGTGACGAAGATTATAAACGTGTGGCTCCGCGACCTCCAAATCAATGAGGAATTCTCCAAATTAGTGGATCCCATGCCAAATTGTATCAAAGAGCTTCAAAAAATAAAGACGGACACACGAAGTACTAACATGTGCACGGGGTCATTTTTCATTGGAAAAATACGAAACATGTAAATAATAATTAATCTTTCTTTTTTTTCAATTAATGTGCACAAAGGTGTATATCCGGGTATTTTCGAACAGTCTGTTGCGGATTTGAATCAACGCACAACAAAGAACAAAGCGGGAAAGTTTTAAAATATAAAAATATGAAATATTATTTTCGTGTTTTTACGACTAAATTTTTCTAACGTGTAAGAGTATTAAAGTTGTTTGTAGCTCTTTGTTAAGTTGAAAATAAATTTAATTTCTCCGCGCATACGAAAGACAGAAGAACGTCAAGGGAGATAGTAAAGAGTAAAGTGAAAATGCCGCGTAGCTTGGTGAGTAAAAGGCATGAATGTCACGTAGCAAAGTGAGGAAGACGAACGAATGAGTAAGTAAATCTCTTTGAAGCCGCCGTGGTGAACTAATGTCGTGTGTATCCGTCTCTATCTCCTTACTGATTTTGTCCGTCTAGAGACTTTACTTAAATATTTTAAGAGAAATCACGAACCATACATTTTTTATTGTTGGCGGGAACGAGACCCATTAGTTGAAAAATGTTATATATTTATTTTCAAAGGGTTTATTTATTAACCGGAAGAATGCGCGGTTCCTCCGATTTAAAAACCATTTCTTTGTGAGATTGACGGCCTTGGACTTTATTTCCGTCTTCGCTCCATAATTCCTTGGAATTTTACATCCATTTATTTATGTAAATCTAGAAGACTAGTTAATGAAAAGAGCGTGGTTATAAAGTACGGGCAGGAGTCTAGATAGCAGAATGCAAAACACACTGAGTCACTGGGATAAGAAGTGGCTCGCTCATTTCCTGCAACTAGTAATCAATACAAACATAACCGAACAGCTTTAAATAAACAATAATAGAGGTATAACCTATTTATAATAGGTAATATAGTTCGAAATATTTAATAATCTATGGGTCCTCCTTTATTTTGAATAACCTTTTCAACCCTTTTTGGCATTGACTTGATTAGTTTGGGGCAAACCTCATCTCCAAGCATTGAATTCCATTCGGATATGAAATTCACAATCAAATCCTCTTTGTTGCTCAACTGCTTTCTCGAGAGCCTGTACTTTATAATGCTCCATAAGTTTTCTATGGGGTTGAGGTCAGGAGATTGGGGCCGACATGTCATAACACTCACTTGCTTCTCATCAAAGTGTCCCTTCATCAATTTTGATTTGTGACAGGGAGCATTATCCTGCATAAAAATGAGCTTGGTTGGGTCGATTTCCACCCTTTCAGCAGAGGGAGCAGACAAGATTCTGAGATGCTGTTGTACTGGTCGCTCCTGGGGGTCTTTTCAATAGGTTTTAAGAAACCAGTTCCATGAAAAGAAAAGCATCCCCAGAACATTATACTGAACGGATGCTTGACAGTACTTACTGCTAAATTCAAAGAGCTTTCAAAGATTCTTCTTCGGATTTTAGATCGCTTATCCTTTGAATTTAGCTCAAATTTCGTTTCATTTTTTAGTAAAAAAAAATCAGGTGAGTCACTTTTATTGAACATCACTGTATATACCCGAAACCTTACTACGTTTTCTCTTAAATGCGACGAGGTGTTGGTATTTCAACGGATGAATGCTCCAAGTTTCCATACGATATTCTGGCGATATTAATGAAGTATGCCCTTATTAAATCACTTTGAATGGATCGAAATTTACGTTATAATTAGAGAGATAAAACGAATATATTGAGCACAGCTTTCTGTATAACGTTTGTGAAAGTGTAGATTTGACAATTTGAAAATATATATAAATTTTACTGTTTAAAAAGATATAAAGCTGCCAGTTACTTAAATATCGCTACATAATAATTTAATCGAAACATTGATATATAGAAAATATTCTTAGAAATAAATACGCAGAAGATCATTGAACTGGTGTTAAATATCAATCTTCCTATATGGCAGTGAATACTGTATAATTTTCTAATCTAGATATAAAATTATGTGACTTCCGTTAGACCGTTTTTCCAACACACCATCTAAAATAGCCATAGATTGACCGATCGAAACCAGTGTTTTGGAATGAAGTGCAAACAGGAAAAACGGGTTACATAGTAAAGTTGTTTTTTCTAAGATACGTATCTTAGTACAATAAAGTTTTATTAAGATTTTTGGAAAAATGAAAAGTTTTATTATTTTACATACCAAATACACCCACTATTTTAGAATCAATTTACTGATTAAAATAACAAATACTTATTTAATAAAATGCAAAGCTTATTTTTTAATATACAAGAATCCCCTTCCAGTTTACCAGGCGTTTGTGAGAACTATAAACATATCGCAATGCCAAACGCTTCAAATATTGGAATATGTCTCCAGAAAAATATATTTACCAGTTGTATGTTGCATGCTCAAGAGTAAGAAATCCTAAGAATATATTTTTTGCTGTTAAAAAAGGAGAACAAAAATTTTCTTAAAAAATATTGTTTACCATGAAGTCTTGTTAAATTAAAATTTAAAAAATATTAAACCGCGAAGTAGGATTCTTGCCAAGGAATTCTTCCAACGAAATCAGTTTATTCAAATTTCATCGATTGGTTTGCGAAATTAAACGAAACAAAGAGTTTGTAAATCTCGACAAAAAATTTAGCGATAACTGCAACAGTACTAAACTATGTGAGGATTAGGAGACGTATAATTAACTCTTTCGTCCATGCATTGAATAGTGATGTCAAATCTGCAAAAAATACAAAGAAGAATCTGATATATTATATGTCCCAACATGTGATCTCGGCTTCAGTCCCTTCCCCAACAACGTACAGTAGCTGCCTTGTGCCTTTTCATTTGTTATGTTCGTGGTAAGTAGTCTGCTGATCTTTCAAGTTTGGAACCTAGAATTTATGAGTATAACTAGCTTAGTGGCAAGGTCTTGTTATTTTACAGTTTAAATATCTAAATATTATTCCTTCTCAGTATTATGAAAATCAATTACGCGTACTTTATTTCCAATCAATTTTCACCTTCCTGTTTTTTTTGTTCCCGCTCTCGTTACGCAGTAACCTTTTGCGTCTTAGTGGCTTTATTGCCATACATGGGGTGAAATGATTAAAAAACGAGAAAAATGTTCTTCTACCGAATAATGTAAGTAGTAATATTGACAGAATATATGAAATATGAGGAAATCGTAGGGAAATAGGAACGAAGAGATTTATACAATCAACAGCGTCCTGAGTATGACAATAAACTACATCCAACTGCAAGGCCTGTGATCAGGAGGTTTGGATGAGCGTCGAACCACCTTTTAATTGCTGGTGTTAGCGTCCCATCTATGGGCAATTAGTTAACCCCTAAACTGTGTTTATAACACTATGAAAGTGTAAAAATAGTTTTTCATACGAGAAATACTTTGTAAAAATTATTACGAGCAAAAAAGTTTTTTGAGAAAAAAATTTATTACCAGCAATACGTTATTACGAGCAACGCATTTTGGAAAAAAATATTACCAGCAATATTTTTTTTGAAAAAATATACTAGCAGATATACAAATTTAAAAAGTTACCAGCCATACAAAATTATCAGAAATAGATGTTGGAAGAAAGAATATTGCGAGAAATAGATTTTGGAAGGAAAAAATATTATCAGCAATACATTTTCGAAAAAAAATATTACAAGCAATAAAACATTGTCGCCATTACATAAACCATTGAGGTTCTTATGCCATAAAAAAAACAAATCAAACCAAACCAAACAATCAACACAGACATTTGATAACAGATGAGGGAAAAATCTATTAAATTTAACTTTCACAGGACATAATGAAGGCAAGGAAATAAGAGAAACATGCGAGGAACCTAAATACGGTGTTTATGTGAATGGATGCAGAACCTGGATCGTGAATGACTGTAAAATTCCAATAGGTATTTAATTAAAAAGAAGAAAGCTGCAAAATCTTGAGAGAACATGGCAAAGAAAATAAAGCATCTAGATTGTCCCTTTGACTGAATAACAGTGGGTAATTACCGAGCCATTATCATGTTATGGCGATACAGCATTGCAGATAGCATGTCTGTAACTGAGTTACCATTAGTATCTATCTATATTTCTGAGATGATGTATTATATACATTATTTACATTATTCGGACTATGACCTCATCTTTGTCGCCATATGTCCATTGTCCACTGTGCCATGTGTCCTCAAGGATACAGGCGTTGGTTAGATCCAGTGACAGGACCCAAAGAGTGTGATTTCAATACCCGGTTTAGGCAGTGGAGAACTTTCAGAAGTAAATTGACATCCCTTAAATATGGTACGTGGAACTAGAACGGTCTACCCCAGCGATCGAAATAAAGGGTTCAGTTCGACATTCCAACCACCTGAAGAAGGCCGGAGCGTACAACGGCCGAAACGTTGTAAGAAATATGGCGAAAAAGATGAGGACAATAGTCCGGATAATGTAAATAATGAGTTACCTCTTTTGTGTTAATGTGTTCAGGAATGCATTTCATGAATAGACTTGAATTTCTGCAAGGGTTAGCCATCAGAGGATTTGGATCCATTGCGTGTCAACTACCCACGATCAAGAGTCGTACTAACAAACATGAGAAATATTGACCTAAATAGTACAAAGTGTTGCAAAATGCTTGCAAACAGTTACTGCCTGTGTCAAGGATCACGCCAACATCATACACTCCTCAGCATTAAACATCTTCCGCCTGCTGGCACAACGACTCTCATATTCAAAGGATGTTTCAACACGCTTATTGACTGATTTTCTGAACTGGTTAGAAACATCTGAACAGATTACAGATAAAAAGTTTTTCACAGATCAATGGAGAGTGTCTTTGATTCAGAAGAGTTTTTAATCATACTCTTCTTCTCCGACGTTTAAACCTTTGATCACTGACCACCGATTTACCGGTAGTAGATAAAAAATGACGTGATTTCCAGCCACCCGTTAAACAGTGGTAGAGAAAAATTACTTAATGCCTAACTATCGTAAACACTTGTGTCGAGTTTTGCGATTGGTTTTCTTATTTTGGAAAGGCCAATCAAAAAACTCGTATTCCGATGTCATCGAAAGTTATATAAATATGTTCGCTACTTTTCATTGTGTTTTGTACATGTGTTTTGGTTAAAAAAGATCGTTTTTACCATGTAGCATGCAAAGTCTCAACAAGCCTCAGCAATTACGGATAAAACGTGCGAGAAAAAAACTATATACAGTGCAGCAAGTAATTGAATTTTTACTCAGGAGCTCAGACAGAAATGTTCAAATTTGTCAGGAAAGCAGAGCTCAAAGGGTTTTAAAAAAAACGTGGATTTTCATGTACGATATAGACTATTTTCAAGGATAGGTTAAGCTGTACCAGCATAAAATTGGGATTCAATATGACGGAACGTTCCTCCAATTTTCCTGGTCACCATGCTTGCAAATCGCCATGTAGTTCGGTTTTTAAATCACATGGAATCTAAACGTACTTAAATTTTTAAAAAGATATAATTCTAATTTCTTGAACATATGCTAGTGACATGCTTGATTGTTACATTTTTTATTGGTTATCCACCCGTTGAAGGTTATTTAAAAGCAGGAAATATTTTGGATTGTGAGAATATTTATTCGAGATAATAATGGTTTAGTAATACAAATTTTACTAATTAAGGCAGTGGAAGGAGAGAAGGTGGCTTTTTACCTTTCACAAGAGTATTTGAGCGTAAGTGAATATAACCAACTCATCTCTCCGATTCGTAATTCCGTTATGCCACCCGCACATAGCCCTTGGTTCTTCACAAGCGGTCACTCATCTAGTTAACGAGAAGGATCGGTGTTGCTTAACTTCGGTGATCGTATGCGAACCGCTGTTTTTAACGCGATGTGTCCGTAAGCATGCTGAAAACAAACGGCTAGGAATTCAAAACATACCCCGAAAAGAAACGGAGAAGAATATGTTATTGTTCTTATCAAACAAAATACAATTTAGCTATTCAGGTGATTCATACACTGATTTGCACGTCTCTGTTGTGTCTATGTTGATAACAGTCCTTTAATTGTAAAGGCAATTGTTATAACAGAAAACAGCAGATGTGACGTAGAACGGAATTGACAGAATTGCGAAATGAGCCTTCCAGGAAATAAACACAGTGTTTAGATAAAGCAATATTTGGTTAAGAAAAAGTAGAAATTAAAACTGAACTGCTATGTCATATCTCCTCTCCACTATAGCAGTGAGTGCTGAAAAATGTCCTTGGAGATGTACAAGAGACTCGAAAAGGCAGAAGGTTCAACAGACAGATGGTGAGAATACCATGGACAGGAAATGTAAGCAATAAGGAAGTTTTCTTGAAAATAGAAACTATAAAGACATTGGGATTTAAAGTCAGAACGATACACTTGAAATGTGTATTTCATATTATGAGGAAAGACGGCTTGGATAACTTAATACTCATAAGACATTAAGGGAAGGCTAGGGGAGGGAATCATTGAGCAACTGACCTAATGATATGATTTATATGAACGGATAGCAGAGCAAAGACTAAGCGCGAGTGTAAATAGACTTTTATATAGAGACAGAGGGCAAGAAATTGTAAAGAACCAAAGAGGGGTGCTCGCATTTTCATAATTCAGTTGATATCAACGAGAAGAAGACATAATAACATACCCTTTCTAGTTGAATGAGAAAAAAAATATAGTAGTATATTCCAAAGTAATCGGTGTTAAATTCTCGTGCGTTCTATGTCTATAAAATCTAACCTGTCAAAGTATGCGATGTTATCGATGCTCTGGGTGGAATCTCCTTTCTAGGGACTGTCCAGTTCGACGAGAAGATGCCTGTCAGCCACGAATGTCATGCAAAACAATGCGTTGCTTCCGGTGTCAAGTAGTAGGCCTCATTGCCTATTATATTTCTTCATTATGTCAAGGGAAAAGAAGAAGGGGACAAGACGTCAGCGCTGGTCTCTTCCCTAACCGAGTTATGAATGAAGCGCTACCCGTCTTGGGTATTTACGTGAATTCGGCAATTTTGGCTACCGCCTTTGGTAGGGAATGAGAATATTTTTCTGTGACGTGGAAATAATCTGCGACAAATATTTCCTTTGCAATCCCAGTTTACTTACACAAAGCTACGCTACATTTCCAAATTATTGCGTTACGCATATCCCAGAAGTTCAATTCTCCATGACAGAAGAGCGGTAAATATCTATTGCAATGATGTCTCTAATTACTGTGTGCTGCAGTTTATAAGGCTTCTAATTAAAGCTTAGGATCATTTATTAAATAAGTAAAAATTCCACCAAAATTTTATACACACACCAGGAAAGGTAAAACATATATCAAAATATTTATTTTAATACTACATTTATTCAGACATCACAAAATTAATGCAATTATCTTTGGACTCAATAATCACAAGAGATTCTTCAAATGGTGGTTTTTACCTTCCAGAAATTTCATTACCATTGCCAACTACTGGTTGGGCAAGGTTGGCCAGTGTCCAGTGGGATAAAAAGCAGATGCATTTTCAATTTCTTCTCTAAGTGTCGCCAATGTAGTCGGTTTTGTGGCATATATAACATCCTTTAGAGTTTACTAGCTTTTCTTTCCTAAAGTGTGGAGTATTCTGCATTAATTATTTAGTTTTAATTAATTAATTAATAATATACTGTAGCAGCAAAATACCTCGGTGACCCAAAAGGGCCAGAGTGTCTGTTTTGCAATGGAGTGTGGAGATGGCGAATTGGCGAGCTTCGGACTGAAGGTGAATCGGGCAGCTCTTCGTGTAGGCGGAATTGGGGGTGTCGCTTGTAACCATTTTTATTGGCTGGTTCTGGGTGCTCATTGGCTGAGTGATGGCTGGGGTCAGGGACATAAAAGTACGGTAGGCTCATTTAAGAGGGAAAGCCTGTTTCTGACGAGGAGTTGCGTACTTGAGATTGAGAAACGGAGATAATTATTGAAGTCATTTGCCTATTGGACCTATTGGACCTATTGGATTGTGTATAGTTTTTTGTCTTTATTTATGCGTGCTGCTGACAAATTGTCACACAAATACTTAATAAAAATGAATGCACATTTATTTACTTGATGTCATCTATTTTGAGATGATGTTTATCCCATAAAGCTAAATTTGTTTATTTACATATACTCTTGACATGGAACGAGACAACATATTTGCTGTTAAAATTCCATAAACTTGTTGCCCACTTTTCAATATTCCTTAATCAATTATTTGGCAAAAGAAAGCCGGTTTGAATACAATCCGATGAAATACGGATCACTTAATTGACATCACTATTTTTTAGGCATTATGACGTCAGATATATATATATATATATATATATATATATATATATATATATATATATATATATATATTTTTTATAAACATTTTTTCTATCCTCTAGCCGCAATGATGGCGAAAGCATTACCTGGAACCATCGCCAGTGAGACACGCTGCAAGATCCACTCCGTTTCGCGAGTCTCGTCCGTTAATCGAGACGCAATTGCGCCAATCCTCCGAAGGAACGCCATCGAACAAGGGCCAATAACCCCAGAAAGTATTCCTGAAAGTATCCTCATTATTGTTATTCTTGTATTCCCGTTCCAGATTTTGAATAATTTTCTCTGTTAATTCGCGCAAACATTTACCATTTCGATAACGTGAAAGATGTTATATCATCCGGCAAATTAAGGAGACTTGAATTATCAATTCAAGATAACTTCTGAAACATACGCATAAAACTAACGTAGATATTGAACTGAGCAATTAAGGGAATCTCGAAGATTTACTGGGAACCAAGAAAGGTAGTTATGGCTAAGGTCGCTGAAAGAAGCGGTTCAGGTTTAACCTGTGCTCAAACTAAATTATGCCTTCCATGCCAGTAAGTATAAAACATTTAAATCGAAAGAACTATATTTCATCTAGAAGGTGCTGATCTGTGGTGATCCCAATATATACTTGGTTCACCTTACGTAACTCAGAATGCTAAAAGCGGGTCATATAATTAACTTAGAATATGATTCCTTACACACTGATAATAAGCAGGTCTCAAAGGAAATCACTTAAATAAAAAGAAGTGCACCCATCTGAATTTAGGATATACAAAGAAATCCGGTTGACAGTAAGTTAGATTAATGCCTGGTCCATAGGTGTGATTGCTGTATATTAGATATTCGCGATAAGATCGAATTTTTTAGACAAGTGCCCAAAAATGGCCAAGGAGTATCTTACGTAGGAAAAACTCTTTCGTATTTATGCTGAGAATACCATCGATAGATATTATTAATCAGGAAGTTTTAAGGAAAATGGGAAAAAGGATATTATAATTCGCATGAAAAAGAGACAGTTTGTACAGTTGAAATTGCTAAGATATATAAGAAGAAGATGTATTGTGTATTTAACAATCTCTATCTATAAAAGGCAGGATGTGTGTGTGTGTGTGTGTGTGTGTGTGTGTGTGTCTGTCTGTGTGTGTGTCTGTCTGTGTATGTGTGTGTGTAACGAATGCATGGACGCAATTTCTGACGGATTTGAACCAAAATTTACATGCATATGTTCCAAGTTAGTGGGAAGTCCAAGACCGACATTGCATTTCCCAACTCCCATCGATAGTGGAAATAATCGATTTATTCATGCTTCTACGGCAGTTTTCATGTAGTTTTCGGCCATTTTTTACTGGCCAGAGTGAGAGCCTTTAGCTGGCTGCCACGAATAGTCAGGAAGATTCTATTAGCCAGCTCGAGAGCCAACAGCTGACTGACACGAATATTAACTAGCATACAAAAAAATTGATAGCTGCATTCGTCACAAGTGGGAAAAATTGAAATCTGCATGGCACTTTACTCCAATTAGCTCATTCGCTTGCTTAAACTCAACGTTGATTCTGATTCCGCAGAACTGGGTTGGGCGTGAAAAAATATTTGTTGTTAACATTCTTTTTTCATTCGGTTTTTCCAGTTACGAGTCCTTTTTTTAAAGCTGATCGTTTTGTGTTCATTTTGTTTAGTTCGTTTTCGTAACAGATTTAATGTTTAGTATAGAGCTTAGAAAAAATTCGCAGTGAGATAGGCAAGAAGTAAGGCATGTAGCCCACATCAGCACGGCAAAGGGCACTCCTTTAAAGGCAAGGAAGAACAAAAATATTTTAAGTCAAGTGATAATGATTTCTGTATTAGTCGTACGATTTTTGAATCAAGCACGGACAACGCCGGACCATGTGCTAGTCATTAGATAAATTGAAGACAAAAAGTACACAGAAGAAACAGCTTGTTAATTACCGTCTTGTGTAAACGGATGACGGTGCAGATAATGAGCAGTAGATCAAAGCCTCAAATATTGGTAAGTACAACGCAGGATAGGAAGTTGTGGAGGGCTATTTTCTTCAGTTTTATGAAGGGACACTGTACATGAAAGAATATTCTTATGAGGCGTTACTAATGAAATATTTCATGACTGAAAATTATTAAAAAAAGAAATTATAAAACAGTTAGCAAGAAATTGCAATCGCCCTTTTTATTCCAACCAGCCTGACGATTTGAAACTCGCATGTTTAAATAAAGATATTTAATTTTATTAATGAAATAACTCATTAGCCAGAACAAACACAAAACCTACAGCTATATCTTTTATTCTTTCTATTTGCGTTTCGCGAAATTTTTACTACTAAACTTTCACGAACAGACGAGATAAGCAGCTGCTGAAATGTAAACAGAAACTTTTGTCTTGAAATATAGATTTTGTTTCTTTTACGTTCTTGCTTTCCAGTAATATTTCCCAAACTTTGCAAACACTATATATCATTCTGTCAACTCAAAGTGACATATTTTTCCAAGAAACATTTAACCTGAAAGCAGCTGTATTCGAATAATTTAAAACAAGAACAAATGAAAAACATTCTCGTTTCGTCTCCCAAAAAATAAACTCTGATCCAGATCGTCTAACAACAATCGACATCAGGTTGAATCCAGAAGTGTATGAAAAAGACAAATATCCCTTTCATAAACTGAGCAAAGTATTACGTAAATTTATTTTATTAATATTCACTCTATACAAGGCCTAATATCCACTCGTGATAGACGTTTACCGAAGGAGATTGTTGTGGTAGCGGTAACAGCTAAGACGTGGAGTTTATGAGTATATTTGGGAAAGGTAAACCAGGACGCGGATGTAGTTTATCGTCTTACCCAGGACGCGGACGTAGTTTATCGTCTTACCCAGGACGCGGAGGTAGTTTATCGTCATACACAGGACGGGGGAACAGAACGATTAATAATAAACTGGGAGAGGAAAGAATAATCAGGAAAGTAGATACACAAGCTAGAAGTACGAGAAAAGAAACTGGAATAGGAAGTGATTGGCTGATTTGTTTGTTTTTTTTAATTTTTGTTGGTTATTTAAATTCGAAACCTATTACTGATTGTAGGTACTCATTTATGTACGGGATATACTCGTCATTGCTTTACTCGTGATGAGGAAAGAGGGAGATATCGTAATTTTTTTTTTATAGATTTCTGAAAAGAGATCGTTGAACAGGGTTAAAAATGGATGGTAATGGCTCAAATGTTCCAGTAATAAAAGACTTAATCTCTCACGTACTGAAGGGACACGAAACAAGAAAGAAAAAATGTTTTTGGTCGGCTTCTAAAAAAATCTCTCTCTCTCTCTCTCTCTCTCTATCTATCTATCTATCTCTCCCTCTCTCTCTCCCTCTCTATCTCCCTCTCTCTTTCTCTCTCTCCCTATCCCTCTCTCTCTCCCTCTCCCTCTCCCTCTCTCTCTCTCTCTCTCTCTCTCTCTCTCTCTCTGTGTTGTGCATTTTGGGGGATTTGTATTTTATCACATATACTTATTGTGCGTCAAATCCAGCTGCGATAGAATTCAAAAGAGTTTACGTGGCGTTGTTGGCGTTGAATTATTTTCCAACTTATAAGCCGTCTGCTACAGTCTCAACATCTCAAGCCTCTCGCTATTCTGTCTCTATTTCCATGGACATAGTTCCGACGAACACCATTTCGGACATTCGCAGCTAAGGCGCGCACTGCCATTTAAGCAGGGGTGAAGGATTATCGTTCTCTTCGCATTCTAATGGCCATAAGAAAGTTTTATTTTACTCCAAGCAAGGCAATAAAGCCACTAACATGTAAACGGTTATTGAGAGCTAAAGAATATCAGAATAAAATAAAAGTACGGAAAAGTGATCCATAAGTCTGATAGTATTGAGTTTTATCAAGAATGTGTAAATATACAGCAGGAACAGCAAACCAAATGTTACAGCAATATTCAAATCAAGGATGAATGAAATTGATAAACCTGGACAAACTACCAGAAAGGGGTCAGGAGAGAGGCAGATCAAAATATCATTAATATTCTCCCAAAAAAAACAAAAAAAAAACGGAGAAAGCACTCATTTTCCTCTCCTGTTATTCGTTTCTGTCTTTACAAATATAATTTATTTAGAAATGTTTGTTGTTACGATTTTATATTTTAATCGTGCACTAGTTTATTGAGGGTAATATATATATATATATATATATATATATATATTTGTCATCCACAGACAGACTGTTTCGCTGTTTCACAGCTCATCAGTGTGGCTAGACGTCCGGTTGCCTCTAGCTACGATCGAAACCCGACTGATTTTGCGTCAGTCGGAATCTCTACCCGTTAAGCCATCAGCGTGTTTATTTTTAGATTCGGATAAACACACAGTGACTGAGAGTGACTCAATTCTGTCGAAGAGTCGTGCCGTATTAGCATAAATAGTCACTGTTTACAAATTCACACCCCAAACCAGAGGGCTCAACCGAAATTAATTTCAGGAGCTACTATTTTTGTCATCCACAGACAGACTGTTTCGCTGTTTATATATACGAGGGTCATTCAATAAATAAGGTCAATTTTTCGGTATAACGACTTCTAATACATATAGAAGCTTACTTTTTTTTCAACGTAGTCTCCCAGCACTGTCACACACTTTTCCATCTTCCTCAGCGTAAAAATCTTTGGGCTGATGTCTCAGCCAGTCGCTCACAACACTTTTGACTTCATCGTCACTTTTAAACTTCGTGCCTCTCGTGAACGCTTTCAAGAGACCAAACAGGTGAAAGTCTGAAGGGGCAAGGTCTAGGCTGTAAGGGGAATTTAGCCCACTTGTAGACATTTTTTGCCTAAAAACATGTGGCACCATACACAGTTGACATTCTCTTATGAAGTTCAACTGGTTTGCACCCTTCAGCAACCAAAAACTTGATAACTGACCGCTGTTCAATCCTGGATCATGCTTTTTGGTCGGCCATCTTTGTTAATCGCCAAAACTATCAAAGTTTTTTTTTTAAATCTGCAAAAGAAATTAAATCCATGTGAAAAAGAAGTAAAACAAAAAAAAAATAGTAAGCTTCTATCTGTATTAGAAGTCATTATACCGAAAAATGTAACTCATTTATTGAATGACCCCCGTATATATATATATATATATATATATATATATATATATATATATATATATACTAGCTTAAAAGCCACATTATGGGGCAGTATTTAAGGTATTTCCTACGGAGGGCTCTTGATTGGGCCTTCATCACGATAGATAAGAAGGAATAGATGCGATATGCAGCAATAAAATACAGAAGAAGTCAACATTGATCGCTGCATTTGAGTATTGCATTTATATTTAAGCTCACCTTTTAAAAGTTCAAGAACAATTCTTCTGTCGCTACTTAATTTAAAGACAATTTGGTGTACGTAGGTCCTTACTTTCCGTACAAACAATTAGTTTTATTTCATGGATGACTGCCGCTGCATTTCAGAATTAATTTCGATTTTCCACAAATTTATTTTCAAGTTATAAAAATTGTTATCATAAAAGAAAAAATATTGGTCGCAGAAAATCCCGTAAAAATCGCCGAAAACAATCGAAGAAATGAGGATCGAAAATTCTAAGATTGCCAGTCCAGATCCGGTTCGGAATATTCTTAACTTACTCACAGAGTCGGCCTGTTTCCAAAATGGTATGATATGGTGCTATGCTAAAATCGTTCTACGGTTACTAGAAGTAATGTTGGAATGTGTGACACACTGCCATTCGCATTTAATATATATATATATATATATATATATATATATATATATATATATATATATATATATATATATATATATATAAATATGCACATTTTATTGATTACAAGAGACAAGCTAGTTTGATTTAGTTTTTTACACAATTTCACAGGTGATCTAATAATGTGTTTCCTTTTCGGACGCTAACTCATATAAAAACTGATCAATTTCTCATCCGAAAAGAAAAAAAATATTAGATCACATGAGAAATTGTATAAAAATCTAAATCAAAGCACCTTGAATATCGTATTCATTAAAATGTGCATGAAAGAAGTTTGTTGCATAAATACACACACACACACACATATATATATATATATATATATATATATATATATATATATATATATATATATATATATATATATATATATATATATATATATATATATATATATAAAATGACATTGAAGTCAACACTAATAGGTGACAGGCTGTTTCAAGCTGGACGCAATCGTATATATATATATGTATGTATATGTATATATAAGATTAATATACTATGATAATACTCTCTGTAGCGTCTTAGCCACAGTTGCAATGTTGTAAGTCTATCGCTATTCTATTGCTATTTCCATGGCAAATGTTCAGATATTTCTCATTTATTATTATTTACATTCCAGCAGTACCTTACTTTTCAGCTATTACATGCAATACTACTTTCACGGAGTTTAATCAAATTTATTCCCTCCTAGTATTAGATTTAAGAAGCAAGACATCGTTTCTTTCCTATGATATCTCATTCTGTGACACCGTTTCCCGCCTGTGTGATTCCCTGAACACTACAACCTTGATCTCTTCAGGACAAGTCGCAATCGATATCTAGTCTATTTAATCGAACTTGTATCCTACTCGGAAACGTCGTATAGCCTACGTGCTATACCATTTAGCTACAGAGAGAGAGCGCCTGGTTATCAAGGTCAAATTACTGTTTTGTTTAGGATACAGAATAGATCAGAGGACACATGATATCCACTATATTTCTCGAAAATTCAGGCCGATAATTGTTGTTAATACTGTTTATTATAAACAGAGCATTTATTTAGGTATATGTATTTATAAAAATAGAAAATATATTAAAATAATTGCCTGTCCATTTCGTATATATATATATTTGAGTGTGTGTATAAAGATAAAAGACACTCGGCAAACTGTGGATATTTTCAAGGCATAAACAAAGTGGATTTATTCAAAGCCAAGTAACTATTAACAACAAAATGTCCTTAGCATCTACAAGAATTTAGAAAACACTATTATATTTATATTGTCTACACGCTATGGCAATTGACGTAATTTTCAGTTGACAATGTGAATACAATAGCGTTTTCTAAATTCTTCTAGTTCATAAGGACATAATGTTTGTTTCTACAGGTTACCTCTGAGAAATATTTAACACACACACACACACACACACACACACACACATATATATATATATATATATATATATATATATATATATATATATATATATATATATTTCTCAATGTATTTATATACACACATACACACGCATATGTGTATATACGCGATTGTTAGAGACACATTGACAAAATACATTCTGACATCCTTTAGAACAATATATTTCCCAAATTCTTTCATCGCCGTTAGCAGTTCTTTGTGCATAAGTTTTACGGGCTTTGTACGGAACATATATATCCATATGATTTCTTATTAATAAATATATATTATTATTTTTATTTTTATATTATCGATGTCGACAAGAACTTTCTGCTTTAAGGACATGCACACAGAAAATAAATTACATTGAAAAATATGAAATATTGACGTACTTATCTGATGGTTCGGTGCTGATAATTTTCAATGAATTTGATGTTTATTTTTTGATCAGAGAATTTTCATTGAACAAGAAATATAACTAAATAGATTAAAATTTATTTCATCTCAAATGCAGACAGTTCTTGTCTCTGGAATTATCGGCCTCTGTGATCGGCCGACAACAATTAAAACTTCAAATATACATTTTAGTTTTGTTTCCAGTCATTTGATAAATTTTATCCAATAACATTATCTTTTTTATGGAACCTGTAAAATCTTTAAAAGGATATATATTACAGATGTCCGTTTCGTATAATAGAAATGTGTATATTGTATATTGTTTCTAACTACATGTAGCAGAAATCTAATATAAAATGGTACATATACGCCTTGGTCTTTTTAAGTGAACGACAAAATGGAAAAGAAAGAAAGTTACATGTAAGGCGTTTTGTCAGGCATAGAAACTTCAGACTAAAACCATGCTCTCATTATTAGGATCATATATACCGGGTGTAATAGCAGAATTGCCAAAACCGTATAAAAACAAAACTGCCCACTTGTTAGATTAAGCTTTACTGGAACTCTCCGATGTTTTTATAGCAATATTGGACTCTACATTAAGAATTTAGAATGTATAGTTACTCTCAAAGCCTAACAGAAAAATCGTTATGAAATCGACCGTAAACAGAAATAAAATGTTTATCATTAATTAATCATAGCTAAGGACCTGAAGCTCATGAATTACTGAAATTAAATTCAAATATGTGGATCATTTAAAACTTAATCAAGATAAAATTTGCCCTCTCTAACCTTTTAAATTTCTGCGCTGTAGTAACAAGATGTCTGGCAGTTTTCACGTAGGATTTCATGTCACGTCTTTGTCATTGCTTTTTGAGCTGACATAGCTGAAATACCTCTTTAATGTGCCAAACGTCTTATGGATTGGGTTGGATCTTTTCTAATTATCTCTTTACCTCTAGGAAGATATGATGATCTTTCTTCCTGTTTTGACCTCCTCATCCACTTCTCTTCTCTACTGTTCCTTCTTTTTAAAACCTTTTTACCTTTCTCTTGATGGTTCTGGAATGGACCTTGAAGACGGAAGCCAGACTATGAATGTTTGTACAATTACAGATAAAAAAAATAAGTACAAAAGCAAAGTGTACGTCTAAAAACATGGTAATTTCCTTTTAATGTTTTATGTCACTACATTGTTAACATTTCCTCTCGATTTATAATTACAGCAGCCGTGTTTGCTTATATGTTATATGTTTGACAGGTTATCCAAAGTCCTCATGTACAGCCAACTTGATAGCAGCGAGAGGATTCTCTGTAGACCATGGCTGAGGTACAATCTGTAGTTTTCTCAGTATTCGCGGCAGTTCTCCTGGATAGACAGGTCTCCAGAAATAGATGTCAAAACGGTATCAAGTTCTATGTAAAGGGTCAGACTGACCGGCTACCTGAAACAAGAGTCAGGATTAAGTCATTACCACCCATACCAGCAAGCACGCCTCGCAATCCTGCACAACATGTGGACCTGTATACAAATCACTGGAAAGAATTAAATATCGTACCAGGAATAACCGAACTGTTCTTTTCACATATGTAAGCAATGAAGTGGAGAGAGCCCTATTATATATATATATATATATATATATATATATATATACAGTTGCGGCCAAAATGTTCAGCACGGCATTGTTTTCGTCAGAAAAGTAGCTATAATTTTTTATCAAAGTTGTTTTATATTCTATAATTCTCACGCACAATAAATACGATAGTAATTGTTATTGTCTGAGGTATTTGTGTAATTTGAGAGGATAATACAAAAGGTATGGATGATTTAGTGATTTACTGCAAAACCTATCATGTCAACTGTGTATGGTGCCACATATTTCAGCAAAAAATGTCTACAGGTGGGCCAAATTGTTTAAAGAAGAACGGAGCAGTGTTGAGGATGAAAACAGGCCTGGGAGGCCTACAGAAGTGAGGTCTCCTGAGGTGATCGAATCAGTCAATGACCTCATTCAGTCTGACAGAAGCGTGACAGTGGATGACATTGCAAGGACTTTGAGCATATCTGTTGGTACAAACACAGGGCTCATTAGTCAGAAGGAGTCATATTGCATCATGACAAAGCACGGCCTCACACAGCAGCCCAAACGGTGCAGACCATCAACGAGCTGGGCTGGGAACTGCTCCCTCATCCCCCTTACAGCCCAGACCTTGCCCGTTCAGACTTTCACCTGTTTGGTCCCTTGAAAGCGTTCACGAGTGTCACGAAGTTTAAAAGTGACGATGAAGTCAAAACAGCAGTCCAAAGATTTTTACGCTGATGGAATACGGAAGCTTGTGCACAGATGGGAAAAGTATGTGACAGTGCTGGGAGACTACGTTGAAAAAAAATTAGCTTCTATCTGTATTAGACGTCCTTATACCGAAAGATTCACCTTATTTATTGAATGACCCTCGTATATATATATATATATATATATATATATATATATATATATATATATATATATATATATATATATATATATATATATAAGTTATGTGTCCTGTGCTACTAATATTCTGAGTGTTTGCTTGCAAAGTTTGCTGTTCAATATGATGTATTATTCACTAAATATATTGCCTTACGTTGAGAGTTACATTTTTTTTTGCAATATAACCATTCATATGTGCATGTTTTTGTACTAAGCTTTAACGGGTAACTAGTTAACCTACGAGAAAGTGTGATACATTTATGTATTCAGTGTTCTTTTTTACTGATAATATTAGGGATGCAATCTCGCAGAAGTCATGGGTGCGCCTAAGTAATATATTATTGTCTTTTAATGCCCCATGTTAGGTAATAATTAGATCAGATATTATATAAATGGTAAATAGAATAGATTTTTCTTATCTTTTAATGATATACACCAGCCAATTATATTTGTAATGATCTTTCTTTCTGTTTAGATATAAGGTGCATCTGGTTACGGTAGAATTAATGTATAATGTGCATGTTTTTATGCCGGCCAATCACATACATGAATACAGTAGGGGAACCAGTAATACAGAGAGGTAGGAAAAACATTAGAAAAATTGTAATATGAGCTCTGGTAAAAAAAGTATTGTGAGACATTAGGTTAATACGTCCCCAGAATTCACACATTAATTTCCTCATGGATACAGGGCCCAGTGAATTAAAATGATTTGATACAAACAGCTGTGGCCACAGCAGATGGATTAAAAACTTGGAGAGTTGAGTTACTTAAGGGACTTAACTGAAACTTAAAAGGAAAAGAAAACACGTACACTCTCGTGCACTAAATAACGGGTTCGGTTCAAAATTTCAATATATATCACCTGAAGAATACCGGAGCGTACAACGGTGGAAACGTCATGAATATAGCAAGATACGGAGAAGATTCCGAACTATGTAAATAGTGTAGTTAGTATAATGCTTGTAAAATGGTATTTTTCTCATGCAAGATAGTGTAAATATTTGCCATAATGAAATGCAAAGAGGTACTTTTTTCATACACGGTAGAAGTTTTGAATTTGTAGGATAATTGGAGGAGTCGTTAGTTATGTTCTGTTTTGTAATGTCTATAGTCTATTTGACTGGCGTCCTGGGTAAAGCGATTAACCACATCCAAGATCAAGGCCTCTGATCGGGAGCTTTTCAAGAGCGTGGAACCACCTCTTAATTCCTGGTGTTCTCAGGTCCATCCTGACCCGGGTTATTAACACCTGTAAGGGTCCCAGGGCAAATAGTTAACTCGCCAACTGGGTTTAAAATTTTATGAAGTGTAAAAATAGATTTTGATGCCATAAATACATTTTTGTAAAAAAAATATTACCAGCAATGAATTTTTGGCAAAGTCAAATATATAGGAAATGTATCGGTTGGACAGGAGAATAAATGGGATATACATACTTTCTTATCATCCTGGTTCATACGAGAACAAAATTAACTTTATAGTGTGTATGGAATGAGTCAGTTTCCGTTGCATAGACACTAGAAAATTCCCTCCTTCCACACCACAAAACCGCTCGGTTAACGTTTGCTGAGAAGCTTCAAAAATGGAACATAGAACAGTTGAAAAAGGTTTTGTTCTTTGATCATAAAAAATATTAACCCGGAATCCCAGATGGTTTTCAACGTTACTGTTAGGGTAAGGATATTCCCACCATGGAGGATGTTCCATCATGATCTTGGGTGCTATCTCTGTCCAAAAAACGATGTATCTGCAGGTTATAAACGGGTGTAAACCTCGGCTGGTTATATTTGGATGTTGGTGATGTTATCGTTATTTTCACGATTGAGTGGAAATGGCGGGAACATTCAGCAATACAATGCTTCAATCCAAAATGGCTGCAGGACAAAGCGGAATTTCATGGCGAACAATGTTATGCTTTTGGACCATCCAGCGAATTTGCTCGACCTGAACCCCACCCAAAATGTTTGGGGGTGGATAGCAAGAGATGTTTATAGAAATGGACGCCAATCACAATCAGTGGATCGTCTTTAGGACGTCATAATATAATATAATTCCAGCAATCCTTCTGGAGACACCTATATGGACCATGCCAAGTCGTAAGTTTTAAGTTAATCACAATGACGGGCATGCAAATCCCTACTGAAAGGTCTTGTTGGGTATTTCCTAATCTATTTAGGGCTTCTTTTAGGTAAGATCTTAAATTTGCGACCAGCTAGTATTTAGTCTCTTTATCCACTATTGAGGTTTTCCCTACTAAATCTTAATTTATTTTAGATTTTTATGGCCCTTTTATTTCATTTGTTGAATCTACTTAAATAAATCGTTGAGTTTAACAAGGCAAAAGCTATATTTATTTTTCTTTAATTTCATTCGCCTTAAGATTTTGGCCAGCAGTAACAAAACACTTTCGGCTAACAAAATAAACGAGCTTTAGATTAACATTGAAAAAGCTGTTCGAGTGGATCTTACTTCTCGCCGATTCAATACGGAGTGAATGTCGTTGGTTGGCTATAACGTAAGTGGCATGGTGGGTTCTAGCCTAGAACGTGCGAACTGGCACTACCAACTAATGTACTTCTTTCGGGAACTTTCTGTAAAAGTTTCGATAGAGCAAGGAGAGACTCCCCGTCTGTGAGAGAGAGGTTGAAAAAAATGCGTCACCCAAACTATTGAGGCTGGAGAGAGCGGTCTGGGCAGCTCCTGCCAAAATGTGATAAACGTACTCCATTTTTGACCTGATCTGGCTGTTGTAACGGTAGAGTATTGTATGAAGAGTTGGGTACTTACTTGAGTGGTACAAAGTAGCTGACCCTTCTACCTAGATCATTAGCGATGGCTCGTATGTATGAGTTCCACCTGAGCTCAGGTATGAGGATAAGGCCCTATAATCTCTCAAGGCACGGTGCTTCTCCGAAGCGGACATCCATTCATTGTGACTGGCGGTAGTTCTGGATCCGATCGGCGATGATGGAATGTAACACGTTCTAGGTTGTAAATCAGTGAAAGATACTCATGAAAATATTGAGAGCGGAGTCGGAAGAGAATTCTCAACACAAACACTTTGCTTCATCAGAAACATGACAATATGTTAAACTGACTGAAAAGAGGAGGTTTACTGAGTTTACAGAATATTTGCTTGGCCTCGTGGGGAACACACTTACATTCATTACGAGCGGATACAAATAGGTGTCAGTTATGATTGGAACTATGACATTTGTATATCTGGATGAAGTGATTCATGTAGGCTATAGCGGCTGAACAGGCAGGAGTGAAACAAGAAGTTTACAGTTACACCTAGTATTTAGGTTTTGGCAGATAAGCTTCGATATCAGCTGGTACCCAAGAATAAACCACGGTGGCGCATTTTAAGTGTGACTTCGTGTTACACTTATACCCTTGGTAAAGGAATAAATCATTTTTTCTCCCACATACGGTTACAGGTTAAATGTTACACCAGACTGTAACTAGAACTTCGTTATCAATCAGCCCAGGGATAAAAAATCACAGAATTCAAAATCTTTAAGGAGACAACAGAAAATATATCTATTATTTTGAGCTAGGACCATAGAAATAATGAAAAATGGTATTCTACCTGCAGTGCTAATATAAAAACTAATTGGTTAGATATATGTTTTAAATTTTAAGATATTTTTTCTTTTATTTTAATGCTAAGTATGTTTGTCATGTAGGCAATCATGTTCTTTCACATAGTTTATTATATTCTCTATGATGTAACAAGTTATCTGAGAAAATGTAACGTAATTTTAGTTTTATCTTCTACATAGATTGCAATGAAGAATACTCCTTCTAACTAAACTGATCCACTTATATGTGTAGCAAACCCAGTCTTCCAAGCTATTTAATCCACAGATAGGGAGAAAATATAGATACCCATGAATAAAGAAAGATGGGTATCTATATTTTCTACAATCGAGTATAACCCTAAGCTTAAGTCTTCATTACAGAAATGTCATATCCATATAAAGAAGACGGCAGTAAAAGATTTCAATTAATCTGGCTAACTAAAAAATTGCAGTTCAACTACGTAGGTCTTTGTTTAAAAAAAAGGCTGCTGGTAGTGTAACTCTTATCCATGTAACTCTAATGGTCCCATTTTGTCTATTCTGTTCCATTAATCCACACAAATGAACTTAAATACATTTACATCGACGGCAATAGAAAATTAAGTATAGATTTAGAAACTTCAGCACTTGAATATCGACATTTATAAGTTTATAAAAAAACAGAGCGCTTAGCAATACCAGGTGTTGTAAGCTTCGATATGCGGTGGTGTAATAGCTAATGGCTAGAAGGTGTTACTCGGAGAGCCGAATTCCAATTCCAGTCGGGTTTATTATTTTCTTTTATGCACAAATACGACTGGAAAACGCATGAACCGATCTCTTCACTCCCTAGCTATAACTTAATTAGTAAGAATTTTATCACTAGACCATTATTATATAAAAAAAATCTTACTATCTAAAATATATTTTCTGACTTTAAATAACCTGCAATGGGTTGATAAACCGTAAAAAAAAATGAATCAATCAACAAGACAGGGCGCAATTAGAAACAACTCCTAACACATTGTTCACTGGAATCAAGAGACAAGTTCCATTACCAAAGCTAGATTTAGAATTTCAATTATTCTGTATAATTATACCGTATGCAGAGTCTCAAAAATTATTTGATTTGATTTGATCTTATTTTATTAAGCCATTCAGTTGTGCAAGAAACAAAACCAGAATGAAAACCGATTTTATATCATTTCAAGTGCTCATTAGTACGTAATGGTCGCGGACATCAGTAAAACTGACTTGATTAAAAGTTTTTTATTTCTTTTCTTCAGTGCCGTGTAGGTAACACTCATTTTAAGCAACACCGTATACATAATAATAGGTTTTTATTAAGCTGATGTCCTAACATTTGCTAGCATTTCTTAGGAACAGCCTCACTTACCCTTCATTTCAACAAGGACAGCAGAAAGGGATGCTTCTCTGGGAAAATCATATTCTGATTTTCTTTTTAAGCATTTCACCTCGAACAAGAAAATAATGCCCGCAGGGCTCATGAGGATTACAAGAAGTTAAAGTCAATAAGAAGATTTTTGCGACTGTATGTGACAAAAGGACAATAAAGAACTTGGGCTCAGATGGCGATTGACGCTGTATTTAGATTTTTGAAGATTATAGGTAGCAGGAAGGCAAGAAGTAAGAAATCGGAAAGGAGATCAACAGACAGAGAATAGAAACTGTTAAAATGGAAGAGACGGTTGCGTCTATCTAGTTCAACGGCAAAACTTTGAGACCTAGTCGCGTAAATCGATACAGTCGAGGCACTAAAGATAAAAGCTCATCGGGAGAGTTGCTAAAAGGTATAGATGGATGGAAATCTCCTCACGTCGGTGAAGTAATCACTGAAATTGTTATACATACGCGGCTCAATGGAAATACGCGTAAATTGGAAGGTGATTGTGTGGCGGAAGTCTTCCGGGAGAGGTCCTGCTTTAATAACTGGGTTTGACCACGTGGAGTAGATGATGATGGGAAATACAAAACAGTTTAATCTAGCAGGAAAGCGTTTCTATCTTTTTTTAAAAAGTTATTTTCACTTGATCAAAATCATAAAAATTTTGAAAAATTATTGTTCACAAGAGAAAAGCATGTAATGTTGTTTTGTTCCCATTCCAGCAGGAGTTCGTACACGATTTTAAATCATACGATTTAATTTAAAAGAATGAGCGTATTGTATTGCTGGTTTAATAAGTTAGGCAATGAGATATACCGATCACGTCAGGATAATTCTGACTTACTATTACTTTAGGCGTAGACCTCATGAGATATTTATTGCAGAGAAGTAGAGGAACTTGTCCATATTGTCATTATGATGTTGATGAAAGCTGTATGAAAGCATACTAGATTAAGTGGTTTATTGGAGATAATAATTATTCATTCATAGACGTTCTACTAATTAATCCATAGCTGGGGGTGAAAACGTGCATTCATAAATTCAGAAATGGTATTTGCGCATGAATGAATATAAGTGATTTTGCCCCTGCATATATTTGCCAGGCCGCGATGGCCAAATTGAAATGAATATGGAGGATCAAAATCAAATTTCAAACGAAGTACAGACTGTACAAATCGGTGGTAATCTCCATTCTCTTATATGAATAAAAAATGTGGATACTGTTGACATATACAGAGAGAAGGATCCAAGTAGTTGAGAACAAATGCATGAGAAAATGTTTTGGTTTTTTCTAAGGTAAAGCGTTGGAAGTTTTGTGGGACATCAGGTAAGTTTTCTCGCCACTGTCAAACGGAGAAAAATGGTGTGGTTTGAACACATTACAAGGCACGACACCCTGTGCAAGACCATCATGCAAGGCACCGTTGTAGGTGGACGTAGGAGAGGACGCCAACGCCAAAACTGGTTGGACAATGACAAACAATAGACTGATATCACTGTACTAGAATTGCTGTTGGCTGCCGTTGATAGATCGTTGTGGAAAAGAGTCAGTGTGGCTTCTGTATTGGAATCCGCCCTATGATTACAAATTTCAAGGGATGATGATGATGAATATAACGAACCCAACTCGAATTGGAACTCAGCTCTCCAGATTTACAATTCCGAGACATTATCACACCAACCGCACATCCAACCTCGATGCACTTGTTATTACAAAGTTTTCTCTCATCTAGGTATCAACCAGACTCGATGTTGCTTATCTGTGTTGATCGAAAATATTCAAGGTTCGCGCCTTGTACAAAGTTTTTCTACAGTGCTTGGGAATTTTAACTCTTTTAAAATGTTTTTTTTTAATCCATTCAACTCAAGCAAAATGGTAACGCCTTTAGAACACACGGGGTTACAAAGAGTGAAAGTGAATGGGAATGAGAAGACTGAGAATATCGAGGATTGAAGTAAGGATAAAAACAGACAGGGTTCAAGAAAACGGAAGATGACAGTTGACGTTGCACTTCTCAGTGAATTAAGGAATCGGAACGGATTTCGATAGATGAGAAGAAACTATTAGAGTGAGAATTGGCGGTTGCATCTAGCTAGTTAAACAGTAAAACAGTGAGACCTAATTGCCAATCTAGCAGTAGACTTAAATTCATGTAGTTGGGGCACCAGGGAAATGAAGCTCATCAGAACAGTTTCCATGGACATATTTGTAGAAACGACTGACGGAAGCCACGGTACGTTGGTGAGAAATTGACTGAAGTCGAGATGTCTGGCCAGGATCGATTATATTAGAGATCCTTCTTTGGAGTTTGCCAAGAATCTCTGGATGTACAGTAGAAGCACCAGATCCTATATGACTACAGTATTTAATACACGGCGAATGATAGGAATGCTTTGAAAAAAATTAAAACAAATGAGAGTTTACCAGTAGCACAGTCGTTTCTGGAAATGCGACAGAACTTCCTGGATACCTAACGAGGAAGAGGCACGGAAAACTTGAAACTCACGTGGTACACTGAGGGGAAAAAAGAGATAGGGCCAAATCAACGTGTCACTTACCTGACAAGCTTGCGTGAATGGATACAGGATCTGGGCGTGGCCGTCGTTGCAAGTGGATAAAAGCTGCCGAGAGCCCCACTAGTCAGGAAGTTGTGAAGAAGGCTAAACATATGCGGCACATAGATGAAGAAGAAGAAGAAGAAGAAGAAGAAGAAGAAGAAGAAGAAGAAGAAGAAGAAGAAGAAGAAGAAGAAGAAGGAGAGGGAGAAGAAGAAGAAGAAGAAGAAGAAGAAGAAGAAGAAGAAGAAGAAGAAGAAGAAGAAGAAGAAGAAGAAGAAGAAGAAGGAGAATAAGGAGATGGAGAAGAAGAAGAAGAAGAAGAAGAAGAAGAAGAAGAAGAAGAAGAAGAAGAAGAAGAAGAAGAAGAAGATGATTATGTGCACAAGGAGTAAGAAGCCACACTCTCAAAGAACAGAGGCATATGTTAACAGTGAGCGAAGTTTCGTGATAAAAAATGAAAATGTTTGTGTCCGAATCATAGCTGAATAACTGAATAATTTATTTTCTGATGAAGCTTAACTAGAAGCTAAATATGGCAAATATATAAATTTATCATTTATATTAATAAATATATTTATTATCCCTCACCTGGAGCACGAATCGGAGTTTTATTCAAAATTCAACCTTCAGCTTGTGTGTATATATATATATGTGTGTGTGTATAGATATATTGATGCACGTTTCATTAAATAATATAGACAAGTTTTGTCTATTTATTTTAAGTAAGTTCCTTTCATATTGTCTAATAAGATTAATAACATTATCACTGAAAGACGAAAGGAAATCACTATATTGATACATGTTTTAATCCTATCTAAGCTTTCGTCTTACATAAGCCATTATCAAAGATGACAAAGACATTTCAATATATCAAACAATACACGTACAAAACAATAATGGTAGTCTATTTTTTTGCATGAAAAATTTCAAAGCAACGACAAACTCGTGTATATGAGACGCAGAAGCGAAAATCACAACTCGTGACGTCACACATAGCCACGCGAGAGTGAAAACGAGAAGTATTAAGTATGGGAAGCCGTTGGTATAAACCAATGGCTTCTTTTATCAATTATAGGCATTTAATAGTATTTGTGGAGAATTCATAGTTTATTTTGTTCAGATTAGGTTTCAACTGTTTTATGTATATAGCTCAAGAATTATTAGTTTTTGTTTATTGTTTTCATGTTTAAGTATAATTGTGTTTTCAACAAGGATTTTCCAGAATTGTGTAAGCGGCCATGCATGTTGTTTTAAATGCGTAAAAATGTTAGCGTTATCATTCAAATGTAGAGTCAAGCGTCGTGAAAGGGAAATTGTGGTGTGACCAACATAAATATGATTTAATCCATTGGAGATACAATCTACCAAAGGGCACTTGAATTTGTAAACTAGCTTGTTTTTTATGTTGGTATATATATATATATATATATATATATATATATATATATATATATATATATATATATATATATATATATGCGTGTGTGTGTAGCTATATATATATATAATTGTGTGTGTGTATATATATATATATATATATATATACACACACACATACACACACATACATATATATATATCTCAGAATTCATTGCAGCATTGTTGATATATATGTATATCTCAACAGATGTATATATCAACATTTTATATATGTCAACCTATATATATATATATATATATATATATATATATATATAGGTTGACATACATAACATGTTGATATATACATCTGTTGAGATATACATATATATCAACAATGCTGCAATGAATTCTGAGAGCCGAGTTCAAATTCCACCCGAATCCTTTACATTGACTTACGTGTTAACATCCTTGGGAAAGGTATGTATCCTCTTCTTTTCCCTCCAGCTATGGGCAAATATTGGACAGACCGAGTTCTATAGTCTTGAATGGCAACTAGTCTACTGCCGGAAGAAATGGCAACATACTGCGGGAAAAATCTCCCTCGTCACTCATGTATCGAAATATACATGATCACCTAAGTGTGTATTACGCTTGGCACATAACTAAAATTCTAATCAATCACTGGCAATATCAAGACATAAGCTTAATCTTCAGGCCACGTTTGATTTCAATCGCTATACATTTTATGTCTATCTATCCTTTTATTCCCAATATTGAACACGTTATCTCCCTAATTAATGCAACTTTAATCTGTAATCAGAAATCATAATCAGTATAATTAGACTTCATCTGGAAAATTAAACTTCCGCAACTTTTTCTATCCCAACCAAGACTATAATCCTTCATCGCATTATATTTCATATTTCCGACAGAGCGTCTACTTTTAGATCAACATATATATGTTTGGATATATAGGAAAGCCGGAATAAAAATTTATCGGCTGACCAATATACTCTCATGGAATGTGACCAAATTCAACATTGTCTACCATTCAGTCTACACATCTCTTCCATCGATGTTTGCAGTAATTGGTTACCATTGGTGAAGAAGTTTTCGTCTTGTTGCAAAAAAAAAAACATCGACAACACATATGACGTCATCATCACTGCGTTACTTGTCCCCAGTCAAGTCTTTTAACAATTTTGAGAACAGAAGGTAGTCATATGATCGCAAATCAGGACAATAGCGAAGGTGATCAAGCAGATCAAATACACTGCAGTCACGCACAGCAGTCATTGAAACCAAGGACTGTGGGTTGGTGTATTGACCCGATGGAACAGGACCTCTTTCATCAGTTTTCTTGTACGTTTTGTCTTGACAGACTTTCGTAAGTGCCTTAGCAAGCTGTCAGAGTACTAGTCCCTATTGATGGTCTGCCTACTTTGAATATAGTCAATAAACAAAATACTGCGTGTGTATCTTCAAAAATACTAAGGCCATCATCTGTAGATAAAACGACCTTAGACTTTTGTAGTTGGTGAGTAGGGTCGATTCCACTGCATGAATTATCTCTTTCTCACTGGATCAAAGTGATGCACCCAGCACATATCCAGGTTTAGGAATCATATGGATCTGCCTCAAACAATGTCAGTTTTCCCCCTAATAAGGCTGGTGCACATTTCGTCAGTTGTCAGAAGACACTAAGTATTAACCTTGGTCATGCGAAGTTCATCGCGCAGAATATCCTCGACTTTCTCAGGGGATATGTTATTGTATTAGCTATTTAGATATAGTCAAACGCCTATCATTCACAATCAATATTTTTTCTCTGTGATGACAGTCGAAGGACGCCCAGGTATTGGGTCATCTTCAAGAATCTCATATTCCCTCCCCACCAGCCCACTTTTCCACTGTAGATAAAAGTAGGCTATCATCTAATGTAGCAACTGTTTCAGCATGAATGTCTTTAGGGGACTAAACCCCTTTTTTCAGGTACTTGATAACAAGAATACTCGATAACAAGAGAAATCGTTACTAGTTACTTTGAAGTCTTATATCAACAGTCAGTGATCAGTTTACCTGGAAATAATGTAGTTATTAAGAGGAATAGTTAAAATTAATTCATGCAAGATTTCAAATCTCTAGTATCACTCCGTCATAGTCAGCCTATACACTTTTCAGCCAACCCTCGTATGTTAGTGTGATTTGTATCGATCTTGCTCTGCGTTCATTAAATCCAACATGTTTTAAGCTTCTCGGCTATGAAGAACATCTCTGTGGCCATTAATGTAACAATATCTATAAAATGATGTTTTCATATATTTCGAAATATATATCCAAATGTGTGACTTTTAAAGTGCGTGTTATTAGAATTAATCCACAAATCACATTGTATTCCTGGGTTTGAAATACAACTACATCTGGCGGCAAGGCCTCTGATAAGAATATTGGATGTTTTGAGGAGCGTGGAACCACATTTTAATTTCTTAATCGTTGTTGTTCCCGGGTTCAGCCTGACCTGACCTGGTAACTCTTGTTAGGGTCCCGTTTATAGGCAAATATTGAACCCCGAAAGAAAATTAATATATTATGCATGTATAAAAATATTTTTATAGTAAAATTACCTGCAATAATTTTTCATATAAAAAATTACGAATAATATTTATTTATATTAAAATTACCAACAATACTAATTTATATTAAAATTATCAACAATATCATTTTATAGTAAAATTACCGGTAATACGTATTTATAGTAAAATTATCAACAATACTGGTTGTCTCAAAAATTTGATAACATTTTAAAAGCAGTTAACTTGAAAACTACTATGTCTAGCAGAATGAAATTGAAATATTAAGGTGTCGAGCATCCTAAGTTTATTATGGGACCGATTTCATAAGTGTTCAAAATGTGCACCGCCTCTGACACGGCACATGTCAAGTCGGTAGTTAAGCTCTTGCCAAATACGCCGTAGCATGTCTCCGGTAACATTACCCAGTTTGGAAGTGATTCTCTGCTTGAGTTCATCAATGCTATCACGAAGAGTGGGAACATAGAAAAGTCTCTTCACAAATCCCCATAAAAAGTAATCACATGGGGGCAGGTCCGGTGACCGCAGCGGCCATTTTATAAAAAGAAACTTCATCTCCACCAGGCTCAATCCATCTCTCTTGCAGATTCTCATTGAGATAACAAAAATAAAACATTAAATATAAAATCTTGATCTGAATCTATCAATTCTGTGAAAGTTTGAGGTTATTTCAACATGAATTGCCGAAATTATTGGCCTGTGAAATAATGTTTGCTGTACATTTTAATGCGAACATTACATTTTATGGTAGAATTAGCAACAATACATTTATAGCAAATTGACCAACAATGCATTTTATCTGTAGTTAAAGGCATAAAATTACATTTAAAATATATTTAGTTGTAGCCATATAATTATGTTCAAAATGTTTCGATTTTGGCATTAAATAACCCGTAAAGGTTGATATACCGCTAAACAAAACCAACCAACCAACTAAATCACTGTGAGCTCAGTTTGTTCTTGAAAAGGTCATTAGAATAGCTCTTCATACATTTGCCTTCTAACGTATACATTTTGTCTGGGGTCCGATTAATCATAGCTTCATGTTTGGGAGGTCACCATGTCTTGGATTCGTTACTGCAATACAAGCGAACAAAAGAATTATAGAATAAAAGCAAACCAATGCTGACAAGACAACAGCAATTGTTCCTACGTGAAATTGATTGTCTTTTTAAAATCTGCATTCGTCTTTCCAAAATACGTTTTCTCGTTACATATTCTGTTTTACAATTTATAACGTAGATATTTTATCAGATGCACTCGACGTTCTTTTTTTCTTTTTTGTACTTACGTTGCAAACAATATTTCGCATCATCGTTCGCTGTTTTATTGGGGTTTTTTTTCTGTATCAAGTCAGCTGCTCTAGAAAATAATTAATCATTGTAAACTATTATCTTAAATTCGAGGTCCTGTTCCTCCGCTGTGAGGCTTGGCAACAAACGAATGAAAACGAAACTCATGAAGAAAATCTATTACTGCATTAAACTATAGAGATCAATTTTCAGATGATATATGACTTTTCTACAGAGAGGCAACGAAATATATTCCTTGATAAACCTTTCTATCAATACTGTCAGCGTGCGAGATTTGAAATACAACAGACTATTGTTAGAATTTAACAGCATTGTACACGTAACCATACAGACACGCACATACAATATATATATATATATATATATATATATATATATATATATATATATATATATATGTATGTATGTATGAAGAAATATAGTCTTAAAATGTGGTATATTTATGTGATAAAGTGCTCAATATCAGAGATAGAGCGTGTGTAAATATAAAAGTGAACATAGAAGTGAACACTTAGAGGCGACAGTCTTTTTCATGCTAGACGCAATCGGCTATAATGAAACAGACTGTCGCCTCTAAGTTTTGACTTCTATGTTCACTTTTATATATATATATATATATATATATATATATATATATATATATATATATAAGTGGTAGAAATTATTAGAAGGATTTGAGATAATCATAATTAAGTAATTCATCGAGTCTAGAAGAAATCTCAACAGAATGCAGAAAGCACCATATATATATATTTTTTTTTTGTTGGATTAATGTGAGTTTGTGACCCTGGGTTTCACGCTTTTGCGATCGTCAGACAAACTGATTCATTTTTTTTTTAATTTGGATTTATGTAGATTGCGTATATTGGTGTTATTTTGGAAGTGGGAGGGAAATCCTCGTCGTGATGTCACTCGTGCTAACGCAAAGATACAAGCATGTCCGTACACGCACTGAGTTAGACACACATGCACACGCGCTCGGCCACCGGAAGCTCACACAAACATAAGCATATGCAGACAGTATGGGACTTGACATATATATGTATATGTGTGCTGTTGTCTACATACATACGTATTTTGGTTGTTGAATTTCAATGATGGGATGTGTATCCATCCATTTCCCTCTTGAATGGAGCCAACAATCTGACCATTTCTCTGAATAATATTTCCTCGCACGCACGTATATACGTGTAGTGGGGTCTGTGTGAAACTATGAAATGTAAAAGTTTCTATTATTTTTAATTTTTTTTAAGGCTGATTTGTTATTATTTTAAATAATTTGCTTGCTTTTAATGACTACCACTTACATATATGCAGACTCACAAACTCACATCAATCCAACCAAATATGTTAGCTCTATCTCTGATATTGCTTTCTTATAAGTACAGTACATATATAAATAATAATATATAAAATATATTAAACACACATATATATTTATATTAATATTTATATACACACACTTTTCGCATATATATATATATGTGTGTGTGTGTGTGTGTGTGTGTGTGTGTGTGTGTGTGTGTGTGTGTGTGTGTGTGTGTGTGTGTGTGTGTGTGTGTGTGTGTGTGTGTGTGTTATGGCCCAGGTTAGGACCAAGGAAGAACAACACGAACACAAGATTAGAAATAACGAAGATATATTACACGGAATAATAATAATACAAGATGCGGAAGGTCTTATTATGACTGTCAGTCTGGTTTGGAGTGAACTACTATCTTTTCGAACACTATATATATATATATATATATATATATATATATATATATATATATATATACATATATATATATATACGAAAAGATGACAAATCCGTTGGTATATAATCCAAGTGGATCCTAATAATATATAGTAACATAATATCTATAAGATGATGTTTTCTCATATTTCGAAATATATATCAAAGTGTGTCATTTGTAAAGTATGTGAGTCTTACTAGAATTAATCCACAAATCACCTTGTCTTCCTAGGTGTGACGATGAACTAGATCGGACAGCAAGGCCTCTGATCAGAATATTGAATATTTAGAGGAGCGTGGAACATCATCTTGATTTTGGATCCTTCAAAAAGAGCACATTGTATTTATTATTACTGACCAAATAAAAATGTTATACCCATAGGCACTCATTTTCTACCCCTGAACACAAAATATTACTTTAAAAAAAAATTGGAAATTTGACGGAGAAAGATTTGAGCCCACAGAATATTTGGAAGATTATAGGTTCAGCACATACACCTAATAGTCTTGGAGATAGGCGTGACTTATGTTTAGAAGAAAGAAATTGGAATAACAAAATACAATAATCAAAGCCAACTATTAAATCAGAGAAATGAAGTAGTGTTAAAATGTCGACATAACAACATTCAAATTTTTATAACATTGGTTTAAATTAATTATCTAATATATTTCCATAATGTTCACTCGCCTCTAACTTCAAATTTACAACTAATTCTAATTTCTATATTTCCCTTCTCTATAACCTATTTACCTATATTACTTATAACCTTATATAATTACCCCTACTCTAAGATTTCTCCCACTATCTTTCCATTAATCCCTTACATGCTTTTATCTATATATTAATTTTTAAACCTCTTTTTATTCATCTTTTAATTTTAAATTAATATGTAATTTTTCATATAACCCCAAATTAAATCGTAAGGCTAATGTTCGGGTTTAACTTTATAAAATCTCTTCGCTGTAAGATAAATCTTGTCCACGCTCCCCGGACACCTCCCTCGTTCCTTTCGTTTCACTGAAACATTGAAATGGGTAAATTGTGTATTAATTTTTCGACTGGTGTTTTATCTGTGTGTGTGTGTGGATGTGTGTGTGTATGCGAGCGCGCGTCGTGTGTGTAAAATTATACAGCCTGTCTGAAAATATTATGCAAATGAAATAAACCTCAGTAACTGAAAAAGTTCTGAACCAATATTTGTCAAATCTACGCGCGTCCATTTCTACTCTTAGTAAAATAGATAATTAATTATTTCGCCGTTTTTTAATGGTTAGTTTCGGTGGTATTTTAAATTTACGAAAAGCTATTATGTAGAGGTAACTTATATTAGCTTAAACCTTTGCAATCGAAACTATTTTCTTTTTTTGTCCATAATATATGCTGAAACATGGGTGAAAGGAAGGATCTAACAACTGCTGAAAAAAAGAAAATAACAAAGTTATTGAGTGAGGTTATGTCCACTTTGTAGATATCAAAGGAATTCTCAGAGATCACCGAACAATAAAGAAGGCTGTTTTAAAATAAGTAAGTGGTGAACTCGAAACAAAGGAAAAGGCTTTAAGAACTTGCTTCCTCGAGATGAACGTAAACTAAAACGAATTATAGCGAAACAACCGCTCTTGACCAGCACTCAAATCTTTGAAAAGGATGGAATTGAGGGAGTCAAAAACTACAAAAGGTGTGAATACTTTGTGAAATGGGATCTATAAAAACATGTAGACAACGTCCTCTCACTAAAGCAAATATTAGAAAGCGTCAACATTGGCCCAAGAATATATGAAAATTGATTTTCTAAAGTAATTTTCACGGACGAATCTCCAGTGACATTTGACGGACCTCATAGATGGGCCAAAGGATGTACTTTATCCAATTCAGACGGGCCTGTGACTTAAAGAAGGCAGAATTATGCGGTAGTCATATGATATAGGCTAGAATTGTAGATCAAACCCTTATTGGACCATTCAAAATCGACGAAGGGGTTAATCTGAACAGGGCTTACAATGCGAATTTATGAACATGGTACAAGTCTCAGTCTTGCAGTTTCAAATTGAAGTTCGCATTTATGCACGATAGTGCTCTGTCTCATGTATCTATTCTTACTCTTGAATTATTTAAGCATAAACGATTTATAAGAGAGAAGATAATGGCATGACACAAATCAGATGATGGTCTGACACGATCAAAAATATCTATGATCAATTGTGAAAAAGAAAAATGAAGATGGCAAACAATATAACAGAAAAGCTGTTCTATGGGAAGCAATTAAAACTACCACGTCGGGAATTGAATCTGTTGAAGTAAAAAAAATAACAAAATCAATGGATAATAACTTACTGGCTGATATTGAAAAGAAGTGTGACTATATTAAAATGTAAAGGATTCAAAGACTTACGTATTTGTTATTTGTTCTATTATAAATGTTGATCAATTTTTGATGATTTTATTAGCTTTTTTTCATTTTAAGTAACGCTCATAAATAAATACGCTTTTCAAAATAATATCTTTAACATTTCCTTGATACACTCCATCAGAAGACGAAACGCATCGTGAAGGATAAGTTGTCTTGTTGTCTTTCAGTATCGGAAATATAGTAGTGTGTTTCCAAGGATTTTACTGCAGTATCTTTGCAATTATTTTCCTTACGCGAGCACGCGTGTGTGTGAGCGTGTGTGTGTGTGTGTCCGAAACAATTACTTTCGGCAACTACGCGGATTTAATTATCAAATGAATTCTACTCGCAGTAAAGGTTAATTACGTGTCTGCTAATTCAAGACTCAGAGAAAATTATAAATTTAAATTGAAAACCAAATTATTTTTCGAAATAGGTAAAAGAAAATCTGCCATGCAGGTCAATCTTTACACTAATGAAGATCAAATGAAGTGTTTTCATTAACTCACTTTAACTGAAATCTTAATATAATTACGTAGCAACAGCAAACAGCCAGTTCTTTTTCACATAATCATCAAGATTATTCAATGATAATTTTGTATTAGATTTTGGGCCGCACCGCATTGTGTAATGCAAAAGCTGATGTATTGGAATAACCAGTCACCCCCATGAATGATTACACTATAGGTAGTAAGTAACTATAAATTCTACTGTTTACGATAGGACAGGAAGAGGAGGTGACAGCGAAAGGACGCATGCACGTCCGACTTCCAGTTAGTGGCACGCACTACTAGATTGACCTGTGTTTATAACTGTACCTTATTTCATATTGTACTTGTTGTGTACAATAAACATTTCTTCTAGTATCCACCTGGTGTTATGTGTTTATTCCCTTATGCTTTTATCTATTTGGCTAAATTAATCTGAGTAAAATTTGCAACAGCTGGAGTGATGATTAACGAGGTAGTTTGTGTGACAGTACTGCTGTCTAGTGCGTCCGTGCTACATTAAGTAACCAATATTTGTATCTTTGTTTCAAATTAACTTCAGCTTAGTAAGTAAGGGTTTCAATATTCGTTAACAAGCTAACATAGTTGACATTACTACAGAGTTGTGAGTAGGAAACCCACTTCCTGACCAATATCCGTACGCTTTTTCGAAGCGAAGTTAAGCATAATAAATAAAAGCCTCTTTACGCGGAGTAATTGTTAGAGCCACACTTGATGCCATGGTTAGAGATGAGTGCATTCGAACCGATATGCGCATCCTTATTCTAATTTAAGGTTAGTAAATAAGTGCGCCCCAACGTTAGATATTGTTTTAAAATCTAGTCTCGTTGACTAGTACGTATTTGAGTTTGTTCGTTACAAGAGATTTGTGCGAAATTAGTCGCATAAAAAACAAAGGGTATATCATTCCAATATCAGAAGGAAGTTTTATTCAGGCAGATTTTTTCAAGACACATACTTTCTTTTGCATGCTCCCGCGGGGGTACTTACTTGAACTCTTAAATCTTGGCTATTTTCAAATCAATGGTCTCCTGGAATCTTACCATCTTATACAAATAATTACTAAAATACTAACAATTTCTTGTTTCTTTCTTATCACAGTCAACTTTCATCAGCTGCGAGCACACCCGATTTGTAATGCCCTGGTTAGCAAGATATTATTGAAAATCTATTCCTAGGTAGTTGTGAAACCAATTCTCAGAATCCACCCATTATCTGAATTCTTGTACCTAAGATAAGGTAATTACAGTCATAAATAAATAAAATTCTAAATAAGTATAATTATCGTTGAATGTAAGCGAGTTGATTTCAAAGATCACATGCACTATATTGTAACATCAAGACTAAATAGAATCCTTATCACATGAGTTCACTGCTAAATTTTGTACATTAAGGCGCATCACTGTAGTTTAATTAAATTCAGAATTCTCACGGCCAAGGTCATACGGCAGTTAAAGGCAGAAATATTTTTATATCGTACGATTATTTCCCAAGATTTTCTTCTTAATTGGTTGATTCAGTTTCTATACCTTATATTTGCAGGTTATTTATAATACAAACACACACGCACGCACACACACACACACACACACACATATACATATATATATATATATATATATATATATATATATATATATATATTTTTGGTTAGGCAAGATGTTTCCGGTTAAGGAGGAAAGAGGCTATCCCCTCTGGGTGTTGACTTCAGTTTCCACATCATATATATATATATATATATATAGCGAGCGAGATTGAGAGGGAATGCGTAGATGTGTATATTGATCTCTATGTATGTGAGCGTGCGTATATAGCTTTAGTAATATTTTATGGCTTCTTTCATCTGTGAAGTAATTACAACTTATTAGTCATTATGTTCAGAAGCTGTTTGTTATTTCAATTTCATTATCTTGTTTTTTTAGTGCGAAAGGAAATATCGATTGGATTGATTTTATTCATCACAAGACCCTGAATAGTGAATGGCTGTAAGCGCATTAAACTAAGCAATCTCGTCTTGCAATGTTTCGCGATTGAACCTTGCATCGCAAAAACACGGAATGATGACCAAGTTCATTATGAATAAATATTAAATGGCCATTTCCTGAATATCCCAATCGTTAGAACAAAATATCTGTTGTTTATATTCAGAGGTGTAGTATATTTGGTCACTGTGTCAGTTAGTGCTTTAACGCGACTAATTTTTACTTAACTCCCTAAATTTGCTGATTTTGGTAAAAGCACACCCTTATACGCCCTCAATCCCTGGTGAAGAATGGGCTACCAAACACGATTAGCTGTCTATTTGATAGATTAAGAGGCCAAAACCTACTAGAAGTATTACAAAAGTATGCTTTACAATATATTTGGCAGAATTATGCCAGGAATTATTATTAAATTAATTCCGAATGATGGTTGCCACTCGTATGCAAGGATGCGAGTCTACTAGTGTGGCTATCCAATCCCTGTTGCAGACACCTTCTCAGACACATTTATGTTTGTTCAACACCCCCAGAGCCTCACTAGGGTTTACGCTGCAACTATCATGAGCGGGGCCAAGTTCCGGTTTCTGCGAGAAAGCTCTTTGTCTAGCGTGAACAACAGTCCGAACTTGGTCAGCACGCTAAAAACAATCGGTTACGATGACCTTTGAGTTCTTGCTCGCACAACCATCGACGGCCTCCCAAACAGTTCCGTCTACTTAATGTCACTCACAAGGTTCGGATCAACCCGTAATATGGTTTACATGCACTTTCCAGAGGCGCCGCATGCTGAGATTGCCTCCCCCAGACCGATAACACCAAAAAGTCAGCTTCCTAACAAATCGATCACGGTGAGATTCGGACTCGGGTCTCATGATAAGAAAGCAAACGTTCTAACCACTCCAGAATACTAAATATTCGATCATATTGCCAGAATATCTTAACATTTAGAGCAATGTTCCCAATGCGTAAAGATTGTGTTATTCTGACAATTAATTATTCATAACCCCAATATGTAGCCATGTATTAGACGATGCTAAACCTGTTATCGATATATACATATATTAATTATACGCCCCACGATGTAGAATGAGTTAGAAAGAAGATCCAATATGGAGAACTCTCGAGAGGCCAGCACTATGTTGGAGGACACATTAAACATCTCAAAGGTCACCGTAAAGTAATCCTAAAACAGTGCAGTACTAATTCTGTGGAACTGGAAGATAGAGCAGCCAACCGTAAGAGTTAGAGAACATTATGCCGTCAGGCCATTGGAAGATTTGAAATTAGCCAAACACAAAAGCAGGAATTTCGCCTTCAAAAACGTCATGATCGCCAAATGTAGGCATTCAGTTTCCAACCTGTGGAAGGTAATGTGCGTTTCACTTTAAAAACAAATGAACAAGAATCGAAGAAGACTGTTGGAAAGTCCCAAATTCTGTAACTTCCAAAAATATTATTGAGATTCTGCAAGTAAAATTAAAAAATAAAAATTATTTCATACAATATCATTACTATCAGGAAAATGTCATACCAACTGTACCAACGGGCCTCGGTGACGAAGAGGTAGCGAATTAGACTCGATATAGCACCGCTCTATCACATATTCTGTGATGGAACTCACCGATTGAACTGTGCCCAAACGAGCCACGTCTACTATCCCGAAGTCGCTCCATCCAGAGCTTTAGAAGCGGGTTAAATTTTCGGTAGTGGATAATATGATATGATGATAACCAATAACTGAAGGATGCTAGTGGATGCGCACTGCTGATAAGTCCCAAATATAGGACGAAACGGCCGTTCAGTGCTTTCTGCATTCTGTTGAGGTTTCTTCTGGACTCGATGAATTATTTAATTATAATTATCTCAAATCCTCCTAATTATTTCTATCACTTCTATATCCTTGCTTGAACTGGCTTCTAATGCACTTGAGGACATCAGGGTATGAATTTATGGGACTTATAAATCTAATATCTCTGTTCAATTATTAATCAGATCATTTTTTTACCACAGCTCATATTACAATTTTTGTTGTTATTGTTATTCTCTAGCACTTTGTATTTCTGGTTTCCGTATTCTATCCAGGGATATGCTTACAAATAATTATTGCTAAATATAAAATTAAGTATTGCTAATTTTTTATATCCTCTTGCATTTGGTGATGCCTTTTAATGTGACATTCTTTGATTTCTCAGGATAGATTGCGAACACTTGTTTCTTTCTTTTTACCGCCATTTCCCGGCAAAGGAATGGAGAAGATGAAAGATCTGTGGGAAAGTTCAAAAGTACAACACAAAAAATTGTTTGGTAAGCTTGAATGCTTGGAAAATATTAACAACATATTACTGCAGAATTGGATAAGAAATAAATAAACATTAATTGTAAGAAGATAGTATGTATGGATTCCAGCAGATGAACAACCCATGATAGAAAGAACGAATTGGAGATACAAGCATGTATAATAATTGAAATATCTAGGAAGTGTCTTAAGACGAGAAATGTGACACGAAACACCGAAGACGTGATGGAAAACCAAAAGATGCCTTCCAAAATCAAAGTGTTAAGTAACTGGAAAATTTCGTGAGAAATTATGGAAAAAGATACTGAACTGTTATTTAATATCGGTCTTCGTATAGCGTAGTGAATGCTGGGCAATCACTGTCTGGAAGAAGAAACTTGCGACATCATCTTCATGCGTCGGCAGCAGTCGAGATCATGGAGTCCACAACACTATGCCAGATGCCCCGTTCCTTCATTACTGTCCCCAAGTCCTGCCTAACAATGCTTGCATCCCTTGAGATGACGTCAGAGAATTATAGTTTTCTGCCCACAGGTCTGGTTTGACGCAGCCTTCCAGAGATGGAGACTGGAGACAACCTCATTCTCGGCACAGTGGCAGTGACCAGCAAACTGTGTTCGATGAGCTCGTATGAGAGAGGAAACGTGGGGGAGACTGCAGTAGATTCCATCCAGACGATTCTCCATGCCTTTAGGGTGTCCATCTCTCTAAGCCATAGAATAGGATCGGCTCAACAGCGGCTCTGAATATTTTGATCTTGCGTTTTCTCTCCAGTTGTGATGTCCAGATCTTGTGCATATCCGTACATGCAGACCATGCCATACACTTCCTACTTTGGAAGTGATTCAAGCGGGAGGGGATGAATTATATGTGATATTTATAATCTTTAAATTCATTCAAGTTGAGGTTATTAAGAGATTTTATAGGATAGTCATTGTTGGATTTTCATGTGTTCATGTGTTCAGTTTTTGACTCATTGAGACAATAGATTTTGACTTGAGACAACAGAAAGGTAGTTCTACAGAATGCTGAAAGTTGCATGGACTGAACATGTGGAGAATCGGGATAATTCTAATGACAATGGAAATAAAAAATGGTACGTATATTTAGACTAAGAAAAAGACAATTGAAATTTCTAGGGCCCATAAAAAAGAAAACGGGCTTGGAAAATTTGACATTCATAGGGCTTATTGAATGCAAAAAGGAAACTGCGAGTAATCCAACAAATGATCTTGTGTAAATTTTTGGCAGAGCCAGGATTACGAGAAATACAGACTACCGGCAGTTGTCTAGGGACATAAACCTCCATGTCTAGAATGGACATGGTACGAAGAAGAAGAAGAAGAAGAAGAAGAAGTAGAAGAAAGAGGAGGAGGAGGAGGAACAAAGAAGAAGAAAGAGGAGGAGGAATAAGAGAAACAGAAGGAGGAGGAAGAGGAACAAAGAAGAAGAAGTAGTAGAAGAAGAAGAAGTAGAAGGAGGAGGAAGAGGATAAGAAGAAGGAAAAGGAGGAGAAGAAGAAGAAGAAGAAGAAGAAGAAGAAGGAAGAGGAGGAGTAAGAAAGAAGAAGGAGGATGAGTAAAAGAAGGAGGAACAAAGAAGAAGAAGAAGGAGTAGTAAGAGGTGTATGAGGAGAAGAAGAAGAAGGATGAGGAAAAGAGAAGAAGAAGAATGAGGAGGAGGAGGAGGAGGTAGAGGGTGGGAGTGTGATAGAATATGTAGGAAAATGAGTAATGGCGTTAACTGATTTTTCCTTTTGAACAAGGCGAAAGTTAAGCGCAACTCGAATATTTTCTACAACGATGAATTTGCTAAAATAATTGAATTACATTATGAGTAGCAAGTCTTCGACACTTTCTCACTCTCCCTCTCTCTCTCTCTCTCTCACACACACACGCACTTTCTCTCTCTCTATCTCTAACACACGCACACACACACATATATATATATAATTATTTATTTAAATATTATAACATATTTATATATATATATAATTATATGTATTTATATATAATTATATATATTTATATATATATATATATATATATAATTATTTATTTAAATATTATAAGATATTTATGCTATAATATTTAAATAAATAATTATATCTGCTCTACTCTGTATTGAGCACTCTTTATAAGAATAATAATTGTTGGTTATTGGAATTTATTCCGTATATACCAGTCCTATACTTGGATATATATATATATATATATATATATATATATATATATATATATATATATATATATATATATATATATGTTCAAACAGGTTTGGTTAAATAATTCAGACGTTTCATGACGATTATTTTTCGCTGAGATCCTTCAAGTTCGCGGATTATATTTTTGCTAGACTTGAGAAACTCAAATGTGACTGAAAGTGTTTGGGAAAATAAAAACTATTCAAAGGAAAACGTTGGTATTTTTCTAACTCAATTTTCTCTGTCTAATTTGGCAGCAACTTTTCTTTTAAACATGTTGTGTTGAATGTTAAAGACAACATCGTCCTGCATATTTTCTTTTGAATTTTCTCATATTTTCTAATGAGACTTTTTATTTGAAAATGATATCGAAATATTGTCCGTACGATAACCTAGTATTTTCGAACATCTTTGTTCATCGATAGTACTAGATTACCGTACGGACAATATTTATTTCGATATCATTTTCAAATAAAAAGTCTCATTAGAAAATATGAGAAAATTCAAAAGAAAATATGCAGGACGATGTTGTCTTAAACATTCAACACAACATGTTTAAAATATATATATATATATATATATATATATATATATATATATATGTGTGTGTGTGTGTGTGTGTGTGTGTGTGTGTGTGCGCGCGCGCGTTATTTGTATATAACTTTCCATGTGTTTAAATGAGGAATCTGTTTTATATACTTATATGACTGCTTTTTCATAGTGCTGGATAGGGGAGGAAGATAAAGGTTGGTTCTAGACATAAACAGCTTAAGACTGTAGTGATCGAGGAAACATCATCTTGGGAATCTGTTTCAAAGAGCAGTGGTTCGTGGAAAGAAACTGTTTCAATGGAACTTACTTCTTGCCGATGGAATACGCAGCGAATGACGGTGGCTTGTTTCTAACTATGAGTCATGGCTTGCCCAAACGGTGAAGGTCAGACCAGTTGAAACAATGATATGCAGTTCCTAAGAGCACTTTACCGCATGTGAGAGAGAGGTTGGAGGGTGGTAAATAATTCTTCTCCAACAAGAACGCATTTGAACTCTATCAAGACTGGAAAGTGAGGCCTAGGCTACTCCTGTCCAAATAAGGTAAGAGCTATCCAGACCTCACTTACCAAGTCTTGGTTTTAGAACTTGGCATGCAAATATACTAGCAATGAATGTTCCCTCCATCTCAGAGAATATATCCGTGATTAAAAGATCCTTCAGTTTTAATGGAACTAGTTTTAAAAGTAATAATATTAATTATACTAATGGGTTATATAAATGTATTAGTTCTTTACACTATACCATCGATATAATATTCCTTATATACAGAACTGTTGTTTAAATGTTTAAAACAGATGGAAACATACCCCGGGGATAAATGGAAATATTGTTTCGAGAATATTGTTTCGAAACTTAATATTATGTCTGTCTTAATACAGTTGTAAAATGCTTGGTTAGATATCTTTGAGGTAGTAAACTCTACAGACATGGAATGGCATTTCGCCAGAATTTGGGTTTTTAACGATTCGACTGAATGCAGGTTTTGTGATTATCCTAAGGCCACTTGCAATAGGAAAAAGGATAAAATAGAATTACTTTATAAATGCTAATATAGGAATGATATCATTATAGTCCACTATACAACGAAAGGGGAAAATGGACATCCACATGCAGAACATAAATTCCGTTAAAAATGTTACGTTTTTGATTGTACTAAGAGTTAAGGTCTCTGTTAAATTTCAAACATCTTAGATAAATGTCGCAGTTAGCTCCTCCTCATTTTCATTAACCCGTCAACAGGGGTCTCTCTCTCCCGGGAGTATAAATACTGGCTGACCTTTCGCCTCTTTCTCTCTTTTTCTCTGCTTACGCGCACGTGTGAGCAACTATGTCGATTTCGGCCGCGGGCCGAAAGCTCGCACGTGGGGCGAGGTACAAAAAACTTTCTCTAAAAATTTCCAATATGTGAACTCTTATACACAACCAGCGTTTCCCATATTCTGGGAACACGCTAAAACAAAATTCACCCGTACGGACATTCAAAACAACACACACACACACAACTTTCCATACAGACACTGTAACATTTTATTCATGTCTTCAATGTATTGTAACTCGTGTTTTAATCTATTTGTAATTCACGTATTAATATATATTTGTTTTGTACATATATATCGGTCTTGTTTGCTTTCTTTGGACTCCATTAAAGTCCAACATTCTTATGTAGCTGGACCGGCCAGCGGAAGCCTTAACCTAGAGATAACTCATCTTCTCTTCTCACATTCACCACACCGCATGGTCCACTACATAAATATACACTGATTTTCAATTTTTGAATTATAATAAGTTAAAAACATTTTAAATAAAATCTATCATATTATTCTCCATTTAAAATAAAGTCGGCTTCTGTAAAAAAAATATTATGTCGCATCAAGTTCCCAATCACTGTTTTAACGTATTTGTTTTTGTATAATTAAAGGCTTACATTATATCACGTTGAAACATCGGTTCTCGTACGATCACCGAAGTTAGATAACCTCTAGTCTGGTTAGTATATACACAGGTGAAGGCTTGGGAATATCAGGTGCTGTCAGCTTTGGTGTGTAATTGCTGAGCTGACTTGCAATTCCAGTCGGGTTCGTTATATTGATTTAATCACAAATACCCTGAGAATGAATACCTCTCCCCCATTCTATGCGTTACTAGAATTTGTAACAGTAATGAAAGTATTTCCTCCAAAGAAATTCTTACAAACTAAAAATAATTTATTACAACAAAATGTTGATAAGTGCTTAAAACAAATCTCTCTCTCTCACACACACACACACACACACACACATACACACACACATACAGAGAGAGAGAGAGAGAGAGTGCGATGGGTAAATTGTCGCCTTTTTATATCTTAATTTCGCGCATGCGCGTTGTTTGTTTTTGATTTTGCCGACTGCACAGTATGATAGGGTCAATCGGTCATCGTCTGTGAGATGAATACCATGAATGTTGGAGAAAGAAAGGTTGAGGGGTTTAGGTGTTTTTTTTGGGGGGGGTTGGAGGGGAGTTGAACTGGTTTACGTTTATATCTTTGGTTTAGTCATAGTGAGCTATTTTAGTAAGGAAAAGTATGATAGTTGTAGCGGTCAGCCGTCTAATGTAACATGTGAGGAAAGCTAACTGGCGCAGACAGCAACATGATGTGGCCTCGGGGTTACCCACCGGAGGTGCTTGCATGGACGGTCTTCCATGCGTGAAACTGCATGAACCCAGATCTGATGCCACTGTTGATCAGAGCAGCCTCTCTAGACGCTAAGCGAGCGTTCAGGCTCCTAACTACCAGTCGAAAACAGCCGCCAGAAAACTACAAACCCGGTAGCGTCAGTATAAAGAGACATAGCCAACATCCACACATATCACAAAAGATTTATAACAGCACCACTGTTAAGTCCAGAGAAAAGAAAAGAAAAGAAACTGGGAATAACTTTCTAAACAAGAAACAACGGATGCGCTTCTACTCCTGTTCAAGCGATGGGGGAGGAGTATGGATCTGAAGATAGGAAATCCTATCTACTTCTATTTAAAAAAATTTAAAAAGTTATTAATTTTTAACATGTTTAAAGTTGAGATATCCATTAGAAATCCGACAAAAAAATAAAAACTGTCACATATCTTCCTCTGAATGAACATTCAAATGCGTCTTCGGTTTGATTTCTAGTTATTTCAAAAAGTGTATATTCAGAAATCATATTTGAAAGTGTATCAGCGGCCCTTAAAACTTTTCGTCTATGCGATGCTTACCTGGCATTCTAGTGTATTACAGGAAAAGGAGGTAACAAATTGTAGGTTTCTGTCCCGAGAATGATGATTGAATGGCCAGATGGACAACACATTGGCAGCAGGGTTAAAAAGGGAAAAAACATGATGGTTGCTGAATATTGAGATTAAATGTAAACTAAATGATAAACGATTCAAACATTAAATTTAAACTAAAATTTGAGCACATTTTACCTGAGGAGATTAGCTACTCATTTATATTAAGTATCTGTCTATGTTTCTGAGATGAAGTATTATGTACACTATTTATATTATTCGGACTATTGTCCTCATCTTTGTCGCCATATTTATTACAACGTTTCGGCCCTTCAGTATCTGTCTATATTTCTGAGATGAGGTATTATGTACGTTATTTAAATTTTTCGGACTATTGTCCTCATCTTTGTCACCATATTTATTACAACGTTTCGGCCTTTCAGAATCTGTCTATATTTCTGAGATGAGATATTATGTACATTATTTACATTATTCGGACTATTGTCCTCATCTTTGTCGCCATATTTATTACAATGTTTCGGCCGTTGTACGCTCCGGCCTTCTTCAGGTAGTTGGAATGTGGAACTAAACCGTTTATTTTGCTCACTGGGGTAGACTGTTCTAGTTCAACGTGCCATGTTTAATGGATGCCAGTTATCAGTTATCACCTGTTAATTTCCCTCGGTGGATAAAGGCGTGGGTTAGATCCAGTGAGAGGACCCAAAGAGTGTGAGTTCACTACCCGGTTAAGGCAGTGGAGAACTTTCAGAGGGGAATTAACAGGAGATAAGTGACATCTATTAGACATGGCACGTGGAACTAGAACAGTCTACCCCAGTGAGCGAAATAAAGGGTTCAGTTCGACATTCCAACCACCTGAAGAATGCCGGAGCGTACAACGGCCGAAAAGTTGTAATAAATATGGCGACAATGATGAGGACAATAGTCCGAATAATGTAAATAATGTTATTTGTATTCCTATGTAACTCTTTCTGTAGCTATTCCGTAGAGAAACATGCAGCAAGTTACTTTTGCAATTTCTAGTCCGTCGACATCGATTTTTGTTGGATGATGTAGGATTTTATCCCCAGTGTCTAATTCACCATTATCTATAGTTTTTTTCTACCCAGAATTATTTCATGTTTTCTTCTATGATCGTCCTTTTCCCAACAGCCACATTTTGGTAAACTTACTTAAAAGAGTTCCCTTTCCATATTTCATGAAATTTTATAGCGTTTACTGACTGAACAGGTTGCATGTATCGATCAACATCTCTCTTGGCCAACATTTATTTTCATGATTTACAGACGTTTGGCAACCCAAGAGTAATGTACATCATGTGGGCAGCTTTAATAAAATGTCTGCTTGTATTCTTATTTTCCTTCAGACAAGAATGGTGAAAAAGTTCTCGACCAGACCAGAAAGCCATTCTTGAAAATTCTGTGGTTTGGTCAGATTGTGCGGATTGAGTCGTGTTTTCAGCCACCCGATATAATATACGTGGAGTGGGGAGAAATATATAGAAAAATAGGAAAGAACAGTTAGGTTAATAATCCGAAATTCTTTAGTATTTTTGTTTTTATCTTTAAAAAACATAAGATTTCTCATGTTTCTAAAACAGAAGCTAAAAACTTAAATTGAAGAATTTAGGTGCAGTTTTTGAAACATGAGAACTCTTATGTATCGATGGACTCATATTTTTTAAAATAATTATAATATATATATATATATATATATATATATATATATATATATATATATATATATATATATATATAATATTTTATATGCGCAGTACTTAGTGGAAAGCGCCCAATATCAGCGATAGGGTTAACATATGTTATATGAATATGCGTTTTTTTCTTCTTTTGGTGGAGGGGGAATATGATTCTGTGTTTTGGGGGGTTGATACTATCATATGCATAGACACGTACATACAGGTGTACGCATTTTAGTTCACAACAACACATTCATATAAACAATTCGAGGCTAGGTGCAGATACATATCCTAGCGTTCGGGCATACATATATAGCCAGTTGAAATTTTATTTCGGTGTCGGGATTCCCCATCTCACTACAGTTTCAATCATAAATAGATCCAATTTTAAAAAATAAAGCAGTTTCTCAGATGACAGCAAAAGCCTGAAACCCATGGTCACAAACCCATATAACCTATATATATATATATATATATATATATATACATATATATATATATATATATATATACATATATATGTCACCTTCAACCTAAGAAAAGGCACACACAAACCATACAGAAAACCGAATGATAAACCACAGTACATACATATATACTCCAACCACCCGCCTTCTATAATCAAACAGATACCTAAATCGATTAACCGCAGGCTTTCCGACAATTCTTCCGATGAATCTATATTTAACAAGGCCAAGAAAGACTACGAAACAGCCCTAAAAGATAGCGGATTCCCAGCAACACTCACATACTCACCACAGAACACAAAAAAGACCAACAGAAAAAGAAATATCATATGGTTCAACCCACCGTACAGCAAAAACGTAAAAACAAACATAGGAAAAATATTCTTCAAGCTTTTACACAAACACTTCCCGGAATCAAGCACCCTACACAAAATATTCAACAAAAACACAGTAAAAATCAGCTACAGTTGCACCGAGAACATGGCACAAATAATAAAAAAGCACAACAGAAAAATTATTAACAAACCACACGAACAAATTAAACCCACGTGCAACTGCAGAATAAAAAACGAATGTCCCTTAAACGGTAATTGCTTACAAAACAACGTAATCTACCAAGCCACGACAAAATCAGCAGATAATGAAGAAAAAGTATATATAGGAGTAACCGAAGGACCATGGAAACAAAGAAATTATGTACACAAAATGTCTTTCACAAATAGTAAATATGCGAACAGCACAATGCTTTCTAAGTATATCTGGGAAATAAAAAACAAAACACACACCACACCAAAAATATCTTGGAAAATAAGGAAAAAATCATCAGCCTACAACAACCTATCAAAAACCTGCAAACTTTGCTTGGAGGAAAAAATAGCTATCATTACCTTCCCAGATGAAAATAAATTATTAAATAAAAGATCCGAGCTAATCTCAAAATGTAGACATGAAAACAAATTTTTACTACGTAACTTAAAATAGAAAAATAAATAAATATATAAACAAACAACAATAAAATAAGCAAAATAAATTACTCCAAACAAATCATAAAACCACACCTGTTAGAATATACGAAATAAAATCAAAACAAAAGAACGGATGAAAGTTATAACTGTTATACAAATAAAAATAATAATAAAAAAACAAAAAAAACATTAATAAAAGAGAATATACTACGTTACTTAAAAACCGAAAGCCAAAAAGATATAGTGTAACAAATAAATAACAACAAGTATAATAAATCGATCTAAACACATCCAAATATATAAATAAACTAACAACCGATTACGATAAACTAGCCGTTTAAAAAACAAAACAAAACAAAAACAAATAAAGATAACCAACCTAAATAGATGAATTAAAAACTGTTCCCACCTAAATAATAGTCAGAAAAAACCACAAATTCAACAAACAGATTTAATCAATGACAAATAAACAAATATATAAGATAAAAAATAAAAATGAAAATAAATAAAAACAAGCAAAACAATTTGACCCAAATAAATAAGCGAACAAGCGATTTCCGGTAATGACGGCCATTATAGACTACCAACAATAAGCTATATAAACAAATTTTTACTACGTTAACCAAAAACACCGATCAAAATAAAAGAATAAATAAATAAATATATAAGATAAAAAATAAAAATTAAAATAAAAAAAACAAACAAAAAACAAGCAAAACAATTTGACATAAATAAATAAACAAATAAGCCACTTCCGGTAAAAGTAACCGCCAAAATAGACTACCCATAATGCACCACTGACCCTTATATAAATAGCCGAGAAAAATAACAGCACTAGTCGCCTGACGATTGCCCTAGCATGAAACAGACTGTCGCCTCTAAGTGCTGACTTCCATGTCCACTTTTATATTTACACACGCTCTATCTCTGATATTGAGCACTTTACCCCATAAATATAGCACACTTTAAGACTATATTTCTGCATATACATATATATATATATATATATATATATATATATATATATATATATATATATATATATATATATATATATATATATATATAATATTAGTGGCCAATATACATATATATATATACATAAATTCCCAACAGGATAGAATCCAGCTAAAACTCAATGTCCAGGACAGAGGAAGAATATAATATAAAAGGCTCAAACACTAATATTCCATGGTTATAATTTATTACACTGGAATCTTAATCATGATTCCAATCATCAGACTTACAAATTCAGAAAGCTTTTTGTAATTGTAGGTCTAATGAATTGGATCATGATTACGATTCCAATATAATAAATTATAACCATGGAATATTAGTGTTTATATATATATATATATATATATATATATATATATATATATATATATATATATATATATATATATATATATATATGTATGTATATGTATATATATATATATCAATTATACAATAGGAATTAAGATGACATTGGGTTAATGCTCTTTTTCACCTTGTAAATTTAAATAATATTTATACGAATTTTTCAAACTACTCAGTGGATGATAAATTATTGAACTAAAAATAGTCAGACAGACGAAGGAAAAAAAGAAGGAAAGAAAAATGGAAAAAGAGAAAAGGGAACAAATAAAAACAATGAGGTAGTGTAAGTCTGGATATGAGGGCTGGTCAGAGGAGATAGGAAGAGAAAAAGGGGGAGAAAGATAGAAGAAATGACCTATTAATTTTATGCACAGTAGCAATCAGTAGGTTGTTCGGACTTAAGGAAAACCTTCTTAAATATATTAACAAAAATAATATATTAGATAAAAAGATAAACCTATTTATTATCTCTTTATTTAATATATATATTTTTTATTTTGTTATTATTTTGTATAGTCATATCGTTTATTTCTTCTGATTTACTTCGTATTTTTTACTTTTTTTGTTTAATCACATTAGTGAAAAGACCTACTTCTAATAATTTTTCATCATTTGCTTTGCAATTTATTTTATATTTCTATTCCTGAACCCGGTCTGCTAATTTCCCTGATCTCTTGTAGTCAATTCTATATTTTTTATGGTGTTTTTGTGCTTTCTCTGTTTTGTTATGTTTTGCAAAAGAATTATCATATGGGTTAAGCGAAAACGAGTTTTCTCGGCTTTCTAAAAACGTACTAAGTGTGTTTGCTAGCTACCGTAGCTAGTCCACTGACATGAACCTTAAATTACAAAGTATTAGTATATCTTATATGGACCTTAGCAAAGTAATATCTGTTCAGATGTCTAAGATTTTGTGTCTCCAGGTGTTAATCTCCTCTGCATAAAACTGTCATCGAATAAAGAGTTTTAAGATAATCTATTGGAATATTGTTGAGAACGTCTGATCGCATTGTACGCAAATCTAATTTTGTAGTTTAGGTTTCGCAGTTGGTATTGATGTAGAAAGGTGTCTGAGTGCCACGTTCAGATTCTAGACCAGGTCAGGTGATATATTTTAACTCACACCCATAGAGTTAGGTTTGCGGTCAATAAACCAGAGTCGCTTATTTTTCTCTGATGTAGGATTAGGAATGTTACTCGATAGATTATGGTTAGACACGGTAAATGTGTCTTTTCTAATAAATCACTAATTCGTTCTTCAAGAAAAAAGAGACTGTGGAAAGAATAAAATTGTAAATATTAAAAGGAAGTCAGAAAGAAATGAATGAAAAGTTTTTGACATGAAATACTAAATTAGCTAAAGTTTTTTAAACCACCTGGCTAAAATTGCTAGGTCACTGTTATTACTAATCTGTTGGATTATCCAAATTGAGTAAACAAATTTCAATATCATTGTAGTAAAAACAGAACAATTGAATAAACTTATACCAAAACTTTATTGCACTTTACTCTGACTATACGTCTACTGACGGATTTAAAAAGTACTTTTTTATAACTCCTAGATCTTAAGGAGAGAGTTAACGGATGATTTATCAGTAAAATCATATTATCTCCATTTTTTAAACACAGTAACAAGGGTTTTACCTTGTTTTAAAAGTTAGATTTCTCTAAATTTCAAAGTTTTTCTGAAGATTTTTTTCACTAGGTTGCAGTGGGTAGAAACGTGCCTCTCTTATTGGTTGATTTGTTTTTTTTATGGCTCGTCAGCTTATTTAAAACTTTATTCCATCTACGAGGTTAGATTGTTCCAATTCTGTAGTCCCTAGCCTGTGCTTAGTGGTACTTTTTGTACTGCTTACTTATTGTTAGTCCTGTTTCCTCTGAATATAAGTATTTCCTAATTACCCAGTCAAGGGATTGTAATCACCATGCAGTCAAATTCAGTACCCAATTTTTGCCGTTTCTCAGCCAAAGCCTAGTCTAGTATAACTTTAAATTTGAATAAGAAATAAGATGACTGACTGATTTGCTTCTTAAAGCTTATAAACATTTTACAAGATTTTTGAAGCATGAAAATATTTTTTTAGATTTAAAAATTTTTTTGAACATAATAAAGATTTACTGATACAAATCCTATTAATTAACTCAACGGTAGAAAGATTGTAACATTCCCAATCGTACTTGATCGTAAGTGAATATCTCAAATCTGGCTTGAGTTGAAACACGACTGAACGATGTCTAATTTAGCGCTGATATCTATAACACCAACCGCACATTTCAAGCTTACAGTGTATGGCATTCCAAAGCGTTAATCCATCTAGGTACTGACAAGGCTCCGCGTTGCTTAACTTCGCTGATCGTACGGAACCGGTGTTTCAACGTGATTTGGCGGTAAACCAAAATTGTTTCTTTGTGGCATTCAAAGATGACAGAATTGTAACAGTGGCGGTGAAATCTTACTTCCAAATGGTTGTAGCTCGACTTCATTTCACAATGCTATCGTTAAGGAACAAATTAAACGTTCTCATTGCAACCGAAAGAAGAGATTAATGTCTGCAAAAAAACAAAACAAACGATTACAGATGATTATATAATGACATCCACCATTTCACACTCTCAGACACATTCTTGCGAAAAATAATTTACTTTAAAAAATCCTTGAGGCCTGAAGAGAAACCATGAAAAAGAAGTGTTTGGCATTCATCAAAATGCAAGAGAAATCCTTATGTATTCTTAATATTCCAAATGGCAACAGTTTTTCGTGCATCAAAATTATGTCAGAATGGTCTCCAAGAACGAGATATAATGGAAAATATACCATACAAACTAAAAAAAAAACACCCAATCAGACAGATGAATTTTGAAGAACCGGTTTCTATTTCATGGATTCTTGAACAGTCGTAAATAGTCAATCACATTATTGCATGAGGGTGACTTCTGCCAAAAATCCGAGAAAGTGATGCAATATCTTGTCTCACTACGTTGGAATAGCGATTCAAAACCTGACCTCATTCTCATAGCAAAGCTATGGTGTTACATGAAAACAATTTCTCAGAAAAAGATCGTTTCAAAGTCAATGCTCCTGTAGGTGTTGTCAAGGATATCCGAATCATAGAGACTTAAGTAGAATATTTAAGTAGAATTATTTTATAGCCAGGACAGCACGTCTAACTGAAATGGTTATATAGGGAAAAAGTCGAACGTACAAAATACAAGTTTATATTGGAATTAATATTAAAGAATGGCTTTAAAAAATAATTGAAGTCGATGTCCTGTTTTTATTTAATGCTATTTAATTTTATTTATTTTTTGTTACTCAACTTTTATATATTATCATTCCTCCTCTATAGCAGTGAATTCTAGACAATCTTACAGATTTAGAAGGGACTAGAAATGTGGTTCTACAGAAGCATGATGAGATTACCAGGACCGAACTTGTGAGCCACAAAAACGACTCTTATACATAATATCAGGGAGAGACAGTGCTAATTTCCGAGGAACATAAAGAGGGCTTGCACAATTTAATACTCACAGCACAGATTTAAGCTAAGAAGACCAGAGTGAGGCAACGCACAACCTACCTGGCGACTTTGAGCTTATTGGTGCGTGGCAGGTTTTGGAAGAAATGGTAATTATTGTGAAGGGACATAATAACCAACGTCCTGAAGGAACACGGCAGACAAAACAGGACATGTTGGCTAGTCTTAAACTTTTTTCCAGGACTGTGAAATAAAGTCATATTCTTCTTTCATTTCCAAGGATACCATTCAAATTTCGATGGTATTATTGAGGGGGTCTCCCCTTTTCACACAAATGGACTCACCCAGGCTATACATATACTACTACGAGTGAATACCCGAACAGTCAAGTAAGAGTCGAGACGGAACGACAGAAGAGTGGTAGAGTTCAGTAGTAGTAGAGTAAGTCACACACAGAGACGGCGGGAAGCGTCACAGTTAGCGAGCACGTAGACTCATTAAGGAGTCATACCGCGATACTTCAATACCAAGACTGTATATATATATTAGTGCTACTAACCCGCATTCCTGGATCTACTAACCCGTATTACCAGTTTGTATTATTACGTTAATACATTTATTTTCCTTATCCATTCCTGGCGTTTGTTATTCATTGATATCGGATTTCATCCCGGAATCCACAACATTAACGAATATAAGTAAATGCCTTTATTCCACTATTAATTATTTCTAAGCTTGCTTTTATATATATAAAGTCATATTCTTCTTTCATTTCTAAGAATACAATTCAAATTTCGATGGTATAAACCATGAATATTTGGGAAATCAATGATAACGTGTAAAATATCATTGGGAGAAGAGTTTCGATATTTAGGAATTCACCGGACTAAATTTATATTTACATATGTAACTAGACATGTGTATGAAGGAGAGAGGACGCTGAAATGTTAAACTTTTAAATTAAATGTTATTTTTAATGTTTCGATATACGATCAAGCCAATTTTATTTATTTTTCCTTTTGTTTATATTTTTATCACTTTGGAGATTAAAGTCTTTGGATTATGATAAGAGAAAGTGAAATATTTTAAGAAGCTGGATGCAAATTTCATGTAGATTGTCTAAGCAGTCAAAGCACTTTCTTTACGCTTTCTTCTTAATACGAGGGCCATTCAATAAATAAGGTTAATTTTTCGGTATAACGACTTCTAATACAGATAGAAGATTACTTTCTTTCTACTTTTTTTTTCAACGTAATCTCCCGGCACTGTCACACACATTTCCCATCTGTGCACAAGCTTCCGTATTCCCTCAGCGTAAAAATCTTTGGACTGATGTCTCAGCCAGTCTCTCACAACACTTTTGACTTCATCGTCACTTTTAAACTTCGTGCCTCTCGTGAACGCTTTCAAGGGACCAAACAGGTGAAAGTCTGAAGGGGAAATGTCTGCTCTGTAAGGGGGATGAGTGAGCAGTTCCCAGCCCAGCTCGTTGATGGTCTGCACCGTTTGGACTGCTGTGTGAGGCCTTGCGTTGTCATGATGCAAGATGACTCCTTCTGACTGATGACCCCTGCGTTTGTCCCAACAGATAAGCTCAAATTCCTTGCAATGTCATCCACTGTCATCCTTCTGTCACACTGAATGAGGTCATTGACTGATTCGATCACCTCAGGAGACCTCACTTCTGTAGGCCTCCCAGGCCTGTCTTCATCCTCAACACGGCTCCGTCCTCCTTTAAACAATTTAGCCCACTTGTAGACATTTTTGGGGCGGAAACATGTGGCACCATACACAGTTGACATTCTCCTATGAATTTCAACTGGTTTACACCCTTCAGGAACTAAAAACCTGATAACTGACCGCTGTTTAATCCTGGAGCATGCTTCTTGGTCGGCCATCTTTGTTTTTTTTTACAAAACTCTCAAAGTTTTTTTTAATCTGCAAAAGAAATTAAATCCATGTGAAAAAGAAGTAAAACAAAAAAAAAATAAAAAAGCTTCTATCTGTATTAGAAGTCCTTATACCGAGAAATCCAACTTATTTATTGAATGACCTCCGTACATTGCATTATCTTTTAATTAAAGTGCCATTTTTAAAGGATAATCTGACTTATTAAGGTGAGCAACTAATGCATTAAGTCTGATATTTTGTCAAATACCCTTTTTAATGATATATATATAATTTTCTAATTGGTTAATTCGTTTTCTAAGGGTTATCAGCAATTTGAAGGTCTAGCAGTCAAAGCACTTTCTATACGATTTCCTCTTATTAGATTGCATTATCTTTAAATTAAAGTGCAATTTTATAAATGTTGGTCTAACTCATTAAGGTGAAAAACTAATGCAGTAAGCCTGATGGCCGTATGGAACTTCTTTCTTACTAATGGAATAGAACAGTCTACCCCAGCGAGCGAAATAAAGGGTTCAGTTCGACACCCTGATGAAGGCCGGAGCGTACAAGAGCCGAAACGTTATGGCAACAGAGATGAGGACGATAGTACAAACAATGTAAATAGTGTATATCTTTTCTTTGAATATCATTGATGATCTACTATCTGATGTACAATTGACAGTGATGAACATGCAGTCTTCTGATAAACAAATACAGTGAAGTAGTGTAAGTGTATCAGCGCAAGCAGTGGAATCAGCGTGACGAGTTCGAATCATAGGCTAGTCTGATGCATTCAATTTTGCACAAACGCTATTAGAAAGACATATCCTATGACTGTTTTAATTTTTTTTTTATAAACGTTGGTGATATAATAAAGTCTGTTTGACGTGGATTCATAGATAATAAATATTTATTAGAAGTCCTTCGAAATATTCCCTGCCTAAAGAATTATCTTATTCTCTACTAAGGGAGGCATGTAGAAAATCAACCTTATGACCCATTTTTCTTTCTGTTTATTACGAGCAGGTTTAAAGTGATACCTCAACAAAGGTATTTCCCATGTCCGTAGATGTGTTCTTTTTAGTTTCCGAAATGATTCAACAATGTAACTTTTTCTACATTGTAGCTATTTTATACCATAAATTTCGGCATCTGATATAGTGTTGGATCTATCTATATCACCCACTGTGTTAGAGGTGGTGGTAAAGATCATAGTGTTGCGCCTTAATATATAATTTCTGGCCACTGGTATCCGAGTATGCCATTTATTAGGAAGGGTAGTCAGTCTCTGTTGCAGTCGCCTGCTCAGGAATATTTCCGTTTGTTCAACACATACAGCTGTGCATTATACTGCAAAATGGCTGAACGTACTGTAGGTACATTTCCTGGGAAAGAGCACGTTATCCAGTGTGATCAACTGTCTCAACAAGTCCAGTATGATGACACCCTCCGTCACGATGTTGTGACTTTCGGGCTAGTACAACAATCGACGGCTTCCAAAGAGTTACTTCCAAATGCTTGGGTTAACAGGTCGTATGGTTTCAGACCATTTCCAAATGTGTGGCACACTAGGATCTCGATGTCCTCTTTCCGACCAGTAACATCAAAAAGTTACCTTCCTGACAAATCGACCATAATGAGATTTGGGTCTCATGTTCGTAAAGCGAACGTTCTAACCACTCAGTCACGGAACCAATAGTACATACATGCATGCATACATACATACATACATACATACATACATACATACATATATGTATATTGTTAGCAACCGATGCTATAGAGCTCAACCTGCCTTGTTATCCATGTCTCTTCCATCCTAGACGTAGCTAGGTAGAGAAAAGATGTCTTCACACACTTCTATAGGAATCTAAGTTAGAGCATATATATATATATATATATATATATATATATATATATATATATATATATATATATATATATACAGGGATTGGACAAAATAATTGGAAAAGATGCAAATTCCACTGCTATATTTCAAAGACCTATTATATTAAAAATTGTAACTAAAACTTCGTAATTTCAGGTTATATCTATTGTAAATACGTTTATTTATCTAATTTACTCTCTTTGTCTTATTTATTTTTAGAATTTAGTAAAATTTAAGCTAAATGCGTGACCTCTCCAAGTTGGAAAAAGGGCAAATTGTTGGAGCTCACATGTCAGGAGCCTCGATCACTAAGGTTGCTGAACTGTTTGGTTTTTCAAGAGCTACCATATCAAGAACTGTGACGCAATTCGAGAAACAGGGCAAAACCTCTAGCAACCGTAGCAATTTTGGGTCAGGCTTGAAAACTTACTGACAAGGACTGATGTGCATTGAAACACAATGTGGCAAAAAATCATCAGACTACTGCGGCCTAAGTGACTGCTGAGTTAAATAATCATCTGAATAGTCCAGTTTCTACTAAAATTGTTTGTCATGAGCTCCATAAGGCTGGATATCATGGAAGAGCCACTGTAAGAAAACCACTCGCAACATTCAAAAGAGGTTGAAGTGGTCCAGAAATCAGAATGCCTGGCCTGCAGACTAACTGAAGCAAGTCGTATTCTCAGACGAGTCCAGTTTTTCTATTTTCCCAAACTTCAGGGTGCGTTTATATGTGGAGGCAGCCCAAAGAAGCTTATAACCCTGACTGTCTTCTTCCAACATTGAAGCATGGAGGTGGATCAGTGATAGTTTGGGCCGCCATATCATGGAATTGTCTCAATCCAATAGTTGCCCTGCATGGTAGAATCAACAGCAAAGATTACCTGAACATTTTGGGAGATCATGTTCATCCAATAGCCCAGACTTTATTCCCTGATGATGACTGCATCTTCCAAGATGATAATGCTTAATACTTGCCACTCGAGTAGTTAAGAATTGGTATGAATAGCATGAAAGTGAACTAGACACTAGTTTAGAGTAATGATTAAAGATTCATTTTCATTTACAAGATATGAAAATGTCTCTGGTAAGTCGTATAGTGTAGAGATCGAGAGTACGGTGTACGAGGTGTGAAATGAGAGCGTGAGAATAGTGTATGCTTAAATCGGCTGACTGCTTTTTGGCTACCGGTTTGGTTGATACTGGAGACCGTTCTTTTCTGTGTTCGCAGGAGGGTCGTCTCCACAGCCTAATGGTCGAGCAGTGCTCTCGGTTTGCCTCTGTTGTTAGCATGCATGCGTGTGAAGTCTCTACCTCTGTTTCCTCTGCATTTACTGATGACTTCCCCACGAAGCGAGGTGTGGTACAAGGCGGTTTTTAACTTGAGGCGATTACAAGCCCATAGCTGTTTACCTCTCCAGACGAGACTCTGCCTTTAGACAGGTTAATCTCTGCCCGGAGTCAGAGAGGTCGACAAGCAGAGTTTTGCTGTTCACCGCTCTTTCTATCTGCTGCCCGGCATCTCTTATAGCCTATACAAGTGGAACGCACGGACATAGTTGCAGACATCTGTGGCAAGCGAGAGTTGCGTCGATAATGGCCAACACTCTGGTTTGGTATATTTGTGTTTGTTTAAAAATTGGGCTTGAGTAGCGTTCGACGTGGCTATGACTCAACGAAAATGTGTGTGTATTTAGAGATATATTATTTCTAATAGTCGTATATATTTGTCTGTAATTTGTTATCGCTATGTGTAAATTGTGTTTGTCTGCTACAGTGCCACCGTATCTAAAATAATTCTGAGCGTATCACACGTAAAATATACAACTTTTCAAATTAAATAAAAAATACACGAAAATGTTTAGCTTCAGATTGATACGTTGTGAAAACATTAAAATTCTAACTTAATATAAAAAAAATGAACACTAACCTAATGATGAAAATGTTTTGCCCTAAAGTGATCTCAAAACAAATAATTATAGTTTGGCCTTAAAAAGGATTACGCCTCAAAGGATTTATTCTATATGATCTCTTGAAAGATAAAGTAACTTATCAAAGCTAACGTTAACTGCCTACCATTTGTGATGTAGTCATGGACACAGGACATTTCACTCTTGACAGAAAAGAAGACATCGAATTTTTCATCTGAAGAAGGGGCTATTCATTTTGAGAATCGATTTGATTTTTAATGTTCCCTTAAGAAAAAGTTAACATATTAGATTTATGCAAAAATCAATTAATTTCATCTCCATTAACTTGTCTTTTGAACAGAAAATATTATTCTCATACATATTCAGAGAGCTTTCCCGCTTTTAATGGCTCGATTCCTTTCATTTTTATGGCGTTCACAGATGAAATACAAAAAAAATGGCGTTAACTTTTTGAATAAAAATCAGACCGGATGACTCACATCCTAGTAATTGCCTGACTTCTTTATTTGTAAAGTAACATAAATTGGTTATTTTCTACTTAATGTTCTACTATTTCTTTTTTCCCTTACAGAGAACGTTTTACGAATCCTCAAGTTTTCTCCCCTTATTAGAAATACTTATCTAGCACTTTTGGACAAATACATTTATTCGTCTATTTCTTTGATAGCCTTCCTAAATGTACTTAAAACACAAAACTACTGAAATATAAAACTTATCGATCTACTATTTTTATTGTCAGAGAATGTAGTCTTTAACAGACTAAAAAAATCAATTTTTAAGCTCTCAGTCAATATACTATTTTTATTTACAGAGAATTTTTTCTTTAATAGACCTAAAAACATCAGTTTTTAAGCTCCCAATCAATCTACTAATTTTATTGACAGAGAATTTAGTCTTTAACAGACTAAATATATTAGTTTTTAAGCTCCCAGTCAATATGCTATTTTCATTGACAGAGAATGTAGTCTTTAACAGAGTAAAGAATTAGTTTTTAAGCACCTAATCAATCTACTATTTTTATTGACAGTGAATGTGGTCTTCAACAGGCTAAAGAATCAGTTTTTAAGCACCCAGTCAATATACTATTTTTATTTACAGAGAATGTTTTCTTTAATAGACCTAAAGACATCAGTTTTTAAGCTCCCAATCAATCTACTAATTTTATTGACAGAGAATGTAGTCTTTAACAGACGAAGAAAGATAAGTTTTTAAGCACCCAATCAATGTACTATTTTTATTGACAGAGAATGTAGTCTTTAACAGACTAAAAAAGCAGTTTTTAAGCTCCAAATCAATCTAATATTTTTATTGACTGAAAATGTAGTCTTTAACAGACTAAGACAATCAATTTTTAAGGTCCCAATCTTTTTAAAACTAAACATCTATAGACAAAAACATAAATATTATTAAAAATAAGAATTTTTAACCAATAAAAATAAACGCCAATTTAACATTTTATTTATTAACATATGGAAGCACAGAGAATTCTCCGGTGAGCATTTTTTGTACTGACAGCATAGGACATTGCTTATCGTCTTTGGTTATATTAGAAACGGTATTTCAACTTGATATAGCCGTAAGCTTTAAATATGATGATGTATTAGTTTGACTGCAAATAACGCAAATACGTTTCTCAGATTTTGTGATGCAAATCAATATTCGTTGTAGAAATTGGTATTATATATCCGCTCTCGTTTTATTTTCCGGATATACATTTATTTATTTTATGTAAATACAGGAAAATTTCAGTTTATAATATATTTGGGAGGATATTTACTTATTTGGTAGTATTAGATATTAATATGCAAATAAAGCATCGTGTAAAATATTATATCATCATCTTCATCAACAGTCCCTTTACCGGGTCTATTTGCAGGTTCGCTGCGCAACGGATCAATTGACAAGTTCTCTCCATATGCCTCACTTGAGTCTCAGATTCTCTGTTAAACACCTTACACCTAACCATTTGATGTTTTCAGACAGTTTTTTCGTCTGTCTTCCTTTTCTGTTGCTTAGAATTGTATATTGTAGATGCTGCTATTGGAAGTAATATTGCTTCTTTTGACGTATCCATACCACTTTAAATTTCTCTTCATGAACGTGCTTACGAGCTATTCCGATGGACCTCTTCAGAGTTCTGTTGTCTCGTACCTCACCATTTGTGATGCGGTCTATACATAGATGATGCTGAGGATGGATTGGAAGCCACTCATTTCTAATGCTGAGATTCTTTGCTATAATTCTGCAATGTCAAGATTTTCAGCTGTACAGAATGCTCGAGAAGGTCTTGACACGCAAAAGTCTGTCCCTTGATTTCAAGCAGTCCCCTTCTTGTTCTTCCCATTTCAGATGCTCTTTTCGTTTTGTGACCAGCTGCTCCTCTGTTTGGTGCCTCTGAAATTATTTATATTCCGGAGACCACTTTACTGATAATTAAGCCAATATATCAGAACTATCTACATAGTCCAAGATACTGACAATTTAATTTTATCTTCGTTCATGGTTCATCATATATCTATTGATACTTATTTTGACTTTCAGATCTACAAAAATTACCTCAGATTATAAGGCAGATATAAACACAAAAAAGAAAGCTGATATTATGAAAGTATTGATAGATTGTAACACAAAATTAGAAACTGCCTCAAAGTAGACCAGAAATTTAAAAACAAAAATGAAATTGAATATATAAGAAAAGAAAGAGGTTTGGTTCGGTTTGTTTTATGCCATATCAACCTCAATGGTTTAGCTAATGCCTATAAGATTTTTATTTCTGGTAATATGTTTTCAAAAATGTATTGCTAATATTTTTTTTCAAATATTTATTGCAGGTATTAATTTTTTCTTAAAAAATTAATTGCTGGTAATATTTTTTTACAAAAATGTATCGATGGTATTAAAATCTATTTTTAAACTTTCATTGTGTGTTGACCCCAGTTTGGGGGTTGACTATTAGCCCGTAGCTGGGCCCTAAGAGTTGCATCCACTCCGGGTCTGGGAACACCAGCAAATATGAGATGTTTCCACGCTCCTCAAAACCTCGTGATCAGAGGCCTTGCTGCTGTATGTAGTTTATCGTCTTACCCAGGACGTCTCATTTTTTGTGTTGTCTTACCCTACTGCGTATTCTGAAGCTCCAGCTGACAGGGCCGAAAGAAACAGATGTTCAGTTTACTAGTTTACAAGGCTAATTAAGTAAAAATAAGTGGATTGACCACTAAAAATATTTGGAGCACCAGGTGTAACATGAAAGATTAAACACATTAAAACAACAAAACTACAACGTTTTTGTAAAACGTCGCAAAGAGAAAAGCTCAGTTCTGTGAAAAATACAGTAAAACAGTATTTTTTTTTAATAAAAAATTTGCATTGACATTGGGCGAAACTTATAATCGGGCTACATTTTTGTCTCTTCATGGAAATATTCATTCTAAACGACTTGCGTTCCGATTGCTGCATAAATAGGTTTGTATTTGTCCGGAAAACATAGCGGCGAAACATGAAGGCGTAACGGAATCCATATATATCGGAAACATAAGTTAAAAGTCGACGTCTGTGATCTCGAACGTTTACGGGACATTAACACTGGAGACAACAAAAACGGAGGAAAACTTGGTAGTCAATTCTCGTGAAATTTTCCTGTTCGGGAACAAGCGACAACAAGTCTAAAATGAAGGCTAAACGATAGAGCAAAGGTAACAAACGACAAAGTCTCTATGTTTATCTAAATAAGAATGAGAAACATTATTTACATTATAAACCAGTTATATGTATACGAAAAAGAATCACACGTGAATTGCGCTAATAATAGGCTTAAGAGAATTTCCCCAGCCATGTTTTTCAACAATTTCACCCCAAGCAAGGCGGGAAGCCACTAGCACGTAAGGGGTTACAGAGAGTTAGAGCTAGAGCAACAGGAGTGATAGAGGAAAGGACGAAGAGAAGGATAGGCCATATATCAAGGCATCTGGAGACGTCGATTGACGTTACATTTGAATAGTTGAAAATTATAGCTATCAGGGAAACAGGAAAAAAGGGAGGGAGTTCCACAGGCGAGAGGTGCGAGACATGAAGCCATTGTAATAGAAGAGACGGCTACATTTAACAGTTTCGACAGTTGGGAGGGAGATGTCAGCCTAGTAGAACGCTTAAATTCATGAAGTCCGGGAACCAGCGAAAGCAGATCATCTGTGAGAGAGCGACTGCAGACGAGATGCCAGATCAGGTCCAATTACATTGCATATCCGTCTCTGGATTTTATCAAGGACATTGAGACAAACAGAAGGGGCTTCAGACAATATATGACTGCAATACTCCATGCAAGGTTAGTACTTACAAGCGGAACGAAAAGAGTGTTTTCATCTTAGCTGTTGAATTTTTGTTGTAAAAATGTTTCTTAGTGTCATAATAACGGGTGTTTAATTTAACACTTTAAAATTTCGGCGTAATCTGCCGGAACTTTTGAAAAAAAGGAAAATTTTGGTTGCCAAAACACTATTTTGCGTGAAGGGAACTTTCGGTCCGTTCTGTGTTTTTCGTTGTCTTGGAAACGATCACTCCTGGGGTTGGAGCCTTCATGAGTTGAAGAATGAAGGGGTGGTGACGTCACTCTAACTTCTGCCTGAAGGCACTGATTATGGCCCATTCATCTATACCAAAAATTATCGAAAGGCCCAAAGAATTCGATCTTTTATGAGTATCTCCAAGCCGTGGCTAAACTCAAACGAGTAACTTTGCTTACACACTAGAAGACCCTATATGGCTAAAATAAACTGGTCAGTTACATTGTCTTCCCATTTTCCGCAATTATACAAACAATCAAAACAAAATCAGACGATAAAAATGTCTGCAATAAAAAAAATCATTAAACTAGCAAGCAAATCGTCTGCTAAAACATTGACACTTGTATACATTATTTTTAAAATTTCAAATTAAAATATAGTCTATCAACAAAATAAGTGTACAAACGAAAAAATAATAATGTTTGATTTTATTATTTTGATTTTAATTTCCAACAGGGGGAGAAGTGAGATATTTAAAAAAAAATGGTAACAAAAAAGACGCCTATTCTTACAATCATAAAGTCGTAAATGAAATTTTGTGACAAATAGTAAGAACAGACAGCTTAGAGACGTTGAAACCCACTGGGCATGATGAAGGGAAAAAGACCGGTGGGAAATGGCGACTAATATACCTAAAATGTTTCTGTATTTTTTTGTTAGATCAAGTATTAAGAAGTATGCTAAAAATACGTTAGAAATCAAAGAAACTCAGTTTCTTTTGGGGTTTTTTAAGAGACATTATAGCCTACGTCATTACACGACATGGTACATAATGACTTAGAAGCTATAAAATTATGGCTTCTTTAAAGCTGATTATGGTCGCAAATTAAATACATAGGAATATTGTAATTTCTTTGAACAAATACTTTTTTCCATATACTGTTTAACTAAACAAAAAAGGCGTGTGAACCGAACGAGAACCTAACGATATTTACTCCTGTTATAACTAATATGCATGTCTTTATTATCAGATGAGAATGGAGACAGGCATGTAGCGTCGATGATATCGGCACGGAAATAGGGTTGAAGTTTCCTGTTTCTGTTCGATCCGATGCCGGTTCTATATCGCTTCCGCAATAATAACCTTGTAAAATTTATGCCTATATCTTTACTTCCCAGCAAGGTTATAATATAAAGTCAGACTGGGAAACCAGTTTAGTAGAAGGAAGTTGGGCGTCGGGTTATTAGCCCACCCTGTAATAATCGATCTTGCTGCAGGAAACACTGCAGCAGCATATGGTCTGGCCAGCCTGTGGCCATCTACTGCACATAGGAATCTATCGTTAACATACGAGGTCTGTCTGAAAAGTAACGGGACTGACCACGTTTCCCGATGTGAGAGGCATTGTCTACAGCGAGTTCTTGCCACAGCCAAGACGATTACTCAGCAAGTCGACAAAGAGATCCTAGTGCGCAAGAACAGACTGTGTAGGTGTTGTGGCGGGACAAATCGTTTCTGCTTCACCACGACAATGCAACTGGTCACAACGTCTTAGGCACCAGCAGTTCCTGATGAAGAAGAACATCACCGTAATGGAAAAATCTCCGTCTTCACCTGATCTAGCTCGGGGCTACTTTTTTCCTTTCCCCAAGTTCAAGGGGATCGTGAAGGAGACCCGTTCTGAAGGCGTGAAGGCCACCACGAAGGCCGTAACGTAGCAGCTGAAGAATACAATCCATAGAAGCGTGGCAGAGAAGCATGGAAAAGTGCATTGGACTTGAATGGGGTTATTTATAAAAGAGAAATCATGCAGTTTGTTGTTTGGAATTAAATGAAATTGTTTGTGACAGTAGTCACGTTACTTTTCAGACATATCGCGTACATCCTGAAAATGGAAAGCAATATTCAACCAAAGGTGACGAATATAAAGAAAAATATGGAGCAATTACATTTCGTCAGGCAGTGGGAGACTGATGAACGTTATACTTCCTTAGGTGTGATGTGTGACGTTCGCATGAGGGATGATTGCTTTATTTTACGCAATAGACTTCTGTAGTTTTCTGCGGTAACTGGTTGCCAACCAAGGCTATAAGACCCAGTTCGCCCTGTTATTTAACCTATAGATGAGGTAAAAGAGATGAATTCTTATCTAGCCCCAATGATTATTTGCGCGTAGCTGCACGTAACAATAACTTCAATATTAACATGTAACAAAAAATTTTTTTCAGGTATGTCATATATACAGGTTTTCTACTCTGGTCTCCGTAGTAAGTATTTTTTAAACAAATATTAATTTAACTATCACAATGTATCTCCAGGCATATACGACTTACCTGAATACATTATTTTATTGTTATGATTTTTAGGTTAATATTTTGCATTTTATCAATCTACAGGGTGGCCATTGAAAGACTGAATGATATAAAGCAAAAATTGCGTACGGTGCGCTTAGGACCACTTCCCAGAAGATCGCCAACCGATCCAGTTCTTTCAAACTGGACGCATACGTTCCGAATCATGTCATCGCTAGAAGAAACTCTGACTTTAAAATGTTGCCGATATCTTCGCTGAGTTTGAATAACTGATCTTTAATTGGAATCGAAAAACTCAATGAAGTTTACTCGTTGCTGGGCATCATACGTAGCCATTTTAATCACCAAAGGATGCTCTATAATCTGCAAAAGATAAAAGAAAAGTGATTGAAAGCAAAACAATTATGACTTTAAAAACTTCCAGATTTTCAATGCCCATCCTGTATAAACTTAATCGTGTTTACAGCCATATCAAGTTGAATTACTTGTTCTCGTCCGATCTCCGAATTGAAGCAACGTTGAGCCTGGTCAGTAAATGACCGTGTGTTTAACGGCAGGGAACCATTCAAATTTCTTCCTCAAGGTATCATGTCAATCTTCTGAAAATGAAGGAAAATTATCTGCTAAAGATAGCCATGAAGAGCTATGGTCGCCGACCCCCTTAAGGAACTTACGCATCCGCCAATCTTAGATTTCGATGATGTTTCAGACGAACGATCTGAGAATATACTAGTTCCCACCTTTCCATCGAAAAGAGTCTCAGAGATATGGAGATCAGACGCTTACTCCTGAAGTAAACTAAACAGCTCTTCACATCTCTGAAATGATCACATGAAAAGTTAGTTGTCGATGGACATTTTTCGAGAGCAGTTGCAGATTCTAAGACGGTGCTTTATAAATCTATGAATTATTTTATGGACACCGACTCCATACTTTACTTCGGAATTGACTCCAGAATATTTTTAATGATGTGTTCAGCTTCTAGACCAAAGCTACGTTGGTTCCTGCAGCACCCCGAAAATTAAATCAAAAACAACCCCCACCCAATTCTTAAAAATCCTACTGAGGGCTTGCGTCTCACAGTGATCCCAAGATGTGTCTGGATTTCTAACTCATGTAGGGACACCCATGACAGTAAGGTCAAAGAGGAGGGACGAGACTGAACGCGAAAAATTACCGAAGACCCCACCGGCGGAATAGACATAGATCTCTACGATCTCAACGACCAAACCGGCGCTAGAGGGCAACGCCAGTCAGGCTAGTGTAACAAAGGCCGACTTTGGCAGACCAAGCATATAACAGCCAGTTGCAACCGGCTTTGGGTTGTTTTGTCTGTCTAGTACATACCACACATCAAAGGTAAAAAATGATAATTGATATTATGCATAATTGAACATTGATTTATTTATATTATTTGTCATTCACACACATTTTCTGATAATAATAATTGTTTTCTTTGTCGACGATCCATTTTTTCCCGCGTCTAGCGGAAACAAAAAAAATCTCCTTGTTCACCGTTTTGTTTTATATGGTTGAATTATTTCCATTATGGATAAGACTGTATGTAAATATTTCGAAGTAAATTACTGATATTCCGAGATCTTCTATTTTTATCGGAATTCTCGAACTATTTTATGGATTTCTAGGATATATTATTATATTTAAGATGATAGTTACTTTGATGTCAGTATACAGTTTATATTATAAGACGGAATACATCAGTGGACTTTGGATTAAACAGGAATTTAAGCATAGAGAGTTTATAGAGTTTCCACAAAAAGCCTTCTAAAAATCTTCTACAAAAAGCCTTCTAAAAATCTTCTACAAAAAGCCTTCTACAAATCTTCCACAAACCAAACCGTGGCAAACAACTAGCCCAAAACTATTATAAATCATTAATAATATAAAACATATGCAAAATAATTAAGCCCCCAAATTTAAACTTCATTTTATTTCTGGATGAAAAATGGAGTTTCATATTCGAAAATTCCGACTTTTAAGCCCTTTCTTCATCATTCTTCTGTTTCGCCCAAAGACATAAACATGAATATTACATTTGTTCTTATTAATATTATCATTTGTGTATGTATTGTTTATTGCTTTATATCATGTAGATCCGGGTCCAAACTATGGTCCTAAGGCCCTATATGAAAATTGTCATTTAATAGATAGCACTTTTCTTAGGATATAAGATATTCCTATCAGGGCGATCTTCTGTTCAACTAGTACGTTGATCTTACCTGGGACACTGTTAATAAAATTTTCTATTCTTTCTCTCACGAGGCCCTGAGCTCAGATTATTACTGCTCCTACTACTACTACTACTACTACTACTACTACTACTTCTATAATTATTATTATTATTATAATTATTATTATTTATCTCTAAAATTTATTTCATCGGCGTTATCTATCTATCTATCTATCTATCTATCTATCTATCTATCTCTCTCTCTCTCTCTCTCTCTATATATATATATATATATATATATATGTGTGTGTGTGTGTGTGTGTGTGTGTGTGTGTGTGTGTGTGTGTGTGTAAAGGGGGTGGTCTCCAGTAGGGATATGTTTAAAAATAAACTACATTTCGTCATATTCTATGAATGCATTTTTGTCATACTTTGATCTTTTTAGCCGATCATCGCGTATATATATATATATATATATATATATATATATATATATATATATATATATATATATATATATATATATATATATATAATTCATTAATTGTAATTATAATTTAGGCCCTACTTCAGTATCGAACACTATTTTTAAAAAATAAAAACAAAAATACTAAAGAAAGTTCTTTCCTATTATATCAGTATATACGCACACACACAGACACAAATATATATATATATAATATATATATATATATATATATATATATATATATATATATATATATATATATATATATATATATATATATATATATATATATATATATATATATATATATAGGCTGAATACAAATATGAAACTTGTCACTTATCTTTGTCACTTAGATTTTTCACTTGATGTTATTTTCAGCATCAATACTCCAGAGTTTCGTACACGGGCCTTCTAGTAATCGCTCTGTTCACACGTCAGTCGTTACCCTTAATTTACTGCTTATTTTCTCTGTTTCATTATTTTTACATCATGTTAAAAAATAATGTATGCACCTTTATTGGTTTGGGATTGATATTTTTACTTCATTGTGCGTGTGTGTACGTGTGTGTACGTGTATGTATGTGCACTTGTGTGCGAGCGTCTGCTCTTGTAGGTGTGCATATGAGTCCGTATGTGGGGATGTGTGTCTGTGTAGATGTATAGGGTGTTCCAAAAGTCGCATTACCATTGATAATCTTGAAAATTTTATATTTATCTACCAAATGGAATTATGTTTCTGTATGTGACAATTCATTGGTTGCTATTTTACAAGTGTATATTATTTGCCAATCGTCGCGGGACTTTTGAGGCACCCTGTAGAATGTCGTGGTCTTGGGCTTTTTTTGTTTCTATAAAAATTCTGGCCATTGTCTTTGTTTTTTTAAAATATTTTTTCTCTCTTTCGAATCTGAGTGACAAAATTAAATTTACCAATCTTATATCTAGGTTTATAGACTGACTTTTTTTTCTAGAATGTCCTGGAAAAGTTTGGAAAATGTAGATGTATTCTGATTTTTTCTTAAATTACTATGTTATTTTTACTTATATATTTTTATATTAATACATATATATATATATATATATATATATATATATATATATATATATATATATATATATATATATATATATATGACAGGTTGACTGATATATATATATAGATAAATAGCCTAAAGAGCCAGAACCTATCTACCTAGGTTTCACCTAACAGATCATTAGTTTTTCTCTACTCTTTCTCTCCTTTTCCTCTTTTTTAAAATTTTTTTCATTGATATCAGTTTGTCTAATAATTTCTATTTACAAATTTATTATCTGTTTTTTCAGATCGCCCGAGTATAGGCAAAAAAAATAAAAGATAATATATATATATATATATATATATATATATATATATATATATATATATATATTGAAGGTAAGCATGGATATATGGTACTGTGCAGATTATTAGATGTATGTGCATGCATATGTTGATACTTATATAGAAATACGTAATAGGATTTGGCTATGTGAATATTAAACAATCATTTACATCGGTGTTTTATTTTGGCTGCTTTCGAAGTATCTTAAAAGAACTTGACGTTCTTCCAAAAACATGCCCAGCATTAGTGACCTTTCCTGACAGAAAAAGCAACCACGGGTCAGCCGAGAAGAATAAGTCAATCTTTGGCAGCAGCTGCGATTAACCGATATATTGTTCGCACCCATAGATGAACCCCCGTCTAATCCTTCAACTTGACATCGGTCCGACCATAAAGGAAGGACGTTCCGTTGTTTCTTTCCTGGTCTGATTTGCGTGTCAATTTCGCTCGACTTATTACAGAGAGCAGATTAAAGACTTCTCAGTACGTTGGGGTTGCTTCTCACATTCTTGTATGAAACTTGATGAGAATTCAGATAATTGTTTCACATATCAAAATGTAGTAGAAAAATGACTCACATCCGAGCATCGGGATTGTCCTCCTTCATCAATATTTCCCTTTCTCCTCTCTGATGTCTTTGGCGGAGATGGTTGTGAAGGCCCTGCCTAATCCTGAAGCACCGTTGACAGTAGTCATAGAGATGTGTGGTGGACGCGTCTAGGCGAGTTGGGACCTCCTGAAAGGATGTCACAGATCCGGTTTATGTTGACGGTTGGACTCGAAAGTCTTCGTCCTACTCTTAGAAGGCCGACTTGCGGCAAAGGTTGACCATATTTGAGGGTGAATTTTCGCATTTCTCTGGGATGTCTTCAATTGATCCTTGAAGTGTCGGTTTGGGCCTTCGCGTAGCCTCTTGTCGGTAGCGGTTTTGTGCATGCATATGTTGATACTAATATAAAAATACGTCATAGGATTTGGCTATACGAGTATCAAACAATATCGGTGTTTTATTTTGGTTGCTTTCGAAGAATCTTACAAAGAACTTGACACCCTTCCAAAAACATGTCCAGCATTAGTGACCTTTACTGACAGAAAAGCAAACACGGGTCAGAGTACAGCCGAGAAGAATATGTGAATCTATGGCAGTAGCTGCGATTAACCGATATATTGCAGGGTGTCACAGATCCCGTTTATGTTGACGGTTCGACTCGAAAGTCTTCATCCAATGCTAAGAAGACCAACTTGCGGCAATGGTTTCCCATGTCTGAGGGTGAATTTTCCCCTTTCTCTGGGATGTCTTCAACTGATCCTTGAAGTGTTGTTTTGAGCCTTCGCGTAGCCTCTTGTCGATAGCGATTCCGTGCATGCATATGTTGATAATTATATAAAAATACGTAATAGGATTTGGCTATGTGAATATCAAACAATATCGGTGTTTTATTGTGGCTTTTTTCGAATTATCTTACAAAGACGTTGACGCCCTTCCAAGACAAAAATGCAACCACGGGTCAGAGGACAGCCCAGAAGAATAAGTCAATCTATGGCAGCAGCTGCGATTAACCGATATATTACAGGATGTCACAGATCCTGTTTACGTTGACAGTTGGACTCGAAAGGCTTCGTCCTATGCTAAGAAGGTCAACTTGCGGTAAGGGTTTCCCATGTCTGAGGGTGAATTTTCGCCTTTCTCTGGGATGTCTTCAACTGATCCTTGAAGTGTCGTTTTGGGTCTCCACGTAGCCTCTTCTCGATAGCGATTTCTCCGAACAGGATTATACGTGGGAGTCTAGTTGGTCTCATTCTGGACACCCGAGCCACACAGCGGAGCTGTTTAAGAATTGTAGCTCTGATGCAATGTGTGCAAAAGATAAAAAGATATGCAAGCTCATTAAAGACTATACGAACACAACAGATTAACAAAGTTTTACATAGCATATTTCATCAATTGAAAGTGAAACTTTGACCATGTACCTGATTTGAACTTGATTTCTAACTTACTTTTGTCTCCATATAACAATTTCATAAATTTCTCATATTTTTCTGTAACCAGTGTGAATTTTCTGCACAGCTGATGTATGTCCTCGTATCGAGAAAAACTGAATTTTCAAAAACCGGTAATCACTTATTCAAATTGAACCTCTAAATTATTGACTCGGGTCAATCTACAAAAAGTTATATTTCCTAGGAAAAATCTCACTGTAACTTTCTCCTTACATTTGAAATACGAGGGAAATTATACTGACTCGACGTGCTGGCATGAAGTCCCTTTGTAGTAACTGAACGATAAAGTAAAGAAAGGTATATAATCGTATGCGGTAAATAGACGTCTGAGGGTACAATATTATATACCCTACCACATTTCGTAAATCATTTGTAAATATATCTAGAATCTAGATTTGTTCATTGGTCTTTTTTAAGGCTTATCAACCTGTTGTTGGTTATTTAATGGTTTGGTTTGTTTTGTTTTGTATTACGGAATATCAACCTCAATGGGTTATTTAACGCCAAGATATTTTACTGCTGGTAATATTTCCTTTTTTCCAAAAATGTATTGCTGGTAAAAAATTATTTTATCTTAATATGTATTGCTGGTAAAAATGTCTTTTTTCTAAAAATGTATTGCTGGTATTAAAACCTATTTGATTTGGGGCCAGCTTTGGGAGTTAACTATTTCCTCATAGCTGGGACGTTAACAGGGGCTGCCACTCTGGGTCAGCGTGAAACTGGGAACGCCAGCAATTAAGAAGTTGTTCCACGCTCCTCAAAACCTGCTGATCAGATACATTGCTGCCAGATATAGAGCTCCTCTCTGCGGCTGCTCGGTCTCAGGCTGGCCGCTGATCTGAGATGGAACAAATACATCGAGTCAATTGCATCATCCACCGCAAGGAAAGTTGGCTCCCTGTGCCGAGCCAGGAAATTTTTATCCCCGGAATCGATCCTCCATATCTATAAATCGACTATTCGCCCTTGCATGGAGTATTGCTGCCATATATGGTCTGGAGCCCCTGCTGTTTGCCTCGGGGTTCTTGATAAAATCCAGAGACGGATATGCAATGTAATTGGCCCTGATCTGTCATCTCGTCTGCGGTCGCTCTCTCACAGACGCGACGTTGCCTCGGTCTGTCTTTTTTACAAATACTTTCACGGTAATTGCTCCGAGGAGCTGCTTTCGCTGGTTCCTAGGCCTCGTGAAATTAAACGTCCTACGAGGCTGGCATCCCGTTCCCACCCCTTCACCGTTGAAACTGTTAGATGTAGACCTCTTCTACTCCAATAGCTTCATGTCTCGCACATCTGGCCTGTGGAACTCCCTTCCATATTCCTGTTTCCCTGACAAATACGATCTCCAACTATTTAAGTGTAATGTCAATCGACATCTCCAGTTGCCTTGATCTATCCACTTCCCTTCTCCACATTCTTTCACCTTTCATTCCTATCGGCTCTCGCTCCAAATCTTCTGTAACCCCCTTGCCTTGATCGATCCACTATCTTTCTCCACATCCTCTCCTTTACCACTTCTATCTGCTCTTCCTCCAAACCTTCTGTAACCCCTTGCGTGATAGTGGCCTCCAGCCTTGCTTGGGGTGAAAAGCTTAAAAAAAAAATAGTTTATCGCCATACTCAAGACGTGGATATAGTTTATCGTCATACGTAGGACGCCGCATTGTGTAGGTGTGGGGTGATCTTACCCCACTGCAGATGTGCAGTCAGCGTATTCTGAAGTCCGCGTCCACAAGGCATGGTTATTTAATGACGAAACATATTTTGAATTGTAAGAATAACCATTAAATAACCCTAGCTAGGAGAAGAAGAGATGAATTATTACCTTTGCCATTTAATTTGCGGCAAGTGAAGGTAACAAACTCGAGTGGAATTCGAACGAAGGTCCTTAAGTTCATTTGTATTAACAAACTCCCACCCATTCATCAGACATTCTTCTTCCACCATATTTCTCTGCTGACTTAATACTACATTCCCCAGATAAACAGGTTCACTTTTTGCCATGAAGAAAAATCTTCTTTCAGCTAAGCCTGTTTATTCACTGTTTAAGTGAAAACTATATTTACGAAACAAAAATTGAAAAGCTTAATAAAAGTCGTTTTACACAAAATAATTTAAAATAATCTTAGATTTTTTTATGTCTCTGAAATATTACATAACGTGTACCTGTTTGAATGTATTGTCGACCATATACGACATTATCAGAAAAAAAAGAGCAATGACTATAGTAAATTTAAAGTCAACATTCCTAAAATTAGATTACAGGGAATGTTTTTCAACATTTTTAAGATTACTGAGTACTTAAAAATTATAAAAAGAGGCGCTCATCCGTCATATTCTTAAATTATGGTTTAACCAGTAGAGTCTTAGTAGAACAATAACTGTGGTAATACTTGTATCAGCACTTGTTAAGTTACGAGTGATAAGCGCGTAATCACCGCTATTGTTTGCTTTAAAATCCATTTCTCTGTTAAAGTAATTTTGTTTTCAAATCTTATTAATTATACTTTAAATAAGCTAATATTTCTCAAATATAGTTTCAGAAAAGTATATTTTATTTTTATAAGATTTTTAAAACCGAGAATTAACTAATAATATATGATGGCCGGCTGCGTGTTTTAGAACCCGCTCATCTGTTGAGGCGAGTAGAGTTGCAGTCGGCTAAAGTTCATTCACATTTGTGATTGTCTAAATCTCATCAAGGCAACCAGGGATTTATAATGGAATTACACTGAGTGGTCTTTAATTAGCGTTTTTGAGTGAGAGATTATATTCTGATGTTATCAACATATTGAATAAAGACAGCGCGCTAAAACCGTCGGTTATCATGACAAGTTGATTGATGCTAACATAACTATCGACGCCATCAAAACTGCACAAAACTAATCTGGCCTCCAATCAGTTGTAGACTGGAGCAGGAATTGGCTGGTTAACTTTAATGCCTCAAAAACAAAACTGCTCTCTATTACTCATCAGAGAAAACCATCCCTGCCCCCTATTAGAATTTCGGACGCTCAACTCCACGAGAGCACCTCTTTGCGACTGATCGGTCTCACATTGGCTGCTGACCTGACATGGAACAAATACATTGAGTCAATAGCTTCGACAACCGCAAGGAAAGTTTGCTCCCTTTGCTGCGCCAGGAAATTTTTCTTGTCGGAGTCGATCCTTCAAATCTACAAATCAATCATTCGCCCTTACATGGAACATTGCTGCCATATATGGTCTGGAGCCCCTTCTGTTTGTCTCAAGTTACTTGATATAATCCAGAGACGGATATGCAATGTAATTGGCGCTGAACTGGCATCTCGTCTGCAGTCGCTCTCTCATAGACGTGCCGTCGCCTGCCTCTGTCATTTTTACAAATACTTTCATGGTAACTGCTCCAATGTGCTGCTTTCGCTGGTTCCCAGACTTCATGAATTTAAGCGTTCTACTAGGCTGGCATCTCGCTCACACTCTTTCACTGTCGAAACTGTTAAATGTAGCCGTCTCTTCTACTCCAATAGCTTCATGTCTCGCACCTCTCGCATGTGGAATTCCCTCCCATTTTCTTTTTTCCCTGATAGCTATAATCTCCAACTATTCAAATGTAATGTCATTCGACGTCTCCAGATGCCTTGATTTATCCCCTATCCTTCTCTTCATCCTATCCTCTATCACTCCTATTTGCTCTCGGCCCAACTCACTGTTAGCCCTTCCGTGTTAGTGGCTTCCCGCTTTGCTTGGGGTGAATAGCTTTAAAAAATCTGGACAGTTCTGTCAACTCTAATTTCATTCAAAATGCTTGTGTCATCCAGTGGAATCGTTTTTAAACCTTTTCAACTGTGTCGCATCCGAAAATCACCTGCCTGACAAATCAATCCTGGAGAGATTAGAACCAGAGTCTCATAGTCGGAAAGTGATAGTTCTAACCATTTGATATAGAAAAGCACACACTGATTCTTTTTGTTTCGTCTCTACGCTTCACAATATCTGATATTTCATTCATAATAACTCCAGGAAGTCGATAAATTTCCAGTAAGTAATAGTTTTTTTTTTCTATATTTATCAGAATTGTTTTTGTTATTTTATTTTAGATGAGGAATTATCATTGGATGTCCTGGTAGCGTGTCGTTTATCAGCTCAGAAAGTGGAATCCGCTAACCAAGTTAAAATTCCATCCTGGTATGTTGCACAAACGTTAAAGACAGTAATATATTTCCCTTCTCGACAGCTAATATGATAAATAATAGGTTTGACTAGGGTGTCTAGATTTGGGTGGCAGACATTCTTAAACGTGAAATACTCAGAGACGATAAAATTAAACCATTCTACTATATTTCACAAAATGTCGTGGAGAACCATGACCATCATCTTGGTTGCTATATTCACAAATTATCGGGACAAGAATGTGAAGACTAAGCAGTTCCAGTCTATATATGTGAATGAAATGCATTTCCGGCCAGATCTGGCTCTTGTACAAGTAGAGGACAGTAGGATGAATCAGATACTGGGAGCGGTACAGGGGAGCGATCATTCTTCCAGTCGCTTTAACGGGTTGAGGTCAAGGTTGAGTTTAATTCCCACTCGGCGTTTAAGGCACGTGGCATATCCTAGGGAACATGCCTTCATCATGATTACCGATAGTTCTGTGACCGATGTCTTAATCAAACCTTTAATCTCCATGTGTATATTCGATTAAATAATAGTTCAAATTTTCGAAAAATAATACCGAGGATAACAATCACCTGAAGACCCTTGAGTAATACAAAATCTAAAAAAACATAAGAACATGCTGGTTTGAATAGAATGCTATATAATTTCCATTATTTTTTCACAGATTATTGACACTATCTCTGCTGTTGTTATCACTGAATTTCATCAAGCCTTCATCATTTACTTGTCAGTCAGAGTAGCTTTGCAGAGAGTGCGAAATTTAAAAGAAATATAACTCGCTGTACCCACACCCTTTAAATTCGGATGAACTGAGGAAAAATACGAAAAGGATTCTCCAGCCTATATGAAATTTATTTTATACCAATGAAAACCTTGCCTTCATAGAGATTGACTGTCGACCTGAGAAGAATCTATGTAAGTTAGCGTTTAGATCAATGAAATTTAGTCTCCACAGAAATTAGCTGTTGAGTCAAAAAAATAAAGTTGCGATTCTATACGAAGTTCCTTTTGATATCAAATGAAAACATTTTTAATGTGGAAATCCAAACATTTATTGAACAAAGTAACTAATAATAACAAAACAAAAGTCATTGAAACAAAGCAAGTTCAGTTGATCATTGATGACAATTCCAGGACAAAGTAACTATAAGCAATTTGATTCTATCGTCTGCCGGCCGCTATGATGGAGAAAGCATTACCTCGACCCGTCGCCAGTGAGACACGCTGCAAGAGCCACTCCGTTTCGCGAGGCTCGTTACTTAATCGAGACGCAATCGCGCCAATCCTCCGAAGGAACGCCATCGAACGAGGGCCAATAACCCCTGAAGTCTCCACTGCCACAGGAGTAAAAAAAAAAAGATCTATCAGCAAGAGAAGAATATTTAGCTATTTTTTTATCTCTGCGTCTCGGGTGACGAACCCCGGCTCAACCGCGGACCTGATCAAATTACCGGCCGAAAATGTATCCGCACAGTTCGCATCCCAAATCAACGACTTACCCATTTTAAAAGGGATGAAAATTAATGAAAAAATTAATAACAGAAAAGTGTCTGACGTCATATGGAACGTTTTATTTCTTTTTCACCTCATCCAGCGTTGAGGCGTTTCCCAATGTCAAATTACTCGTCAATTATATCAACGGCATTTAACGAAGCACGCAACACTTCAAAAAACTTGCTTTCAACAATCAAAGAAAGTTAAGTATTTTGAATATCTCTATTCGTCTTCTTTTGTATGTATGCATCCGTATAACACTTCATGGGCAACTAATTCATGTACTTTTATTTTAATAATTTTTTATATTATTTTTTGTCAGATCAGTTAATTTGTTGTATGAAGATATTCTCTTCATGACATTTAGTTAAAACTACGTAGTTCTGATTCATTTTCCTGAATCGACCACTGCCACAACCTCAAACTTAAAAATTCGTAAAAAAATCCTTATCTTGTTCTTTCAAAAATTACCATCCTCCATTAACATTCTTTTCATGGGTAAGTCGGCTCTTTATTTTAAACACGACACCACTATAAACTTCAAGAAATGTTCAAACCAAACATTTTTCTTAATACACGCAGATAGATTGTTCTAAAGATTAAATAAAATAATTCACTCGGAAATTCCATGAAGGTTAACCAGCTCGTTCTGATGAAGGCAGGGGATACAATCACTGAAACGTTGCGATAACATTTACGAACATCTGACTATATTTTTTAAATGAGATATCGTAATTATTTACACTATTCAGACAGTTACCCTCACTTTATTATCATATTCTTGACGTCCCCAAGGACACATGATCCAGTGGATAAAAAAGTTGTTTGAAGTGATCCAGTGACTTGACCCAAAGTGTTGTGAGTTCAATACCTGACAACAGCCGAGGTGAACAATAACTTGGAGATTTTAGTTACTAAACAGATATCCAGAAAAGGCATGGCATGTGGAACTAGAAAAATATACCCTGGTGGACGAAATAAAGAGGTCAGTTCCAAATACCTACGTATAGAATAAGGTCAGAGCGTACAATGGCGAATACGTCGTCATATGAACATAAAGATGTGGACAACAGTCCGAACAAGGAAAATTTTGTAAACAGTAAAAATTCCGAAGATGTTTAAAATGGCCCACATGTAAATAATTTCAATTAATGTTAAATTCTTATTTCAGAAATCGAGATAGATATGCATGTATTAGCAATTACATCTTCCTTAGTTAACTGCAATATTTAACCGGTCCGACTCGATCATCAGAGAAAAAAGTTATAAAAAATCAAATAAATAACACTGAAAAATAACAAATCAATGTCTCCATTACATTTAATTTTTTTTTACATCTTAAATTTGATTGGGACAATAATGTAACCCGCATAAGTAAACATTTTTTTAAATTATTTTTATAAGATAAATAATTATTTTTAATTATTTTTATAACATAAATAATTATTTTTAATTATTTTTATAACATAAATAATTATTTTTAATTATTTTTATAATATAAATAATTATTTTTAATTATTTTTATAAGATAAATAATTATTTTTATTTATTTTATAAGATAAATAATTATTTTTAATTATTTTTATAAGATAAATAATTATTTTTAACTTATTTTTATAAGATAAATAATTATTTTTAATTATTTTTATTAGATAAATAATTATTTTTAATTATTTTTATAAGATAAATAACGCCAATGAATCCCGTAAATAAATACGAAAAAATAAAAACAATACGAGATTACATAAGGCTACATTACGAAAACCAAACGACTACATAGTCTTGTAACGGTACATCATTTATTAGTATTAGTCTTTCAGACTCAATTACATGGTTTAATTCCTACGAGACTGATTTTCCTTCCGACTTATGATGGTAAATGTTCTCTGTGGCTGTCAGATCGATATATACCTACCTATGGGCATTTTTACTGATGTCTAATACAACTCGTCTAGGATAAAGTCTTTAACCGGAAAGTGAATCTTTAATCGAAGCCTGAAGTCTGAATTAAATTAGTTGTAATCTATTCAGATACATCTTTGATAAAAGGCATTCACCTAGGAAACTAGACAAGATAATTGATAGACTCTCATTATACACACACACACACACACACACATATATATATATATATATATATATATATATATATATATATACACATATATATAAATATTGTTTAATATTAGTAATGTTTCTAGAGTTATAGAGAAGATATCAATTATGTATATATATATATATATATATATATATATATATATATATATATATAGTCTAATGAGCAACTAAAACGTGAAATTAACAATCACCATGCTTGTTGCAATATTCATAGCTTTGTTTGTCCATAATATATATATATATATATATATATATATATATATATATATATATATATAGGTGTATATATATACATATATATATATATATATATATATATATATATGTATATATATATATATGTATATATATATATAATATGGAGAAAACAACTGAAAATTTTCAAATTAAAAAAAATTGAATGTTTTTTTGTGAAAGTATTTATTTATATATATATATATATATATATATATATATATATATATATATATATATATATATATATATATATATATATATGATATTTCAGATCTGCCCCGATCTTTCGTCAGAAATAAATTAAATAACTGTATTCAGAAGTTTATTTACAAGTAGCGTCCGTGGAATGCAACTTTGTTTGAATATTTCTAACGTAAATCTAACGATAATATTTTAGATGTTGTTTAAAAAGTTTTTTTTAACTATATCTAAAAAAGATTTTTTTTAACTATTGAAATATTTATACAGATTTAAAATTACCAAGTCTTTGTTTATCCCTAGTTTATATGTGTCTAATTTTAAAATACAGAATTTCTCTTTTTTTCTGCGTGTGTATGTGGAACTAAAATCGGAATCTATCAATAAACATTTACAGTTGTCTAATGAGTGTCTTGATTGATTAAAGTATTCAGCTATGGGGGAATAAGGATTGTTTTGACGTATGGTTAGTTTATGAGTGTTGAAAGGAAATCTAAAATTATTTCCAGATTCACCAATATATCTACTGTTGGGACATATTGTGCAGAATAAATAGTAGATTATGTTATGGCTATCACAGGTGAGGCGAGGTGGGTGTATCTTGATATTGGTGTTGGGTACAGAAAATTCACTATCGGTTAATAAGTGTTTGCAAACTAGACAACGAATTTTATTACATTTGTAATTTCCTGATTGGTTTGTATTATTTAGATATTTGGTAGAGGTGAGGATAGATGATAGGTTAGGTGATTGTTTCTTTGCATTGATATATATATATATATATATATATATATATATATATATATATATATATATATATATATATATGTATATACAAGTAATTATACTTGTCTAGGAAAACCTTAGGTATTTTGGCTTGTAAATGAACAAAACAATCCCCAAGGAAAAATAAGGGGTAAAAAAAAGAAAGAACTAAGAACATGTAATTGAGGCGAAAATAATCGTCCAGAATCCAAGTTCAGCGTCCAAAGGAAAATACCACTAACACGAGTAAAGCATATATATATATATATATATATATATATATATATATATATATATATATATATATATATATATATATATATATATATATATATTGAAATCTACCACAACTCTAACTATTGAAGTCATAACATAATTTACCTATTAGAATGCACTCTATGCCAGAAACAATATATAGCCAAATCAGAATGGACCTTTCACTACAGAATTAATAATTATCCGAATCGGACGAAGATTATTACCGGTCGAACAACATTTCCGCCGAAAATAACATGATTTTAATAGCCATGCAAAATTAACTATTATTGAAAGTATAGAAATAGAGAGATATTAGGACAAATGGATCTTGTGTCTCAAAACACGTTGTGCGGACGGACTTAACAAAAAACTAAATAAAATAGATAGAATTACTATATATGCATATATATAAACCCCCAGTACTTATTTCTCAACCACACTAGACAAACTTGCTTGCACAGATGTTGAGGTCTCCCACATATGTACACTCAGTCATATATATGCACTTCACCCCCGCAAAGGAAATAAAAGATAACAAACACATAACACATACAGACACACCCTTCAATCAATAAATCTCTCAGAACGACTAAAATGGTAAATCTAAATCTCTCAGAACGACTAAAATGGTAAATCTAAATCTCCCAGCCTCTCTTTAAAAGGAATTGGAAGAGGCCTTTTGACCAATACAAGGTCTGACCAAAAATTAACATAACAAACAAATGAAAACTACAGGGAAAGATCTACGCCATCGTTCGCGATTGCGGAAAATGTTATCTCTCTATGTTCCTATCTGTCATGACATGAAAAAATAACTCACCCTCATACCCCTGAGATTACTTTACTATTTAGCGTAGATAAGACATTTAATTGGTTAATCAAGACATACCCACAAGTCTACTTTTAATTCTGACCTTATGCATCCACTCTAATTTAACTTTCGTAAAAGAGATAATAATTTGTTTTAAAATTTCCTTAAAAATCATTTAATCAACAGTTACTTACCACCGGCTGAAGAAGTACAATCAAAGTATTGAAACATGAAAGCTTTCGTGTAACCATTTCAACATAGTTTTATTCTAATCTTTTATAATCAAAATATATTTCACCACTTTGTATTAAGCAATTTTTAAAAGTAAATGCTACGAACAGTACTTCATGTGTTCTTTCTCTCGTTTGCATCTATGCATGCATCTATCTATCTATCTATATATATATATATATATATATATATATATATATATATATATATGTGTGTGTATATATATATATATATATATATATATATATATATATATATATATATATATATACATATATATATATATATATATATATATATATATATATATATATATATATATATATATATATATATATATATATATAAATATAAGCATTTGTTTCTTTATAAAATATCGACCATGGAAGAAAATGCTGTTAAACTGCTCCTAATTATAACTTTGACTATCAATAGATAGAGGAAGACTATTAACAAAAAAATGAATTGTTCACTTATCTTTCTCTATTCTAGATTTCGCGGTGATTCCATGCACTTCAGGGGTCTTGGTAGAAAAATAGATTTTCCTCAGATAAATCATGTTTTACAGAAAAGGGTTTATTTAATTTTCGCACTAAAAATATTTGTAAAATAATAATCAAATTCATTTTTACTAGTTTAACATATTTTGCTCCACACTGTCATATGTGTGTTTCAGAGAGAATGGGGTCTCCATAGTTAAGTCGACTAATTATAAATCATTTGCCAGAAAAAAAATTAATTCAACGAACTCGTGCCTATGAAAGGATACTATTACGGTATTTCAAATCTGCAATTAAATAACAGTATATATTCAAAGAAAATATTCCCAATGATTTATATATGAATTGATTAATTCGCTTGTAAATAAGCTAAACCTATCATAGAGAATTAATTCTATGCGTAAAAAATAGACCGAGACACTATCGATTACATAATATCAATTACAATTAATCTCAATCACCCACTGTATTTATTCTCTCTCTCTTACATATATACATACATATATATATATATATATATATATATATATATATATATATATATATATATATATATATATATATATATATATATATATATATATATATATATGCGTCCTGGGTAAGACGATAAATTACGTCCAACAGCAAGGCCTTTGATCAGGAGTTTTTGAGGAGCGTGGAACCATCTCTTAATTGCTGGTGTTCCCAGTTTCACCCTGACCCGGGGTGGTAGCACCTGTCAGGGTCCCAGCTATGAGCAAATAGTTAAACCCCAAAATGCGGTTAAAATACTATGAAAGTGTTAAAATATGTTTTAATAATAGATTTTTGAAGGAAGAATTATTACCAGCAATACATTTTTCAGGAAAAATGTCATCAGCAATGCATTTTTGTAAAAATATTACCAGCAATAAAAATGTTATCGGCATTAAATAACCCATTGAGGTTGATATACCGTAAACCAAATCAAACTAAATATATATACTAATTTATGTATATATACTAATTTATGTAATTTATAGTAGGGCAGAAACCTTTCTTTTTAAATGTTTCATTAATTATCAGACAAGTAAAATTTAATGATTTTTTTTATTTATCTTTTCCAGAATTCTTACATATATATGGGGCAAATATAAGAATACTGGAAAAACTAAATAAAAAATAAATTTTCGTTGTCTGTCATATTCAACGAAACGCATGTGCGCGCGGACAAATACACACGCATGTAAAAATAAAACGTAGGCTGTTTATTCATATAATTGTAGCCACAAAAATATCCGATAAAGCGGATTAAAAAATAGAATTCATTAGTTCCTTAAGGAAAAAATGTACATATAGTCATCCACAGACGGACTGTTTCGCAGCTCAGCAGTGGAGTTATATATCCGATTATTCCAAGCAGGGCTCGAAACTCGATCGATTTGACAACAGGCAGAGATTATACACCACAAGCCAAATTTCAACTGTAGAAAGTAAAAGGAATTTTAACGTTGTTACTCTATGAAAGATGTCAGTAGCTAGGAGAGCAAGATTTGAGTTGAAGAGCATTGCATTAGCAGCAGCAGCCACTGTTTATGAATTCACCCCTTCCTCTGCGAGAGCTCAATATATCTGTGCGTGCGTGCGTGTGTGTGTGTGTGTGTGTGTGTGTGTGTGTGTGTGTGTGTGCAACTGACAAGCTACTTTTTTTAGCTTTTAATTATGTTTTTTTTTTCTGTCTGGAATTTATATCTATGTTATAGATATAATTTAATTGTGCGTTTTCTGCTTGGAATTTATATCTATAAAATTTTTCAAAATGTTAAATTATCACAAGCGATTTCGTCTGATGAATCCCACTGGTTTTTTCCTTATGTTATTGTAAATGGTTTGTATTTTTTCAGAAGCAGACATTTTTAACGGATTAAATATTATGGCTGGGCCCTTAGTCAATATTCTTAACATTTCTTTGCTTTTTTATTATATGGTATTCTATGGGTTTTAGATTTACGTTCCGTACAGTTAATTGTCTCGATTCTAATTGTGTCTTAAAGAGCGATAATCTAAGTGATACAAAGCCACGAATGAAATGCCGCATGTTCAATTATTTTTTTATGCATTGTTTTCATCAGGAGCGTTGTTCCCTGCGGTAAATCTTAATCCATATATGATGCTGGCCTTTTAAAGTCTGGATATCGATGTACAGTTTGTAAGATTAGCTGTTTTGTATTTTTTAAGATTTTCTAAGCGTATCTCAGATGTGACACAATACCGAATACACGGGGTACACGAACTGTCTACTCAGTCGTAATTGTTCTGGCGAGAAATGCTTGCTTAAAATTACACCAGGTCGAGGTACCCCACAGTTTATATTTATGTCTGTATGCATGTTTACGTAATTGTTTATATGCATATACATATATATGTGTGTGTGTGTGAGTATATGTGTGAGTGAGGTTAGGAGAGTGCTCTGAAGATTTCTCAGATTGAAATCACGCAATCAGTAATTTGAACTTTGCTTTGAAATATTGATTTAAGAAAAAACTTTTCGTCCAATCCTAGTGTATTTTCAATTCTAAATAATAATAAAAAGAATGTGGTTTTAGCATTGGAAATGAACATATATTTAAATAATTTTTTCTGTTTTTTTGGTACAACAAAATGACTTTTAAATCTATTTAAATACTTTTCACAAGTGTTTCTTGAAGGCGCGATTTAAAAAAAAAATGAATTACACCAAAAAATTAGATCTTACTCTTGATGACAAAAATAACATTCAGGTAAAGAAATTTTTTTTTTCCTTTTTCAGTATGTTGATTCATTTTACCAAATATCAAAATAAAACAGAAATACGTACTCGTCAGTTTTTATATTTTCTTAATTCATTTTTTTTCAGGTGACTTAATGAAAATCTGACAAAATTAATCGAAAAATAACAGACAATTTATCCAATGAACTTTTGTATCTCGACTTCACGAATTTAAGCAGAATACTAGATTGGCAGCTAGGTCTCCTTATTTTACTTTTGAAATTGACAGCTGCAACCGTAACTTCTATTCTAACATTTTCATCTCTCACACTTCACACCTAGGAGACACTGTCGCGTCAAGTATGATCTTCAAAAAGTAAATGCATTGTCAATCCTGTTCTTCGTCCCACTTAAATCCTGTTCTTTAAATGTTTTATCTCCTCAGTGATTTGTTTTTACTCAGATAATTTCACGCTCAGTAAATCTTTGTGTCTTAGTGGCGTTATCGCCTTCATTGAGGTGAAATAATTTAAGAACATAATTAAAGCATGTGGTTTCTGCATTATCTTTGAGTGGGCGTAGTTTTCACGAATACAGGCATCACACACATATTCACACACAAACATATATTTATATATATATATATATATATATATATATATATATATATATATATATATATATATATATATATATATACATATATCAGTGTGTGTGTGTGTGTGTGTAATTTGGCAGCAACTTTTCTTTTAAATATATTGTGTTGAATGTCAAAGACAACATAGTCCTGTATATTCTCTTTTGAATTTTCTCATATTTTCTAATGAGACTTTTTATTTGAAAATTATATCGAAATAAATATTGTCCGTAAGATAACGGAGGTATATTGTAGGTGTTTCAATAATACCAAAAGGTTTATCTTCAAGGTGTGACATAGAAGCAGTAATCCCATAGGTAATAAGTGTTTGATACCCGCCTGTAAATTCTATACGAATTGCCATATTGTATCATCTATCTACATATATTATATATATATGTGTGTGCGTGTGTGTGTGTATACGAATTGCCATATTGTATCATCTATCTACATATATTATATATATATGTGTGTGCGTGTATATACGAATTGCCATAGTGTATCATCTATCTACATATATTATATATATATGTGTGTGTGTATATACGAATTGCCATATTGTATGATCTATCTACATATATTATATATATATATGTGTGTGTGTGTATATACGAATTGCCTTATTGTATCATCTATCTACATATATTATATATGTGTGTGTGCGTGTGTGTGTGTATACGAATTGCCATATTGTATCATCTATCTACATATATTATATATGTGTGTGTGTATATACGAATTGCCATATTGTATCATCTATCTACATATATTATATATATATGTGTGTGCGTGTATATACGAATTGCCATAGTGTATCATCTATCTACATATATTATATATATATGTGTGTGTGTGTGTATATACGAATTGCCATATTGTATCATCTATCTACATATATTATATATATATGTGTGTGTGTGTATATACGAATTGCCTTATTGAATCATCTATCTACATATATTATATATATATATGTGTGCGTGTATATACGAATTGCCTTATTGTATCATCTATATACATATATATATATATATATATCTGTGTGTGTGTGTCTATATATATATATATGTATATATATATATATATAAATATATATATATATATATATATTTGTTTGCATGTCTTTGCTTAGATCCTTCAGCTTACTTTTGTTATTTATATTATCACTAATTAGGCTCTCTTATCAAAAGTGAATTAAATTGACATAAAGTTGTAAATGTATGAGTTATGAAATCCCTTATTCATTTTAATAATCTATCGAAATAAAATATTTATGTTTATTTAAACCAAATTAATTCGCGAGATAAATCAACCGTTTAATTATCCTCTTCTCTCCCTACGTCGTTCTTGAGACTGCTGTCTTATTATCCAAGACTTTCTTGGGAAGCATTCAAATAACCTTGTTTAATAATTGATTGTCGTGCTTCAAATTCTTTTTAAGATTAACCGAATTTTGGAAAATTTTATAACATATTTATGTTATAATTTTTAAATAAATAATTATATATATATATATATATATATATATATATATATATATATATATATATATATATATATATATATATATATATATATATATATATATATATATATATATATATATATATATATTAAAGTACACCAAACACTTAAAATCCCGTAAGTGTTATTACTATTTTATTTCCTTTGGTTTCTGTTGCATACTCATTTCTTTCTGGGTACCGACCGAAGATCTAAAGTCAGAAATGGCATCACTATATTTTTCACTGAGCAGTTTTGAAAAACGAAATCGTAAGAAGTTGGCTGTAAATCTTTTTGTACATTTTAAGGCATGGAGTACCAGGGATTTCTTCCAATATTGTTATGTCTGTGTATATCGTAAAGTCACATAAAATTGTTACAAGTTCTATCTCTGTAATCGGGCCTGGGTAATATGAGTTTACTTGCATTAGATGTTGCATATTTTTCTGTGCAGATATTGGCCCACTATCATGCCGAGTTTTATATTCAGTTGTTGCTAATATTTAGAACCTGATACGATATGATCAATTTTCTCTGGATCAAAGAATCTGCATTTGGGGTCAACAGAATTTTTAAATATGTGTGCTTGATACTTTCTAGTTAGCAAACCTTGCTCCTGTTAAGCAAGAATAAAACTTTCAGTTTCAGCTTTTAAATATGCACAACGTAACATCTGATGGGTGTGAGATTTATCTACATTGGTACGCGCAGAGTATTTACCATGAAGAGATTTATCTTGTCATCTATTCTGCATTTAGTCCATCGCATTTACTTTGTATTCTTTTTTTAGGTTCTTTGCCGATGCAGTAAGTCTATTATAGTTTAGTTGCACTTCTTCGCCCACTTGAAATTCCCTTTTGAATTTTTTGGCTTTCTTTATTACTAAACAAAATCTCTTCTTTCTATCATGTTCTTTGACACAGATGAACCAGTCTTCTGTAGTTTCCAGATATGTTTGAAGATCAATTGTTATAGTTTTGTAAGACAGTTATAGCTTAACAAATACCCAGTCTGCTTCGGATCTGGATACATACATCTTTCGGATGACGCATGCTGGGGCAAGTGAGAAGTGTTTTCGCTTTGACATCCATTTGCTAAATGTCAGTTATGGTCCAATTAAACTTGAACTTGTATTGTACCACAGTGACAGCCAAATTTTTTTACGGCTGATATATTTTTTTAAATTCAACTCTGTGTTTAAAACTAGACTCACACGCCTGTGGTATTCTCTTCTTACTTTCTACTTCATTTGGTTATGCAGTAATGTATCTCTTTTGCTTACTCCTAGGCATTTATAAGTTCCTTGTTCCAGATCCCTAATCTTTGTGAGAAATCTAGATCTATTGAATGTGCTTCTGTAATTCTACCTTTCTTGAATGTTACTTTTGCAGATTTATATAATCCGAAATCCATACCGATGTCATCGCTAAAACATTTTACAGTATTGAGGAGACCCATCAACTCAGTTTCGTCTTTGGCAAAGAGGTTGGTATCATTCATCTAAGATAGGTGATTAAACAGATTCTATTTTACTTTGTATCCAAAATTCTTACTATTTAGTATATGCGTAAGGGGTATTAAGGACAGTCAGATGAGAATGGGCGACAGGGCGTATCCGTGAATGATTCCTTATAGAAACATTATGAAAGATGCATTTGCCTTTGCTGCAATATGCCATTAATTATATATTTTATTACCCGTAAATGAATTAATCAATGTGAGGAGCAGACAGGAAATCGGGTGACAAAATATTTAACATGCCTGTGTAATTGCCTGTGTAATTGAATTGCAGAACAGGCACTGGCAAAATCGCAAAGAGACAAATATTACCCAGCGCTACAAAAATTGGGTGGAGTACCATGATCTCCCTGGACCAAAAGGAACATGTCACATATAAGAAGAATAATGGGATTATCTTTGACTGAGAGTTGAAGCAAACAAATAAAAAATAATCTTATTTGAAACCTGGAGTTGCATCGACAAAGGTTGACATTGAAATCGAAATCTCATAAATGTGGCACATTGTAACATCAAAAATCACTGTTGTAGTTGGAGCCCTAGGGTTGGTTGGAAAAGATTCCAGTAGACTAATTGAAGAGATTCCTGGAATCCCATGCCTTAAAGAAATACAAAAAAAAATGTTCTCACGAGTACAACCCACACTTTACGAAAGGCTTTATCTACGTAAACAATTTTTTGTTTTGTTTTTGTCAGAGGAAAATGTCATGATACCATTTCTAACCTTAGGTCTCTGGGCGGGACCCGGAACAAAATGAGTACCCACCAGAAATAAAAGGAAATAAAATAATAATAATAATAATAATAATAATAATAATAATAATAATAATAATAATAATAATAATAATGCTTCTGGCGAAGTTGAAGATTGTTTTTGAAACATATAGTGAAAATTCGCAAATATTGCATCTTATCACAGATGAAAACTTGAAGCAACAGAAATGAGTTGTCATTCACATATTCAATGGATTGAACATGTGAATAACGAAGTTTTAGGGAAAAGGATATATTTATAATCAGAAAGAATCAATAGAAATTTTTATGATACATAATAAGGAAAAGCGGCTTGGAAAATTTGACACTCACATGATATATTGAAATGAAGATAGATAAGTATAGCAGCGAATGACTTAACGTGCTTGTGTAAATGTTTGACAGAACTGGGATTAGCAGAGATAACAAAAGGGCAAAATACCGATATTCTGAAGGGACACGGTAGATAGAATATGATGTCCAACGATATATGCGGAATGATAACAATTTTAGTAAATGTTGCTATTTTTGCTTGTTCAAGGACACAACCATATCATATCGTAATATCTTATCCTGACTACGTAGCAACAACAAAACATCGCCCCCTGAATCTGATCTAGCAATCCTTGTTCGAAAAGTTAATGTTAATTATTTACCAATTTTTTCAAAAAAAGAAAACGCTGCAGATATAGATAAAGAATTTACCCGAAAGTATTCAAGTAATGTTCTTCTTTCAAGATTAGACTTAATGATTTAACAAGAGATGTCGGTCTTCTCGAAAATACTGCATAGATCTTGGCATCCTGATTAAAAGAAAGCATTTATTATTTCGCCGAACAACCTTCTCTTTGAACAGAAATAGAGAAGATTTTTTCCACCATATTTCAACAAAGATGGATCCTTGGTTTATGGCACTGATGTCATTTTTCCAATGGAGGCGTTTGGCTTAGGATAAGATGCAGAAGAATGGAGAATATTTATAGACTATTCTAAAAGTAGTCCGAAAGAGTACTTCTTCATCCTGATGATAAATATGCTTTAGTTCCTCTTGAACATTTGTTGCATTTAAAAGAAACAGACTAGAATCTGACAAATGTTCTTAAGAAAATCAACTACAATGTATACTGTTGGCAAATAGGTGGAGACTTAAAAGTTTTCTATGAGTTCCTGGTCCATCTGTCAGGATATGTAAAAATCTGATGTTTTCTTTAGGTGGAACGTCAGAGTGTAGGATTTATACAGGTTTCGGAATAAATAGGCAATAAGAAATATACAGGTTATTGGCAAAAACATCACCAAACATAACCTAGTGTCTCCGAACCATATTCTTCTCTCACTGCATTATATGAAGCTTGGAATTATCAAAGCAGATTGTTGAAGCCATGTCTTACGGAACATGTTTAATGTCTTTGAGTAAAAGGCTATCAGGTTTGTCTGAAAGTAAGTCAAACGAACTTGTATTTACCAGACCGCAAATTACAAAATTTAATTCCCGATGAAGACTTTGATGAAGTGATGAAATTTAAAAAGTGAATGCCTATGTTCTTAATTCATAAATAGCATCCAAATTGGAAAGGAATTCTAAGAAATACATGAATCAGTTTAAAGTGATTGGGTCCCTTTTTTTAAAAATGTTTCCTGGATTGATTCAAAATGATTTTTGAAGGCATTTTAGAAATCTTTGAAGATCAAAGTTGACTGGGAAGCAAGAAGCCGGTAGAGATGTCCACAAGCGAGACGAAGCCATCAGCATATAACGTACGCTCAAATCTAGACATTCCATTTGTAAAATGATGAAACCTTGGGCCCAATTTGACACTGCACTTAAACACATAACGCCTATGTACCATAGAATACAATTCGTCAGAATAATTCCCATGAACTTATTTATAGAAAAGTCACAGAGAAGATACGCTACCAAAATGGAACAGAGACTGAACCGAGATTCCAGGTCAAGAAAAATAACATTGCAGATTCTTCTTTGGATTTTATCAAGAACGCCTAGATATATAGCAAGAATCTGTAAATATATAGTAGGAGCAACAGACCAGAAGTAGCAAAAATAATCAAAGCAAAGACGAATGGTAGAATTATGAATATGTATGATAGATTCTGACACGAAAAATGTCCAACACGATACAAAGAACCACATTTTGCAGACTTAGCGATTGATTCAATAAAATATTTCCACTTCGGAAAGGGTGGGACATAGGTGCCAATCTAGTAGCCCGCGTAAATTCATGTAGTCAGGGTACGAGAGCAAAAAGCTCGTCAGTAAAGTTACCATGAAAATATTTGTAGAAAGACGTCACGTCGGTGAGAAAGAGACTTTAGTCGAGATGCAAAGTCAAGATCTATTGCATTGCAGATCCTTCTTTGATTCTGTTAAGAAACGCAAGATGAAAAGCAGGATCACCAGACCAGATATGGCAACAGTATTCAATGCACAGACGAATGGCAGATTGTCAAATGTGAAAGATGGATTCTGATTAGAACAATTTCTTGCACTACACAATGAATCAGCATTCCTTGCAATAGATGCTGCTATCGATTCAGTGTAGTTGTTCCTCTTCCAGTCAATTGAAAACGTAAAGCCGCAGTCGAGTATCAGCCATGATGATGGCGGACTGGAAGCTTCTCTATCGTGGTTAAATAAGAGCAGCTTAGTTTTTGAGACATTAAAAATTACAAGGCATTTTCTACCCCAGTTAACCATTGATTAGACGTCCTTTTCAAGAGCAGTTTAACTTTGTCAGCTCTGACAGATTTGCTATTGAGACAGGAAATAATGGTAGTTTCATCTGCATAAATGCCTACTTGGGAATTGATGACATCAGAAAGATTATTGTTGAAAACCAGATACAGTGTAGCACCCAGAACTGAGCGCTGAGGACGCTCGCGTTTGTGCAAAATGATCTGGAAACTAGCCCGTTCAGAACGAAAAACTTTTCACGATTTGATGATTGGATTAAATCAAACAATCGTCCTGTAATATTGTAGCCCTAAAGCTTACGTAGAAGTCAAGCTTGCCAAACCCAGGCAAAAGCCTTTACGATATCTACAGCCAGCAGCTCTAGCCTCGCCGTTATTATCAAGAGTTTGTTATACATATTCAGTGATGGTTGTAATCACGCAGCGGTAGACCAGCCAAAACAGAAGTCACAGTGTTTGTCAATGAGTAGGTCGTGAGAGGTAAGTCGCTTAACGACTTCAGCATTGATTAAAGCCTCGAATACTTTGCCGAAAAATGATAGCAGACTAATAGGAAAATAGAGGAGTAAGAAGGTTCTCGAAAATTCTTAAAAACAGGAACTATAATGGTGGACAAAGATTTTAGGGAATTTTAATGTTCGTATCTTTTATTCCATAATTCTTTAGCATTTTCATACTTAATAGCTATGATTTTCTATTATGAATAGATTGCATCTTTCATGAAAGAGGTTGGGAGCTTGACATGGTCAGATGATCCTCCATTTGATTTGTTCGGTGAAGCCTCCGTCATAAAGATTCCAATAAAATTTGGATAGATCAGTTTGATATCTTAAAGAGGGGTCTGTCGAAGGAATGCTGGTGATTGTAAAGTCTCGACTTCCAACACACCACGGATATCGCTATGTATACTTTTCTCATTGATATTTTCTTTAGGGAAAATGGTAGCTTCGTATACCACATTTTCAGAGTAACACTTGCCAACAACTGGGCAGTTCTTTCCGGTTTCACACTTACAAGGAGTCTTGGTTTCTGATGTTTGCTATCATATTTTTTTTAAATAATAGTTTGTTGTGTGAGCTAATAATACTATGTATATTGTTTGTGCAGGAATAATTGTTTTTTAGAGTTTTTCTATTGAACATTCTATGTATGGTGTTATTATAGTTAAAATGTTTATATATATATATATATATATATATATATATATATATATATATATATATATATATATATATATATATGTTTGCATGTATTTGTTTAGATCCTTCAGCTTACTTTTGTTATTTATATTATCACTAATTAGGCTCTTTTATACATACATACATATATATATATATATACATACATATATATATATATATATATATATATATATATATATATATATATATATATATATATATATATATATATATATATATATACCGTCGGCGTTGTCTCGTATTAAAGAATTTCATTTACCTTTGCTGCGAGCTACATTTATGATGATGGCGTTGATGACTAAATCTACGCTAGTGTCTAGGTTCGGGGTTAGAAGTTTCCAATTTCACGCAAAATTGCTCCCGTCATCCATTCTCTATCGCTTCTTTGGCTTTGCAAGTTTTAGTTCCATGTTATTTCATTACCATCCTCTTCGGCACATATGGAATGTGACCTGTAGAATCCAGTTATGAGACCCTAACGGACTGTTGTTCACTCTGCTATAATTTCGTGTGGCGCCTTCTGTATCATGTGCATCAGCCGTTGCATCTGTTGTCATCATCATGCACTTGTTCCACCGTTATGTAATTTGGTCTCTCTTTCACACTCTCTCTCTCTTTCTCTCTCTCTCTCTCTCTATATATATATATATACATATATATATATTATGCAGTGTTATATTAGAACATGCACATGCCCACTACAAAACTGTACATCTTGTTTCAACGTTAAAGATCTTTTTTTCTAACGTTACATCAGATGGGAAGTCACGATGCGACTAAAATATTTTATTTAGAAATGCAGTTATGGAAGCATAGATTAGATTGCTTTCTTTCTCCACAGTAAATTCTTTTATACCTCGTATGGGAAAATATCCAATGACGAAAGTGGAAATTTGCGTCGATAACTGCATTTCTGAATAAATTATTTCAGTCGCATCGTGATTCCCCACCTGATGAAACGTTAAAAAATGATGTACAGTTTTTTAGTGGGTATGTACATGCTCTAATGTAACACTGCATAATAAATAAATATTTACGGCTCTATTTTTATATTGAGCCCTGTTTTAAATGAATGTTTTGAACGCTGTAATCTTACTCTTTGTTCTTTTACATTTGGACATATATATATGTCATATGCCCTACTCGATGAATAATTAATAACGCAATCATAGGCCGACCAGGAAAGACACGGAATATCTCTTCCAGACCATGACAAATGGACAATTAGTAAACAAAATATTTTAAAGAACACTGTTCGGTTGAGATAATCAAACACTAATCTTTTCCCAGGTTCGCTTCGGTTTCAACACATATACCGATCCACAATTCAAGAATGAACATTAAGGCGTGATAAATTTTGGTATAAGAATTTTAATATACACTTATACACAAGATATTAAGATAAAAGAAAAAAGATATATAAGCATTAGTAAAGTGTCCGACGACCATAATCTCAAGACTTACGTCGGGGATAACAAAATACGCCCAAATCCAAATAAATTCGGCTGAACCCGAATGGAGGCAAAAATAAATATGTACGAATAATTACGAATGAGAGATGGGGATAGGATTTATATATTACTATTTTAACATGTGGAAAGGTGTTTGCGATAACATAAAGTTTATGGATGCATGTGTATCTTTCTAGCACGGGTCCAGAAATATAGTCACTTATCTTTATATTCAGTTCTCTCTCCTACTTATTATCTTTTCTTCTTCTCTCTCGTGTTTCCTCTTTTCTTTCTTTCTTCTTCTTTACCCAATTTAGCTCCAACCACGGTCCTGCTGCAACAGAGATATATACTTTCTTCTTCTCTCTTGTCTTTCTTCAAACACAGGCTGTAGTCTCAGCATACAAATTTCCTTGTCTCTTCTGTGATAAATAACTCGACTTATCTTCTTCAATCTGGAGTTAATGAACAGAAATATACATCCTTATATTTCTTATCCGGAGTTGCTTATGATGAATCGGACAAGTTCCGTCATTACTAAAATGAGCCTCCTTCCTTCCGTTCGTAAGTTATCAGCGCTTCGATTTCGTGTCTTTCTCCTTCAAAGACAAGACAGCAACTGACTTCCAAGTAATTTTCTAACTCACACGTGCCCTGCATATGGCGCGAATTCCCGCTCCTGCTGCTTCATGACCACACGTCAGGCTCCTGTCTAGATTCTGTCTAGACATCTGTTACTAAGGGTATCTTGACCTGCTTCCCCAAAATGACACGTGACCTCTTCTGTTGTCAAGTAGACATTAACCATAGCATATGCGTGTATGCGTGTTTGGGCTATCTGCATTCGTAACACACACACACACACACACACACACACACATATATATATATATATATATATATATATATAGGGAGGAAGTGAGAGAGTAATTAATTTGCTTCATGTTTTGTTTTGAACTTTAAATAGGACAACTATTTTAATTATAATTAAAATGAAACAAGTCAGATACGCTGGAATGTGCTTCTAGCGGTTACATTAAGTTAAATTTTTAATTTTATATCAACATATGGTGTGTTGAAATCTTTTTAAATATATTTTTGTGGTCTTCCTAAATGCAGAAGAAATATTAAACTGAATTGAAACACATTTTAATGACTAATTATGTTGATTTTTTAAATTGTTTTTAGAAAATTAGCTTCGATAGGATTTACAATTGTTTAATTAATTTAATTAATATTAATTGATCCGGTTTTATTTGATCATTTTCCCCCGCAAACACTGGTTGAACAAACATTACAAAGAAAATCATATATTAGACGGATGCTACGAAATATGCGGAAAAAGCTGACTTAATATTTGTAATCATTGAAAGACAATATATTATGTTACTAAAAATTAAGATCTCTATAGGAAAAAATTCTATCTTTTTTAAGAACAGAAAACAACTTCTGAAGCTGTAATTGCATGGAATACAGTCAAATTGCGTTTAATTCGACAATAATTACACTACGCGATGTTTTCCACGAGTCTACATTATTGAGAAAGTGCTTCTTTCATAAAATTTCACTTGAAAATATTTTTAAATATGGCATATATATATATATATATATATATATATATATATATTCTATCAAAAGAATGTATAAACATAAAAAATGTCTTAATACATATATATATATATATATATATATATATATATATATATATATATATATATATATATATATATACATTAGTGGCCATGATATAAGGAACGGGAACAACAAAGACATAAATATGTGTATTACTTAAAAAGTAATGCATGATTAGCAATGAAAATTTTACTGAATAAAGATTAGGTTGTAATGCATAAATATTATACAAAGTTACAAAGATTTATATAATAGTTATTTTTAACTGTCTTGCCAAACTACATAAGACTGGATGATGATCGGTGTCAAAGAACATGAAAGTAGTAAGCGACTTTATTCCGTAATAAAGGAAGCCAGCAAGTTCAAAACGGGATTTCAAGTGGATGAAGAAACACAAGTAAAGCATAATACACCGACTGAAGATGTAAACTACTTAAAAATGAAAGTAAAAGTCAAATGGAACCAACCAGATACAGAAACGATGGTAAGATAAACCACTTCACGGCCAATGCTCTGCCTGTGCCAAACAAGCTGATGTCGACAAATCCCGTACCCATCAGTGGCTACGTAGTGCAGGGTTAAAGGTTGAAAGTGAAGGTTTTATTCTTGCTCCGCTAGAAATTACCACGCACACATACGGAAAAATTGTGTCAGTCCAAAATGCACATTCCGTGATAAATATCCAGAAACAATTGACTATCTTGTATCAGGTGGTGCGGTATTTGCAGCCTCTGAATATAAAAAAACGACCCGAAAGAATGGGCTAATATCTGCAAAGGAAAATCTGCACCACTTACGGAATGGAAACTGCAAGAAAGTGGTATGAACACCAACCAGACCCGGTTACACAGAAGAGGACCTGTAACAATTTTATGGGACTTTACAATACACACAAACAGAACAATCAAAGCTAATAGTCCTGACATCGAGATTAAAGACAGAATCTGCCTTACGTATTGACATGGCAGTCCCTCTAGCCTGCAATGTATCTGAAGATCTTAAAAAAAAACTATCAAAATACAAAGACCTTGAAATCGAAATCTCATTAATGTAGATGGTGACCTAGGATTGGTTTGAAAAGATTGCAATAGGCTCATTGAAGGAATGCTTGTTAGACCATTCCCTAAAAGAAATTCAAAAATTGTCTTCTTTTTCCTCGAAACTGCTCAGTGGAAAATATCATAATGCCATTTCTGACCTTAGCTCCTAGAAACAAATGAGCATGCACCAGAAATAAGACGAAATAAAATAACAACAATAACACAACAGCAGCAGCAACAACAACAACGACAACAAGGAAATTTGAGGAAACAGTTGATTACATGCTATCAGGGTGCCCAGTCCTTAAGTTGTACATTATTAGACTTGACATGCTAAGACAATATATTCATTTGAGTTTATGTTTGAATTACGGATATATGGTGAAAGCCCCAACCGTAGGATGTTAACCAATGGTGAGAATACTGTAGAATTTACTAATCTTCAAAGAGAGGAAAATTGAGGCAAATGGTTATAATTTTTGTTCAAAAAAGCAACCGGCCAACTAATTGATATGACGTACCCACAGGATTCCAATGTTCCTAACAATGAATTTCAAAAACAGTCAAATTTTAAGATCTGCAAATAGAAGAAAAGTGTGGAAACTTAAAAAGAAAAATCTTTGGGTCACATCACTGAAACGCCTTTATCCATGTGTCCTTGAGGACATCAATTTATGTATTTTTGATACTTATAAACTTAATGCCTCAGTAAGTATATTTTACCAATATCAGCTCTGGCTAAAAAAGGAATGTAAACATCATCATACTACCAGCTGATAAAAGTAAAGCGACTGTAATGAAGGACGAAACGGAATATGCAAACAAACTGGAAGACCTGATTAGAAATGGTAGCTACAGTAAAGAAAGATCTAACAATGGAAACAGATCAAAAATTGTTACAAATTCTAATCAACAACAAGGACAACTTCCCACCTAATAAATACAGGCAGTTGTCTCAGCATTATAGCAAGTTACACCATATATACAATCTCCTCAAAATTTACAAACACAGTATTCCACTCAGGCCAATTGTTAGTTGCCAAGGCTCTGTGGGCTACACTCTGAGTCGCTTCCTTGTAGATATAATTGGCCTATTAATAGGAAAGTCACATTCATATACCCTAAACTCCGCCTACTTTGTTGAAATAATCAAAATGCTCCCACCCTATGCAACCAAATGGCGAACCTGGTCGTGGTGAATTTGTTCACCAAGTTCCCTATGGCGGAGACGCTATCAGTAGTTAAGTACAGACTGGCTTCGTACTCATACCTAGGGGAACGTATCAGTATACCAATCGATAACCTGGTGGAGATACTGAATTTATGTTCTAATCAATACCAATGCCGAACAAATACACCCCAAAAAAGTAACCATAATATCAACAAACAATAACCAACAAAATAATACCAAACCATGCAAAACGCACAAGAACCCAGCATACAAATCACCTAGACCTGCACTTCTTACAAAATGCTCTTCGCAACAGCAACAAAATAATAACAACTGCACAAAACATAAGCAAATTACCACAACTACACTCTTTACAAAATTCAAAAACACACAAACACTAAATATAAAAAAGCAAAACTAGAAAATATACCACAATACTTGCTTCAAATGCCTCTTTTGGCTTCAGAAACAGTCTTTCAAATTAACATTATATATATATATATATATATATATATATATATTGTTATGGGAACTTACCCATGATAGTAATGGACTATCCCGTACACCATAAATATTGCGCCTCAAGAGGAAGCAGTAGTGTGAGACCCAGTCCTTTTTGGACGTCTCAGCTATTCGGTCGAACTCTCTGCCTCTGAGGCAGAGGGGAACTCTCTGCCTTTGGGCAGAGAGGAACCCGGACGAGGTTCCGCCGAAGGGCAGAACCTCGTTCGGGGTGGTTGACCACCCCGATCCCGTTTATACGGGTTCTACGGGCAATTTTTGCCCGAGCCTACGGGCTCAGAAAGCCCACATTAAACTGTCCTTGTGCCACATTCGACACACGTGGGCGTGTTGTTAAACATCGTGTGAGATCCAGTTTTTTGGACGACTCACCTAGCAGGTCGAACTCTCTGCCTCTGAGGCAGAAGGGAACTCTCTGCCTTTGGGCAGAGAGGAACTCGGGCGAGGCTCCGCCGAAGGGCAGAGCTTCGTTCGGGGTGGTTGACCACCCCGATCCCGTTTATACGGGTTTTACGGGCAATTTTTGCCCGAGCCTACGGGCTCGGAAAGCCCACATTAAACCGGCCTTGTGCCACATTCGACACACGTGGGCGTGTTGTTAAACATCGTGTGAGATTCAGTCCTTTTTGGACGTCTCAGCTATTCGGTCGAACTCTCTGCCTCTGAGGCAGAGGGGAATTCTCTGCCTTTGGGCAGAGAGGAACTCGGACGAGGCTCCGCCGAAGGGCAGAACCTCGTTCGATGTGGTTGACCACACCGATCCAGTTTATACGGGTTCTACGGGCAATTTTTGCCCGAGCCTACGGGCTCGGATAGCCCACATTAAACCGGCCTTGTGCCACATTTAACACACGTGGGCGTGTTAATAAACATCGTGTGAGATCCAGTCCTTTTTGGACGTCTCAGCTAGCCCGTCGAACTCTCTGCCTCTGAGGCAGAGGGGAACTCTCTGCCTTTGGGCAGAGAGGAACTCGGACGAGGCTCCGCCGAAGGGGAGAGCTTCGTTCGGGGTGGTTGACCACCCCGATCCCGTTTATACGGGTTTTACGGGCAATTTTTGCCCGAGCCTACGGGCTCGGAAAGCCCACATTAAACCGGCCTTGTGCCACATTCGACACACGTGGGCGTGTTGTTAAACATCGTGTGAGACCCAGTCCTTTTTGGACGTCTCCGCTATTCGGTCGAACTCTCTGCCTCTGAGGCAGAGGGGAACTCTCTGCCTTTGGGCAGAGAGGAACTCTCTGCCTTTGGGCAGAGAGGAACTCGGACGAGGCTCCGCCGAAGGGCAGAGCCTCGTTCGAGGTGGTAGACCACCCCGATCCCGTTTATACGGGTTCTACGGGTAATTTTTATCCCGAGCCTACGGGCTCGGAAAGCCCACATTAAACCGGCCACATTCGACACACGTGGGCGTGTTGTTAAACATAGTGTGAGTCACACAGTGAGTCAGTGACAGACAGAGTCGCCTTCAGACGATTACTGTAAGACATTGGAATAGTGATTCTGGACGAGACAACATAGTTCTCTCTCACCTAACCTGATTATTATTACTAACACTTCTACTTCTTTTGTACATATTCTGTTTGTAATATATCTGTGTTATTCCATACATGTGTTCGAGTTATTATTCATTGGTTCTACCTTGGACCATCACCGTGGTACAAGGAACCTGGACCATAACATATATATATATATATATATATATATATATATATATATATATATATATATATATATATATATATATATATATGACAGTTTTACGTTATGCTATACGCACTGCGTTTCAAATTATTAAAGAGGTGATGTTATTTCATTTTGTCCAAAACTACCATTCGGAATTTAATGAAATTGTGTGAGTATAATGAGAATAGGTATATGTGCAGGCTCTATAAAAACAGTGTTGTTCTGTGCAACAGGAACCAGCTGTCGCCATTTACAATATTAACACTATAGACAAGTGTTCCAGACTATAAACGAGTGTCATTATAATCGGTGGCAAATGTGGCTTGACCCTTTCTGAGTAAGATATTATAACATTTGAACTTTCCAAAGGCATTAGAAATATCCAAGATAATTGGAAGATATCACCAAACTGTGAAAAGATTTTTGCAGCTACTACGAAGTAACCTAAGAGGACCGGTAAGGGTCACTCGAGGGTCGTTTCCCGACCTTCTTTGTTACGAATAAAACGTTAATCTGTAAGTAACACAAGCCTGACCAGTATAGCACATTTTCCGAAAAAGGTCGGGAAATCAGTGAGATCAGTGACGATGCCTCGATTAACAAAACTACACATACATATGCGTTTTAAATGGGCAAATGAGAATCTGAATGTCGATTTTTTGAAAGTTAGGTTCATTCTCTTGAATGTCGTGCATATGGAGGCCCCTGATTGTTGAAGCAAAGACTGAGTCTTAAATGGACGAGATCGTTATCAACGTTTGACACTCCTACAAAGAAGAGGGGGTATTCTGATTTGGGCTGGTATTATTGGAGGTATCTTGTTTGGTCCGTAGAGTGTGCCTGACGCTACACAGATCCTTATATAGCCTTCCTCAAAGGGCACATGAAAAAAGCAAAGAATCACCTTCAGTAGAAGCATCGTATTTATGCAAGATAAGGCTCCTTCTCATTCAGCGCATAATACTACGGAGTACCTGCAGAAATTAGGCTTCTCTGGACCTCGCAAGATGAACTGGCCAGTCACTTCTCCAGACTTTAAGCCAAGTGAAAACATATGGAGCATTTTGAAGTGACATGTTTATGAGAAAGAGCGCCAATTTAGAAGCAAGAATGACTTATGTCTGAAAGTAGTCAGTGTATGACGTTAAATTACGTCAGAGGAGATCCAGAAATTGACATATTTTACAAGTGTTTTTATTACACATCGCTAATAACTTGACACACACACACTATATATATATATAGATAGATAGATAGATAGATAGATAGATAGATAGATAGATAGATAGATTATTGAGTATCCTCGAAAGTTATGTTCATAGATGAAAGTCGTGCAACACTTGATGGCACTGAAGTTTCTGTCGTAAATAGACACGCCAACAAGGAGGAGGAGGTATTATGATTTGGGCTGGAATTATTGGAGTTATCATGGTTGGTCCGTGGAGAGTGCCTGACGGAACGAAAATAACCGCAGGTGCTTATATATCCTTCCTCAAAGAACACATGGAACCTTGGCTAAAAAAGAAAAGAATAACCTTCTGGTGAACCATCGTATTTATGCAAGTTAATGCTTCTTCGCATTCAACGCATAAAACTACGGAATACTTGCAGGAATTAGGCTTCCGTGGACCTCGAAAGATGAACTGGTCGGTCAATTCTCCAGATTTAAACACAATTGAAGACTTATGGAGCATTCTGAAGTGACATGTTTTTGAGAATGGTCGCCAATTTGGAAGCAAGGATGACTTATGTCAGGAAAGAGTCAACGTATCACGTGAAATTACGTCAGAGGAGATCCAGAAATTGACATGTTCGATGCACCAGCGCCTTTACCAAGTCATTTTAAGAAAAGGATCTTATAACTCATATTAATCAAATCCACTAACCTTTTTGAACTCTGTTTACTTTTTTAATTCGATTTAATTTCATCTTTGTGACTGCATGTATCGGTAAATCTGTAAATGAAGCAATTAAATTGTTATTTTCTACTTTTACAAGGGTTTTTATTATAGGTCGCTAATAATTTGAGATGCTAATAATGTAATTAAATTAGGCACATGACCGTAACTTCTTTTCCTTTTTCTAGAACCTTACAATTTTTACAGAGTTGGTGTATATATATATATTGCCATCATTCTCAGATAATTTCTTTAAATTCCAACCAGTATTTCTTGGATAGGATGGAAAAATGTCACTTCGTTAATAATTTGAAAGGCAGTGTATATAAGTGGTCCATTTCATTGAAAGAGCGTATGTAAATATAAAAGTAGAGATTGAGTCAATATTTTGCAACAAACTAAACTGATATACTAATACTGAGAAAATCATAAAAGTATATTTATTTGCATTACTCATTCGGCAGTTAAAGTGTGTGTATATACACTTTTTAGAAAATTGCCAGAAAGCATTAAAACTAAACATAGGCGCCGCTCAAGGCAGAGTAGCACAATATATATATATATATATATATATATATATATATATATATATATATATATATATATATATATATATATATATGGTTCCGGCTGATCGGTAGCAGACAAACTGGCACTTTATAGGTGTTATGGTCCAATATCCTCGCACCACTGTTATGGTCCAAAGTTAGGACCAAGGACGAACAACACGAGCACAAGAGTAGGAATAAGTAGAAAGATATATTAAACAGAATAAAAATGCAAGTTCAAAGTGTTAGTATGACTGTCAGTCTGGTTTGGAGTGAACTACTATCGGCTCGACTCGTTCCACTGGACGCGTTCCACTTCCGTTCTATACGCCTGTCTCTCTTGAGAGGCGCAGTCTTTATAATATCAGGAAGAGTTCATTGTGTTGTTACAGGTAAGATCCCATAACAATAGGATTATAGATGCTGACAAAATAATCGGCTGTGAGTTGCCCTCCCTGAGGACATTTATAATTCACAGGTGAGCAGAAAATTTAAACGCATGCATTACCTAATGTTTGATCTCTTGTCCTCGGGTTGATGTCTTAGATATATTTCTGCTAGTGAGTTTTCATCCTTGGAACCCGCATAAAATGACGGTTATCATATTTTAAATGTTGTTTAACGTTACTATTTTTCTTCATTCGATAGTGTGCGTGTGGGTCCCTTTGTGTTATGCGCATGCGTGTTTGTGTATTTGTGCGTGCGAGCGTCCATGTGTGTGTGTGTTTGTCTTTGAGTGTGTATGTGTGTGTGTTTCCTGCGTGTTATGCCCGTACGTGTTTGTATATGTGTGCGTGCGAGCGTCCATGTGTGTGTGTGTGTTTCTGTGTGTCTGTTTCCTGTGTCTTACGCGAGTGCGTGTTTGTGTATGTGTCCGTGCGAGCGTCCATGTGTGCGTGAGTATTTGTATGTAAGTGTGTGTGTTTGTGTAAGTGTGTAAATGTTCTTTTTTTCTTTCGTCATGTAACTACCGTCCAGATCAATTCCAAGAAGAATAAATAAATATCTTATATCTTGCGCTAGTTAATTGGGAACAAATTATAATATAAATACCGAACACACCTGAGATCATCCCAGAACAGACTTTCACCTATATGCTTATCCGCTAGATCAGGTTAAAGATCCGCGGTTCATCCGCAATTTAATTATTGTTCAGGATTTCTTGGTTTTCTGGTTGTGTCTGTTGTTTATATGTAATCCAATAGAACTATTATTAAACAAATAGCACGTTAATCTGCGCGATGATGTAGTGGTTTCATAATCAAGGCATATTTTATGCATATATCTTCCAACATTCTCCAGAGCAACGTTTAGAATTATTTCGTGAAATCAATGTTAAAAAAAAAACGCTTTCTTTTTCTTTTTGTAAATGTGGTAGCAGCATCCAGGGAATATCTCCTGACTGGCTAGATTTTCGAAATTCTGCTTAACTGACAAAAGACTATCTCTAAATTATTCGATGGATAATTCATTTTTACAAAAGTAATAAAATTCTATTTGATTTCTCAAAATATCTCTTTCCAAAGGCTTTACAACAATGAATGATCGTTTTTATAGTTTCTAGTGCGCTTTCGAAAGCGAGAACAATAATGGAAATAATACTCTATTGCATGATTAACCTCTAAGTACTATATTCTTTATTCAATTTAATTTATAACAATTTTTAAAGAGAACTGCACATGAAAAGAAAATTGCCAGAAAGCATTAAAACTAAACATAGGCGCCGCTCAAGGCAGAGTAGCACAAAATGTGTTCTGCTCTTTTAGGAGTTATCTCTGTTGAAATATGAGGACTTTGAATTTATTACGCGGAATGAAATGTTTATATCAAAAGAATTATCAATTTTAGCAACGTCAGGATGTAATTAATCTTAGTACATTCTACCCTACAAATATGCAGTTTCGGAAATATACTCAAACTCATCTGATGGCAATATTAGTCTGACGTTAATCAAATTAAAACAAAAGGCAAACAAAATTTCTTCTTGCCTATAAATGATTCTATCAATAAATCAAAAAGAATTACGTAAGGCTGACTTAACTGCTTATCTAACTCTGATCATGACAGAGGCAGTTGCTATTCGTGTTTCATGCCATGCATATTTAAACAGCTCAACTGCAAATGTACATAGACATCCACACAAATACGCACAAGCGCATACACACACATTTATATGTCATATTACTTTGAACGATTTCTTTTTTAAGTTGGGGATACAAGGATTTAAACAGACACCCCATGTTTTATATACACTACATTATAAATTTAAAAAACATAACAAATATTGTTGGACTGCGAATAAAATATATAAACTCTTTACAATTCCTATATATATATATATATATATATATATATATATATATATATATATATATATATATATATAGTATTTACATTAGTCGGACTATTGTCCTCATCTTTGTCGCCATATTTGTCACAACGTTTCGGCCGTTGTACGCTCCAGCCTTCTTCAGGTGGTTGGAATTTCGAACTGAACACTTTATTTCGATCACTTGGGTAGACTGTTCTAGTTCCACGTGCCATGTTTGATGGATGTCAGTTATCAGTTATCTCCTGCTAATTTTCCCTCTGAAAGTTCTCCACTGCCTTAACTGGGTATTGAACTCACACTCTTTGGGTCTGTCACTGGATCTAACCAACGTCTTTGTGACGAATATGGCGACAAAGATGAGGACAATAGTCCGACTAATGTAAATACTGTACATAATACCTCATCTCAGAAATATAGACATATATATATATATATATATATATATATATATATATATATATATATATAGATAGATAGATAGATAGATAGATATATATAGAGAGAGATAATTATTTATTCGAAAATTATAATATAAATATGTTATAAAATCATTACAAAAATAGCCATTTTGTTTCAACACTTAATGTGACTTATCAAGTGATGCTTTTGAAGCACATGTATATATATATATTTATATATATTTATATGTGTGCGTGTGTGTGTATGTGTGTTTGTGTGCTCAGTGATCTACACGACGTTCGTTTATGCAAAATACAACAGACTCCAATGGCTTATATATATATATATACAGAAGTTCGACACCACAGAACCTATATACAGAATTGAAAACGCGGCAAAGCATTCTTGTTTAAGGATCCTTTTATCCAAAATTTCGTCAGAAGAATACGTTAGTAAATATTAAATTGGCGAGAAAAGAAAATTATTAGGAACATAAAATAGCAACCACGACTAAAATACAAATTTACGAAGTGTTGGTTGAAAAACATCTTTAAAAAAATACTTTCCCGTGTGTTCGTGTATGTGTGTGTGTATGTTTATAAAAATAACTGACAAATATTTCTGGTTTCTGATAGTCGGATCTGATGAGGTAACTTATGTTTTGTTTGTGTATATAAATATGTATCTCCTTCTCTATCACAATTTATATATATATATATATATATATATATATATATATATGTGTGTGTGTGTGTGTGTGTGTGTGTGTGTGTGTGTGTGTGTGTGTGTGTGAACATTGAAGTCAACACTTAGAAGCGACATACTGTTTCATGCTAGACGCAATCGTCAGGCTACGTGTCAGAAATCGTAGCCTGATTATTTCGTCTTGTACGAAACAGCCTGTCGCCTCTAAGTGTTGACTTCAATGTTCACTTTTATATTTACACACGCTCTATGTCTGATATTGAGCACTTTATCCAATAAATATAGTACACCTTAAGAGTATATTTCTTCATATATACATATATATATATACAGATATATATATATATATACAGATATATATATATATATATATATATATATATATATATATATATATATATATATATATATATATATATATATATATATATACCAGGGTCATTCAATAAATAAGGTGAATGTTTCGGTATAAGGACTTCTAATACAGAAAGAAGCTTACTTTTTTTCTTTTTTTTTCAACGTAGACTCACAGCACTGTCACACACTTTTTTCCCATCTGTACACAAGCTTCCGTATTCCCTCAGCGTAAAAGTCTTTGGACTGATGTCTCAGCCAGTCGCTCGCAACACTTTTGACTTCATCGTCACTTTTAAACTTCGTGCCTCTCGTGAACGCTTTCAAGGGACCAAACAGGTGAAAGTCTGAAGGGGCAAGGTCTTGGCTGTAAGGGGGATGAGGGAGCAGGCCCCAGCCCATCTCGTTGAGAGTCTGCACCGTTTGGGCTGCTGTGTGAGGCCTTGCGTTGTCATGATGCAAGATGACTCCTTCTGACTGATGACCCCTGCGTTTGTCCCAACAGATAAGCTCAAAGTCCTTGCAATGTCATCCACTGTCACCCTTCTGTCAGACTAAATGAGGTCATTGACTAATTCGATCACCTCAGGAGACGTCACTTCTGTAGGCCTCCCAGGCCTGTCTTCATCCTCAACACTGCTCCGTCCTTCTTTAAACAATTTAACCCACTTGTAGACATTTCTTTTGGCTGAAACATGTGGCACCGTACACAGTTGACATTCTCCTATGAATTTCAACTGGTTTGCACCCTTCAGCAACCAAAATCTTTAGAACTGACCGGTGTTCAATCCTGGAGCATGCTTTTTGGTCGGCCATCTTTGTTAATCGTAAAAACTCTCAAAGTTTGGTTTTTAATATGCAAAAGAAATTAAATCCATGTGAAAAAGAAGTAAAACAAAAAAAATTAAAAAAAGAGTAAGCTTCTATTCGTATTAGCAGTCCTTATACCGAAAAATGCACCTTATTTATTGAATGACCCTCGTATATATATATATATATATATATATATATATATATATATATATATATATATATATATATATATATTAACACATTTTTAACTCATACAGAAAGAAGTGCAAAACCAGTTATATGCAGTCACTCCGTGCCCAAAGTTGAAACAAAACATTTGCTTCCCATGGTTTCTGTCAAATCCCAAAAATAAATTCTCAACATAGTCGAAACCGTTAGTATTATATCCTCGTCGAATAAGCCTAACTCCACATTAGACAACAAGAGTGACTTCCAGACAGACATCCCAACTTTTGGAGCACACATTCTGTAATGTTTATCTCAGCAGGGAAGATTCTAGACGTATGAAAAATAAAACCCTTCATTCTACAGATAAAAGCATTGTGTTTATTCTTCAGAACATTAGTGCAGAGTTATTTCCAATTTTGTATAGCTGCTGCCAGGAAAAGAAATTCCCCCAAGTTAATGAAAAATGTAAGCTTTATGTACTCTCATCAAGAATTCATTCTTAGCGCTCACCCTCGTCTCAAAATCGACCTATCACGCTACTTTTATTTAAGCTTTTCACCCCAAGCAAGACTGGAAGGCACTAGCACGCAAGGAGTTACAGAAGATTTGGAACGAGAGCAGATAGGAGTGATAGAGGAAAGGATGTGGAGAAGGATAGTGGATAGATCAAGGCAACTGGAGATGTCGATTGATGTTACATTTGAATAGTTGGAGATTATATTTGTCAGGGAAACAGGAATAAGGAAGGGAGTTCCACAGGCGAGAGGTGCTAGATATGAAGCTATTGGAGTAGAAGAGACGTCTACATTTCAACAGTGAAAGGGTGGGAGAAGATGCCAGCCTCGTAGGACGCTTGAATTCATGAAGTCTGGGAACCAGCGAAAGCAGCTCATCGGAGCAATTACCATGAAAGTATTTGTAAAATAGACAGAGCGAGGCGACGGCGCGTCTGTGAGAGAGCGACTGCAAACGAGATGACAGATCAGGGCCAATTACGTTACATACCCGTTTCTGGATCTTATCAAGAACCCCGAGTCAAACAGCAGGGGCTCCAGACCATCTTTGAGTCTATCATTATAAGGAATCGTGTTGCGCACCTCAATAAAATGAACCCCTTGAGACACAAGCAATATTGATTTCGCTCCTCTAGGTCCACTGCTGATGCCTTTATGCGAATATAGCGTAAGTGAAGTAGTCGATAATAAACTCATAACGAGAACTCAAAGAGCTTTAACAAGGTATGACATAGGGTAGTTCCTACACAAATTCTACATCTATGGAATGTCTGGAAGTGTCATCGAAGTCTTTCATATCGATGTCATTGAAGGTCTTTTTTTCAATGGCACAGCTGATGAAACAAATGAAATCAATGTAAACATCTCCCTGTTGTTTTTCCCCTCGCTCATAATCATTTGTCTGCTTTATATTAATCTATCTACGCACCTTTTCAGTTTATATGTGTACAACTAAAAGTATAGGTAACTAGAATCAGGCAGCTGCTTTCTTTTCTAACAGCCCAATGAAGGAAAATTACTTTAATGACCCAAACACCAAACTGGTAACTTTAAATCATGACCAAGCAAGCATGATTTCTTTCCCGTCATTGTAAATGCTTGCATTTTGCAGGAAGCTCTTTGGTTTGAAGGTCTACTGAAATTCAAATTAATTCCAAAGCCACATCGAGGGTCACATCCCAGCAAGAACAAATCCTTTGTTATGCCATATAGTTTCGTTCGTTGAACGAACTTTAGAAAGATATCTGCAGACATTTTATTTGGTAAGCTGTATATCTACACAGATTAAACCTGGAGGAAAATATATTTATTTTTCTTAATTGTCATTTAGATAAACGAAGGAAAATATTTAAAAAATCTTACCATGTAAGGAAAGATAAATTATGGCAGATGTTCAGTGAGGTATTTTTCGGCCTATTGCCGTTGGAAAAGCTGACTTATTATTTAAAGTTTTGTAAATATTTCATGAATTTTGCTATCGGTAAATGTAATGTTAAAAGACTTGTAAAAAAAGAAAAACAGGAATTATTGTGTCCGTGCGTTTGGCTGATACATAAATACACTTTATATCGTCGTTGATGTATATTGCCTCAAAGAAGTCAAACAATATGATATTAATATCTGTGTTGGAAAGCAGAATATATTAGGATACAGTAAATATTATGGGAGTGTTTTTGTCAAAATTGAATAGTATATATATATATATATATATATATATATATATATATATATATATGTGTGTGTGTGTGTGTGTGTGTGTGTGTGTGTGTGTGTGTGTGTGTGTGTATGTATGTATGTATTATGTATGTATGCTTCTTGGATTTGGAATCTACCTTTAAGTAAAAATAGCTATAACGAGAAATGAAGATTAAACAAATGTGCGGTGATGTTACTGTTTATCTCTCTCTCTCTCGCTCTCTCTCTCTCTCTGTCACTTTCTCTATCTATCTATCTATCTATCTATCTCTCTCTCTGTCTCTTTCTCTATCTATCTATCTATCTATCTCTCTCTTTCTCTATCTATCTCTCTCTCTCTCTCTCTCTCTCTATATCTATATATATATATATATATATATATATATCTATATATATATATATATATATATAGATAGATAGATAGATAGATAGATAGATAGATAGATGCGCGTTTGTGTGTGTTTGTGCTGTACTCTCCCGTCGTTTTTTCGACGTAAGGGGTCAAGCCGCCAAGTTCCTAGGGAGCGACATCCAGACACCTGCGCATATGATTTGATCATAGCGGTGAAGGCTTTGTGCAGAACAATCCACACTTTTTGAAGAGCCGAATACCGAGACCTGGTGCAGCACGTGCCACAGGGTCCCCAAACGACCCTTCGCTGGTTTAGAATTCAGAGTTGTCCTTCTTCTAGGCCAGTTGCCATCCAAGACTATAGAACCCAATCTATCCTGCTAATTACCCATAGCTGGATGGAGAAGAAGAGGATTCACACCTTTCCCAAGTGTATTAGCACGTAAGTGAATGTAATAGATTCGACTGGAATTCGAACACGGCTCTACGATTCCCCAATCCGAGAGGCTATCCATTACTCTAGCATGTCTTCTCTCTCTCTCTCTCTCTCTCTCTCTCTCTCTCCTCTCTATGTCTGCCCCCTCTCTCTCTCTCTCACTCTCTCTCTTTCTCTGTCTCTCTGCATGCAAGTCTATTTAATGTGCAAAGGCAGGGTTGTCAGGACAAAGCAATAGGAATATTTGTTGACGCTTTCCGCCGATGTCTTTCGTCTCTTAGCCTGTCAATACGACTGATTTCTAAATTCCTGATACAATCAAATACCTTCAGTTATTTCTATCCCGGGGAGCTCAATCGAAGTTAATATAAGACACGTTGACAGCTGAAAGGTCACTTCTTAGCTTGTTTTTATATCTGAGACACGGCCGTCCAACCCTCCTTTAGCCACTGTCAAGCAGGTGATACATGAGGACCGGAGGTTCTCTGTCCTCCCTGTTCCCTACATGACCAGCCCAGCTAATTTGTGACTCCATCGGGAAAGTCTCAATTCCAACAATGTTGCATTTTGCGAAAACAGAAACCCTATCGTGAAAAGATATTATCACAGACCGCACGGAGAAAACTTTTGGGGAAGACATCTAGCTGGATTACATGAGACCTATATGGTGGTTCACGATCCTCTCTCTCTCTCTCTCTCTCTCTCTCTCTGTCTTCTCACACACATACACACATACATATATATATATATATATATATGTATATGTGCATGTATATATATATATATATTTATATAATGGCCATTTTAGGTATAATATATATTTCTGTAGTTCATTGCTAACAAGCAGAAAAGTTTTTTTTCTCCTCATGATGGCCATGCTGTCCAAAAATAGTCGAGGAATCTGAAATAAGAAAAACGAAAGAATATTAATATACAACCAAGTGTGTCTGCAGATTTTAATTTTTTAATATTTTTATTGTTCAAAACACACACACACACACACACACACACACACACACACACACACACATATATATATATATATATATATATATATATATATATATATATATATATATATATATATATATATATGTATGGCTTCTTGGCTTCATGCTTTCCACTCAAGTTTAATCTTCAAAAACTTGTCTGAAATTCTGTCCTTTTATATACGATGATACGTTTAGTCGGACCTTCTTAATAACTATTCAATTTCACTGTGCAATAAAGGAAAAATGACGTCCTCAAACACGGTAAGACACTAAATATGATTTTAATATATATATATATATATATATATATATATGTGTGTGTGTGTGTGTGTGTGTGTGTGTGTGTGTGTGGATATGATAGGAAAGAACTCTTAGATTGATGATCCGAAGTCCTTTAGTATTTTTGTTTTTATTTTTAAAAACTCTGCTCGATACAGTAGTCGAGACTAGATTATAATATGTTTTTAAAAAATATAATTCCATCGTTGACCAGTTTCCAAACATAGTAATTTCTGTGTCGCGATGGAATCATATTTTTAACAAAAATAATTATAATATATATATATATATATATGTACATATATATACATATATATATATATATATATATATATATATATATATATATATATAAGATGTATGTATGTATATATATATATATATATATGTATATATATATATATATATATATAAGATGTATACAGGTATGTGGTCATTGAGATCAAAACACAATGGCAACAGACTGTTTCATGTTTAAACGCAATCTTCAGGCTTGAAGCAGAATGTCACTGCTGTGTGTCGACCTCAATGCTACATTTCCATACGCTATAACCCTAATATTGAATATTTAATACATTTCTGGAATAGTATCTCTGGTCATTGAGGACTGTACTCAAAGTCAAACATTCACATGGAACTAGTAAGTCGAAATATGTAGGCCTAATGCTGACAATAATTTATGCAAAAGTTATGGGCCACCAGAGGAAATGGAGAAGGAAACTGTTTTTATTGATGGAAGAGGAACTAAACTTGTACAATAAAAATTTATTTATATATTTACAGGCATTATACGTGATTATCGGTGTTTAATTATGGCTCCCACTGGCATGAATAACAGCGTCAGCTTAACGAGGGATGAAGCAATACGTCTTAAGAATGCCTTCCCCACGAATATTCGGGTATTCCCCTTGATAGCAAACCCAAACAGTTCGTTTGCACTCTGTTATACATCAAAGATTTTTTTATCCCTTTCCATATGTTCAACTATCTCAATGGTGATTTTTGCAGAATAAGCTAATGATTTTGTCGCCAGAAAGCTCGTTCCTTCTGTATACTGTGACATACAATAAAGTTAGTATGGGTGCTGAAAAGTACTCGATTCAATTAAAAACAGTTCTCCATAAAATATCCTTTCTGGGGCCAGATATCCACTCTTGGGTATCTTTGGAATCTTTTCCACACTTATTTTTTTTGTGTGTGCATGAATCAGCGTTAGTGGATATTAATCCATTATTAACAGTATTTTAGTGAATAAAGCATTTGCCAATTTCTTCCATGACGACAGTGACTACTACACCTTTGCGAAAATTAATTGAAACAAAACTAATAATTCCGTTATTATTGGATTGGTGCATAATTATCAGGCGTTTTTGTAGACGAGTTATTTGTTAATAAAAATAAAAGTTTTGTTTAATTTTTTTAATGAAAATATTATTTTATTTTCAGGTTAAAAAATATGCGTGTCGATAATCATACACATTTCAAAATGTTATTGTTAAATTGTCAAGTTTTTTTTTCATAATAACTATTGTTTAAAACGCCTGATAATTATGCACCAACCCAATATTTACTTTTTTCGTAATTTTTTAATGAAACATGATTCAGTGCACATGTTAATACTTTGTATATCCGCCTTTATTTTTAGAAGCTCTTTGATTCGTTTTGGCATGGAATCCACTAATTTGGAGCAGTCCTCACTGATTTTGGGGTCACGGTACCACACGTCTATAATGACCGTCACGAAATCCTCTTTCGTCGTACAGTCCAAGGTCTCTCTGTAAAGCTTAGCAGTGTGTTTGTGCAGCGTTACAATTTTCGCACGCTTCTTTGGAGTAAGGTCCATCGCAGACAATGACCGTAGGACAACTAATCGGCAGTCGAGACAATAGTATTTGGGCGTGATAAAAATCTGATACAATCACAGATGACGCAATATGTTTGACGCAAGGCCAAACATATTTCATCATACACCCCGAAAATAGATTCATATTCAGATTGCGCAACACTGCAAATGATTTAATCCGAGGAAAAAATAGAAATCGATTACACCCTGTCAATCCAGTCAGTTTAAAACTGAAAGTATGGTGAAAGAAAGGAAACTAAAGCGTTTCTTTTTTCTCCAATTAATTTGCACAAGATGTTATGCACTGGTATCGCTATTAACATAAATCTCTATTTATATTATTCAGACTATTTTCCTTATCTTTGTTGTTATATTTATCACGACGTTTCGGCCGTTGTACGCTCCGGCCTTCTTCAGGTGGTTGGAATGTCGAGCTGAACACTTTATTTCGCTCGCTGTGGTAGACTGTTCTAGTTCCACGTGCCATGCCTAATGGATGTCAGTTATCAGTTATGGCTATCAACAACATTTTGTCTTTTGAAGCACTTCGTACATTTTATCATTTTACTATCAGTCCGAACCTCTGTTCTCTCAACTTTTTACGTAGGTTTCCCACTGCTTTCTTTTGCCACCCTTGTCTTCAATGTCTAGCGAGTGATACGTTCTCCATGCCGTCTTTCCTCATTAGGCGCCATAGAAATTTCAATTTTTCTCGACATTCTGGTGTCACAGAATATGTTTGCACACGAATATTTAAGATCGCACACGGACGATGAGCAAGATATATTCTAGTTCATCATCTACTATTTTTTATGATTTTGTTCGAATCATGGAACCAGGTTAAACATAAGAATCCCCCTCAAACAAACTGCCACCTGTCACCATTGACATCACAGCTACGAGGGGACATCATTCTCACACTGTATTTTGGTTGGAGGATAAGTTCCCTTGTGTCGAGGTCACTAAAACGTTGCAATCAACTAATTTCCTACCACAAAACTCACCGACCATGCCAAATTTTGTCACAACGTTATGGTAATGCTACGATGTGTTGCAACTGAAAGAACCCACACTAATTAGATAGAATCAAAAATCTTTTTCTTTTGTCGCCTAAAAATGTGCATAGAAGATATAAAATATAGTTTATTTTATTGAGTATCACTAAATTAGTTTATGAAATTTATTATCCATTTTTATTAATGTAAAAAATAAATAAATCGTATTTTTTAATTTTGTAATCAAAGTCTTTGATCATGAGACTTTTTAGCTCTGATCGAAATGGAACAGTAAACAGTTATATTCAACTCTGACTATTAACTCGAGAATGTCATGGTGGTAATAATTATCTTGAATTTAATAATAACAATTATAATAATAATGTTGGTTAGCATTGCATTTTGTGTTGAAGGAACCTCTTACCGACATCTTTGAAAAAAGAAGTTACAGTTGTCGCCATGGCTTCCCACTCATGCCAAGAGGCACGAAGAATTAGGAAAAGGATAGATCGAATATAAATTTGTATTTTTTGATTATCAGCTATGAAACTTTGATCTCTGAAATTCAATGACGAACAGAAATATTCCTCTCTCACTATGAACTCGAGAAAGTTAAGGTAAAAAGTTACGTTGAATTTTATTATATTAATAATACTCATACTACTAATACTACTACTAATAATAATAATACTAATAATAATACTAATAATAATACTAAGAAGAAGAAGAAGAACTTTAAGTTCAACATATTTGTTTGTATATATGAAATTAATTGTCGGATGGTCGACGACAAAACAGGTACCTCCACTGCAATTTCTTTGGGAAGGATATTAGAATAATCAAGTACCTACAATGGCGGTAAACCGCCTGAATATGGATAAGAAATTAATTCAGTAAATAGACAAAAATAGAAAGAGAATGTAAGACAATTATGTGCCTTATTTATATTATTGCCACTATTGTCGGAATAATATAAATAAGGCACAGTGGATAAAGGCGTTGGTTAGAACCGGTGACAGGACCCAAAGAGTGTGAGTTCAGTACCCAGTTAAGGCAGCGGAGAACTTTCAGAGGGGAATTAACAGGAGATAACTGATAAGTGACATCCATTAAACATGGCACGTGGAACTAGAACAGTCTATCCTAGTGGGCGAAATAAAGTGTTCAGTTCGATATTCCAAACACCTGAAGAAAGCAGGAGCGTACAAAGGCCAAAACGTTGTAATAAATATGGCGACAAAGATGAGCACAATTGTCCGAATAATGTAAATAGTGTACATAATACCTCATCTCAGAAATATAGACAAATACTGAAGGATGTGCCTTCTGAACGGACCTATTCAACTAATACGGTGAGGTGATTCTGATAGAATTAGTGGTCCTGCCATTATTCATTATTGGTGGCTACACTCTTAACAGGATATTATATGCAGATGCCAGTGTTGATAGCAGATATAGAAAGGAAGCCACAAGAACCCCCACAGAATTGCAAGAAGAGAGAATCCATATTTCTTAGCGAAAGGAACAGTTGTACATGCAAAATAGAAATTGGCGATGACAAAATAAACAGAAATACAATAATATAGATATATTTCAAAATTTGAAGATTTTCAACTGAGGACGGAAAGTGTGACATTGAAAACTGACGGCGCATAGAGATACCGTAAGAAGCTTTTCAAAAGCTAAGCAAAGTATTAATAAATCGGAAAAGACTACTGAACGTTTACGTAATATAAGTCCTATATAGCAGTGAATTCTGGACGATAATTTCCTCACAGATGAAGAGATTGAACTAACAGCAATGTGGTTTTGCACAACGATGATGAGAATGCCATGGACTGAACACATGAACAACAACGAAGATTTAGAAAAAATAAAAGAAAGGGGTGCTTATACTTAACATCACAAAAAGAGACAGTTGACATTTCTATGGCACATGATGAGGAAACAGGTTTTGGAAAGTTTAACACTCACAGGACAGATCGAATGTAAGAAAGATACTGGAAAACTACGCATAATATCTAGGGTAAATACATTTAGAAGACAACGAAATTTATTAAAAGCTACAAAGGAGAGGAAATTGTGGAGAGCCATGCTTGCCAACGTCCTGAAGGGGGACGGTAAATAGAAGAAAAATAACGTTACAAGACAACGTTTCTTCAACTTACATGGCAATGTGTTCGTCACGTTGTTTGCAGTCTACAGAAACGTTTACACAAACATCGCAAACGTCATTTTGTTAACAGGAATATACCCAATAACATCAAATTCTGACGCAAATCTTCAAGTCCCTATCAGAATTTATATACATTATTTAGATTTTTCGGACTATTGTCCTCATCGTTGTCGCCATATTTATTACAACGTTTCGGCCTTTCAGTATATGTCTATATTTCTGAGATGAGGTATTATGCACATTATTTTTACATTATTCGGACTATTGTCCTTATCTTTTTCGCCATATTTATTACAACGTTTCGGCCGTTGTACGCTCTGGCCTTCTTCAGTGGGTTGGAATGTCGAAATGTCACTGGGGTAGACTGTTCTAGTTCCACGTGCCATGTATAATGGATGTCAGTTATCAGTTATCTCCTGTTAATTTCCCTCTGAAAGTTCTCCACTGCCTCAGCCGGGTATTGAACTCACACTCTTTGGGTCCTGTCAGTGGATCTAACAAACGCCTTTATCCACTGAGCCATTGAGTGTTCTTGAGGACACATGGCACAGTGGATAAAGAACAGTCTAGCCCAGTGACCGAAATAAAGGCCGGAGTGTACGAATAATAGAAATAATGTGCATAATATCTATATAATACAATACCTCATCTCAGAAATATAGACATATACTGAAAAGCTGAAACGTTGTAATAAATATGGCGACAAAGATGAGGACAATAGACCGAATAATGTAAATAATGTATATAATACCTCGTCTCGGAAATATAGACAGATACAGAGTTTATATATTCTAATCGTTTGATAATAGAAACAGATATATTTTTTTTAAATGATTATTTACTCTTTTATTTCCATTCGGTAATTCATTATTCGGCATCAAGACGTATGGCAGATTTTCGAGGTAGTATTGTGACTGCTGGAAAAGGATTTAAAATAAACGTGTTATATTAAATTTGGAAACGTTCACTTTTCAAAGTCTGCTAATAATCGGAGTAATGAAATGGAAATGAAATGCTAAGCCAATTTTGAACTGAGAAATCAACTTAGGTAGAAGGTTACGTCACAGTGTGTGCTACGGCACCACGTGAAGTATCCTATTCTGTCACCTGACTATTGAATAAGGAAAGCAGACCGACTTTCTTAACTGCTTCAACTTTTTGAAAAATAGAAGCATTGAAATCCAATTACATCGAGACATCGCCAAAGTATTTCATTAAGTATTCACAAGTGACGTTTATCTCATTCTTAGTTGCAGTTTCAACTATTTTCTTTGAAATTCAAAACTGAACAAATCTACAACAGAAATCTGGCACAAGGTCGAAATTATAAAGTACCAACGAGAATAAATATCACTTTTTGTTAAAAATAGATATCATTCGAACAAGAGATATGTTACACATACCCACACATAAGTTTTGATTTTTTACGGCTTATCGACCCTTTGTGGGTTATTTAAAGCCAAAATATTTTTGATTGTCAGAGCAGTGTTACATCGTTTTTCCCAAGCAGTCCCTGATCAAAGTACCCACTGGCATCGATGCTGCTTAAATTCGGTGATTGAAACTGAACCAGTCCTGATATTGTTGCCGATTAAAACAATAATTTAGGATTATTCTGATGTGTATCAATACATCAAAATCTGATCAGAGTAAATATTCCAAAAGTAGAGCGTTCGATACTAACCTGATGAAGCAAGGAAAACTTTATAAATAACAGCCATCATGATCAAGTTCATGACCTGGTGTAATCATAGGGTCACTTTATCCGCCGAGCACCTGGCCAATGTGGTTTAATTAAAGGTGGCCTAGCGGAATCAATTTCTTGCTGCTGATGTCCTACTAACTGTATGCTCGTTTTGTTCACGAACAGGTAGCCACTGCTTACCACAAATGTTCCTTCTGATCGTTGAATTCATTTTTGGAAGCTCGCCGCCTAATGCTGTTATATGAGTATTTCATTCCTAAATGCTGATGTCTATACTCACTTTAGAAATTCCGCACAGATTATAAAATTCGTTCGGATTCAAAACGTCTCTCCAACAAATTTGAAAGTAGGACCACTTTTTATATTCTTTAAAAACGCATTGGTTTCTGAGACGAATTGTTAATTCCTATTAAAAAGATAATATCCATCTATTAAAACATTTATATATATATATATATATATATATATATATTAATTGGTACATATACGTGTACCAACGTTTTGGTGTGCAACTTGAGTTTCGCTGGATTACCAGCACATCAAGCGGAAAGTCTATGTTGCTAAAAGGAAACGTATCTGGTCGTTTGATTTATCTATCCCAATATATATATATATATATATATATATATATATATATATATATATATATATATATATAATGCCCAACGAGGCATGACATATATAACTAGTTTTCAGATAGCGGAATATCAGGATAATTCTGGATAAAAAGGTATGGTCCAAATGACATTTTATTGATAAATCGGCCACAAGAAGGAATATTATATTAGCATAAAAAATAATTCTGACAAAAGAGGATTGGTCCAAATGACATTTTTTGATAAATCGGCCACAAGAAGGAATAAAATATTACCATGAATATAATTCTGACAGAAGAGGATTGGTCCAAATGACATTTTATTGATAAATCGCCCACAAGAAGGAATAAAATATTAGCATAAAAATAATTCTGACAAAAGAGGATTGGTCCGAATGACATTTTCTTGATAAATCTGCCACCAGAAGTAATAAAATATTAGCATAAAAATAATTCTGACCAAAGAGAATTGGTCCAAATGACATTTTATTGATAAATCGGCCGCCAGAAGGAATAAAATATTAGCATAAAAAATAATTCTGACAAAAGAGGTTTGGTCCAAACACATTTTATTGATGAATCGGCCACCAGAAGGAATAAAATAGCATAAAAATCATACTGACAAAAGAGGATTGGTCCAAATGACATTTTATTGATAAATCGGCCACCAGAAGGAATAAAATATTAGCATAAAAAATAATACTGACAAAAGAGGATTGGTCAAAATGACATTTTATTGATAAATCGGCCAGCAGAAGGAATATAAAATAGCATAAAAAATTCTATTAATAATTTAACAAGATTTTTTTATGCTTAAAAAAATTAGGTATTTCAGATCTGTGGTTGAGTAACTTATTAGGTTTATTTTAAGAAGCTATAGCAATTTTTTTCTCCATTCATAGCAGACGATATCTTTCTCCAGGTTTATATTTACGGCATTTGTTTTCAATCTCCAAGTTTAATATAGGATTTACACATTGTTTCGTCTTAATTTCCCACACGCAGATAAACTAGTCCTCTGCCTGTATATTTCTTGTCCGAAACTCCTTGATTGTAATACCTTTTTTTGAAAGGTCATCAGGTCGAACACACGTAAACTTTTTAACTTCTACTACTTCTATTCTTATTACTATTATTGGGTCTGTTGCTGTATACCTCCGCTTTATGCACTATGAATTCACACACACACACACATATATATATATATATATATATATATATATATTTGTGTATTTAGGCAGCAATCCTTCTTTCAAGCACGTTTCATTAAAAACGACTGACAAGGTGCTTTTATTTAGTTTTTTATATAATTTCTCGTGCGATCTAATAAAGTTTTTCTTTTCAGAGGATAAATTATATAAAAATTGTCCGAATGTTCTTTTCCGAGCGCTTTCGGCTATACTTTTAGCCATTATCAAGGATTGTATTTCAACTGTTAGAATTAGAAATAGTTTGTGTGTGTTTTATAAAGTGATTCATTTTTTTTTTGTTTCAAAACACGGTCAAGATATTATGTCCATGTTCAAAGTTAATATTATTAAGGGTTGGTTTGTTTAATTTTATAAGTAAGGCTTCCATTATTTTTAGCCTTTTTTTGCAAGTGGATGATGCTATTATATTAGTGTTGTCGACAAGTATATTCCGAATAGTGTCCGGTAGGACTCCATGAATATTTAAATGAGATCTAATTGAGCTAATTAATGAAATATATATATATATATATATATATACATATATATATATATATATATATATATATATATATATATATATATATATATATATATATATAGCGATGATACAATATGGTAGTCCGTATGTAATTTCAAGGAGGATATAGATCCAGGGAGAATTCTATGTCAAAAGAAAGCTCTATGTCAAAATTATTATTAACTAAAGAATATCAAACACTTAAATCGGGCTAAGCGGCTCTCTTTTAAATTAATTTGGAATACATCTTTAACTAAACTCATAAATTTAGTAAATATACACTAGGGGATTAACCCCGTTCTAAATTTACCTTATCTTAAAGTACTTTCATATCTTGCTAAATCTTAATGAATAGATCTAGGATATAAAAGTTCAGGACTCTAGGTATATAACCTGAATATAATTAATAATCGTTTAATTCAAATCTCTTAGGTTTTTATTCTGATAACTTACCCACGCACGTGTGTACTCTCCAAGCTATAAATAGGAGCAGGTACTGATTTTTTGCAGGGAAGTTTCCAGCAGTCAGCTCTGACAGTCGGACCGAACATTCTTGCTGTAACACTCTCGTTTTATATGTTTGTATTACTGTTTCTGTTAATATATTTGTTTAACTCAATTCCTGTCTTTGTGTCTTACTTTCTGGCTCTAACAAGACCACAACATTTTTACTTAAATTTCTTGGTTATTCATACAAAAGATTATAGTGATTTACATTAATGCTAAAAAAATTTTTTTCGCTAATTCCGAAATAGTTTTTAAAATGTTCTGAACCAGACTCTTCTTTAAAATTATTTTCACAAAATTTGTTGGATGAAAGACGGGATTAACCCCGATCTATCTCTCCCTTAGTTTAAACTGCATTAATATCCTGCTAATAGATACAACTAGGATTAAAAAGTTCAAGCCTCTAGGTATATAATCTTTATAACTATTTTTCTCTGAATATGATTAATAATCATTTAATTCAAATATCTTAGGTATTTTAATTTAAATTTCTTGGTTAATTATACAAAAAGCTTATACTAATTTACATTTTTTTAAAAATTGTCTGCTAATTTTGAAAAAAATTTAAAAATTTGTTGAATGAAATACAGGGGATTAACCTGGAGCTAACTTTTCCTGAGTTTAAAGTACATTCATATCCTTCTAATAAATACATCTAAGATATAAAAGTTCAAGACTCTAGGTATATAACCTTTATAAATATATTTCTCTGAATATAATTAATAATCATTTAATTCAAATTTCTTAGGTATTTTAATTTAAATTGCTTGGTTAATTAAATAAAAAGCTGATGAAAAGTTTTTTTCCTAATTTCGCAATCATTAAAAATGTTCTCTTTTAATATTATTTACAAATAATTTGTTGAATGAAATATATCAACATTGGAAATTTCGCCGTTGACAGAACCAGACGAGATTGTTTAATGTTAAATCTGTGGTCAGTATATCAAAATAGGTCAACACTATCTGTCTTTTCCCACTCACTAAATCAGAAAGAAATATCTCTTTCTTTTACCCCGGAATATATTTTTTAACGTATATGTAATGAAAAAGTAATGTCGTTACTAAATAATACTGAAATACTTATATCTTTTAGCGCTAATCATTTCAAACCAAGTATAAAAGACAAAACAAATTAAAACTATTGATATTTTGTGTTGTACTATGTATTCTATTAATAATCATTTAATTCAGATTTCTTAGGTATACAAGAACTGTCGGTGTCGACTTAAAATTGTGAAGAAAAATGTCTAAATTAAGGAAATCTATAAATAACTGTTGTCTAGATCTTGTTTAATTTTATAGGGAGAGGAAAACTGAATTCCAAACCGTAATTCTAAATCGAGTTAACTTATCGGCAATGTTTATACACGTTTCATGTGTCGGCAGCCTTCATATAACTCTTTTGAGAAATTTTTTAATACCACTTTCTGTTTTCTATTCTTTTACATTATCTACGTTTCCAACTGAACCGTTTATATAATCTCCGGCTGGAGATTGTTCACGTTCCAATGTTCATGTCTCGGAATATCTCGTCTTGTTCTTTTTAATACAGATCAGCTGCTGTGTGCCTTTTTGATATTGAGGCGGGATCTGCATTACACATTCAAGGGGTCGAGATTGTCATTATTTTCCCCCTAATTTACGAAACAGCACTTTAATCTAAACGGTTGTTTCTGCGTGAAGATTACCTGGATTGAGATTCGAACTGTACATGTCCAGAGGATACAAGTCTGAAACGTTGTGTTTTATTTAATCATTTCACCCAGAGGAATGCAATAAAGCCACTAAGACGCAGGGGATAACTGAGAGTGAAAGAATATGGGATAAAGAAAAACATTATTAAGGAGAGAGAAAAATAAAAGAACTGGATCTAAGAAGGTGATTGATATTGTGTTTAAATTTTGGAAGCTTAAACTTGTTAAGTAGGAAGCCGGAAGAGATTTTCTCAAGCAGGTAGTACTAGAAAAAAAACTTAATAACAACATTGATTGGATCATTAGTTTAAATCATAATATTGTAAATAAACATGTCGCAATTAAATCTTCTGCTAGAAAAAGAGGTGTATATACCAAACATATAAATAATTAACACAAATGCTCATTTTAATTCGGCAATATAACTAATTATATGTTTAATGCAAAGTAATCTTACGTCATATGAATAATCAGATTTTCATGACTATATAGCTGAACTACTTCCATATTTCCAGGTTTGGTGTTTAACTACGAAAAATATCCTCGTAGGAAGGCAAACCGACTTTCTTGACTGATTCTACTTTTAAAAAAAGAGAAGCATTCGAATCCAATTACGTCGAGAGATCGCCAAAGTATTTCATTAAGACTTCACGAGTGCCGTTTATCTCATTGTAAGTTACTGTTCAACTATTTTCTTTGAAATTCAAAACTGAACTAATCTACAACAATCAGAAATCTAGGACACGGTCGAAATTATAGAAAAGGTGTATACACCAAAAATATGAATAATTAACGCAAATAAACATTTTTAGTTCAGCAATATAACTCCTTTTATATTTGTCTATATTTTTGAGATGAGGTATTATGTACATTATTTACATCATTCAAACTATTGTCCTCATCTTTGTCGCCATATTTATTACAACGTTTCAGCCTTTCAGTATCTGTATATATTTCTAAGAAGGGGTATTATGTACACTATTTACATCATTCGAACTATTGTCCTCATCTTTGTCGCCATATTTATTACAACGTTTCGGCCTTTCAGTATCTGACTATATTTCTAAGATGAGGTATTATGTACACTATTTACATCATTCGGACTATTGGCCTCATCTTTGTCGCCATATTTATTACAACGTTTCGACCTTTCAGTTTCTGTCTATATTTTTGTGATAAGGTACTATGTACACTATTTACATTATTCGGACTATTGGCCTCATCTTTGTCACCATATTTATTACAAAGTTTCGGCCTTTCAGTATCTGTCTATATTTCTAAGATGAGGTATTATGTACACTATTTACATTATTCGGACTATTGTCCTCATCTTTGTCGCCATATTTATTACAACGCTCCTGCCTTCTTCAGTTGGTTGAAAGGACACATGACACAGTGGATAATGGTGTTAGTTCGATCCAGTGACAGAACCCAAAGAGTGTGAGTTCAATATCTGGCTGAGGCAGTGTATAACTTTCAGAGGGAAATTAACATTTCCAACTGAACCTTTTATATAATCGACGGCTGGAGATTTTTCACGTTCCAATTTCCATGTCTGATAACTGATAACTGGCATCCATTATACATGGCACGTGCAACTTGAACAGTCTACCCCAGTGAGTGAAATAAAGGGTTCAGTTCGACATTCCAAACACCTGAAGAAGTCCAGAGTGTACCACGGCTGAAACGTTGCAATAAATACGGTGACAAAGATGAGGACAATAGTCCTAATCATGTACATAATGTCATTTTATATTTAATGCAAAGTTACGTCATATGAATAATGAGATCTCCATGGTTATATAGCTGAACTGACGCCATATTTCCAGGTTTGGTGTTCAACTACAAATAACATCGTCGATTTCGAATGAAAGATCGACATAGTTGAAGGATTGGCGTAACATAATCTTCTGTCGACTAATTAAGTCCATCAGGCCATTTGCCACAAAAAATAATCCCCGTAAATAACAAACACGAACAATTAGAGACCATGCTGATAGAGAAACTGCAATGCGGGTTCAATATGCTTGATACAAACGCATGAATGTGTCATGTGCCAAGCAAACAGACGTCATTATGTGGGTCAGTCAGCAGGAGTTGATGCCAACAAATCGGAATCGATTAATCCTGGCCAATTACAGATCATTATCATGATCCCGTAATCAACAATGCGATACATGGAGACGTCTGGCCCCCACCAGATAGGATAGAAACTGGCCGAGTCATTGAATAAATTTTACAAATGAAAACAGAACAGCAATATATGATGTGTGCCTTTCGTTTTAGTCCATGTTTTATCAAAGGACTATAAACAACGAAGCTAAATTATAAATCCCCCCAGCTCGAATAGATGTACAAATCTAGCAAGGTTGCATGAATTAGAAGCGATAATTTTTCTGTTAGTCAGGCACGAACATTTATAATATAGAGGCTTTGAATCTCACTGGACGTTTTTATTTTGTAATCCTATGGCGACTAAGATGATACTTTTATATATCTTTCAAAAGTGTCATTCCCTGACAAAGAAGTATAAAATGTATAGTAAAAATGAAAAAAAAACGAATATATCGATTGTTTTCCTCAACCTATCAATGCTTAGCGACACAAAAATAGGACGGTTTGCATTCATGATTTATAGGGAGAGAACTATGAGTAATACCGATTTTTATAAACTTATAATTACTTCCGGGTTTATTAAAAACATATAATTAACAATAGCTATTTAGAAAACTATAATTTATAATATATATTTTAAAAATTCGATAATATCGTATTTTCCTAAAAAAAACAAAAGAACTATATTAAATACATTTAATTATTACTGGATTTGACAGTAGGCAATAATATGTTAATAATAAGGTATCGAATTCCAAATGCTTGGTCAACAAACTTTGAAATCTGATCGACGCTCTCTCGGGTTGTTTAGAAGTTATTGATGAAATACGCATTAGCAAAACCTACACTTAGTCATTTATCTAATGTCGAATTTCTATCAGGTAACCAGTGAAGTTTGAACTAATTTCTGTCAAACAGACTAATTTCACTAACGATTTCACTAACGTCTACATTCCCACATATTTGAATACCTACACACTATCACTATTATATGTATTATATATATTATTGGTATATCTTATATATAAAGTACAGTGTATCTGTGTGTGTTCGTGCGTATATGTGTCCAAGCAACTTCTCCGCTCTCACTCGCCCGATTTCAATGATTCATAGCTCATTCAAAAGGCATAGATAAAGTTAGGCACAGGGAACGATTTATATTGAGCTCAGATTCAGGGTCGCCAGATTATGCGAGGATAAAATATATATTAATATATTATAACAGCCATTATCTTTGGTTTCATGGTTTCATGGTTCTATGGGAGTAAATCTCATTTTCCTTTTGTATCGAAATAGATTACTTTTCGTACGTATATTTAATACAAGTAAAATGCAAATTTAAAACATTTTCTGCACTATATAAAACAATATTCCTAGACATATCTATTTTTGATATGAAAATCAAAACAATTCTCGAATAAAAGAACAAAAATGAACACGGTTAATTAATTCAGTATATTTTTTAAAATCAATATGTAAAAATAGTTAAACCTGAAAGGTGATAGTGCCTAGAAGTAGATAATATATAATACAGATATGAAGCTTACCGCGAGTAAATAATTACCGCGTAAAGTTGGACGCCATCTTTGACTAGCTATGACAAGCTAAGACCAGCAAAGTGCAGCGGCCCGGGTGGAAACACTCGGGTCTCCCCCTCCCTCCCCACCATAAAAACCGACCTTGTGTCACAACCTGACTCAGTGGGGGGTCAAGTAAATACCTGGATCAGAGTGTAGTATCTGTTCGCAGATCGCTCGCTTTGTCAGCCTTTTGGCTGGCAGCGTCACTTGATACTTACCTGGTGTTGGGATTCGTCCCTACGCTGGTAGTATCATGGCTACGACTAGCTTGGACCGGCTCCGGCCTGGACCAGCTATGACCAGGTTGGACAAGCTAAGATCATCTATGACTAGCTTAGACCAGCTCTGACCGGCTTGGACAAGCTATGACCAGCTAAGACCAGCGGCCCGGGTGAAAACACTCGGGTTCCCACGTTAAAAACCGACCTTGTGTCACAACCTGACTCAGTCGGGGGGGGGGGGTCAAGTAAATACCGAGTTGGACGCCTTTCAACCCCAAAATTCATAAGCTCCATATCGCATTTATTCATATAAAAGATATGACATTTGGCGTCCCTAAGTAGAGTTACTTCGTAAAAATGTGGGTCGATGAGTGGATTAAGCCTTAAAAATTATTCATTTTCGTTCTGTATTATTTTTCAATACATCCATTGGTTAAGGAGATATTTGGGAACAAATTTTAAAAATCCCGATATTTAACCTCGCATAATCGGGCAACCCTCAATTTTGTAACAGCATGTAGGAATATTTTCTAGTCATCACTCGCAAACAACACATTAACACCATTATGTCCGACACGATAAAGAACCAACCTCTACTGAGGATTGGGTAATAGCTCTTTTAGGATGCAATTTGTCAGCCTATAATTTGCCAAGACCTGTTAGAAATGATGAATGAATAGAGGGACTTCATACAACATAGATGAACTAACAAAACTTGCAGGAGGCAAGCGACTGAACTTGCGAGCGACACTGGCCGTCCTTATATATTAATAAGCGTACAGTTATTAATGAGGGTTTGGTGAGTGGCTTCCACGTTTGGTACTCATTGAATGTATGCTTTTACTAATTTAATTGTGACTGAAATATCGAGATGCTACTTCTAAATTCAGATAGGTACAATGGAATTTAAATGTTCTTATCACTTAAGAAAATCAGTTGGATGTGTTTCCTGAGGTTTTTGGGCATTTCACTCCAAGAAAACTTCGACCTGGTGTAATGTTGAGCAAACCTTTCTCGCTAGATCAATTAGGATTGAGTAATGAGTTCGATCCTCACTAGGTGATTGTGCCACATCTAAGCTACGCGTAGAACAAAATTTCGGGAAATTTGACATAGTGTGATATTATCAGCCTTCCACGCTTTATCAATTACGACTAGAGAGAGTAGAGAGTTCAATCCTTACTGGGGGGGACCATATTTTCGTCGTTGTGCCACATCTAAGCTACGCTTAGAAAAACTATATTTTCTCCCAAAGCAAGATATTAGAAGCCACAGCTATGTAAGGAATCACTTTAATTGAATACGTTTAAATTAGGAAGTTGCAGTGAGATTCTCGACATGCGGGGTCAGCACCAGTCATGCTGATGCAGTACAAAAACAGGTGTTTTATTATTCAGAAACCAGTTTTCTTAAATTTTTCTTATATTAATTTTTGGTATCAAAATATTATTTTTAATTAGGCGCAATTAATATTGTTGTAAAATGTATTTTTACATATTGAAAGCAGTGTTTATTTTCTAGTGCATGTAAACTTATAACTATTTCCGTAACGTCATTCATTGTAGACTGGGCATCTTAACTGGCAAATAGTGGCAAATATATTTGGCATCCCGTAACTTCTACATATAAACTCAGTCAAGTTCAATTGTAATATTTTTGTGTAAAAAATTGTAATTATATTTAATACGATGTTTAAAATCCTTGAACTAGCTACTGAATGTCTATATTTTACTCTACCACTATTCAACCGGTGGCTAGGCATTAAGTCATTTTTCTCTACCGCTGTTCAACCGGTGACTAGGCATTAAGTCATTTTTCTCTACCGCTGTTCAACCGGTGGCTAGGCATTAAGTCATTTTTCTCTACTGCTGTTCAACCGGTGGCTAGGCATTAACTCATTTTTCTCTACCGCTGTTCAACCGGTGGCTAGGCATTAAGTCATTTTTCTCTACCGCTGTTCAACCGGTGGCTAGGCATTAAGTCATTTTTCTCTACCGCTGTTCAACCGGTGGCTAGGCATTAACTCATTTTTCTCTACCGCTGTTCAACCGGTGGCTAGGCATTAACTCATTTTTCTCTACCGCTGTTCAACCGGTGACTAGGCATTAAGTCATTTTTCTCTACCGCTGTTCAACCGGTGGCTAGGCATTAACTCATTTTTCTCTACCGCTGTTCAACCGGTGGCTAGGCATTAACTCATTTTTCTCTACCGCTGTTCAACCGGTGGCTAGGCATTAAGTCATTTTTCTCTACCGCTGTTCAACCGGTGACTAGGCATTAAGTCATTTTTCTCTACCGCTGTTCAACCGGTGGCTAGGCATTAAGTCATTTTTCTCTACCGCTGTTCAACCGGTGGCTAGGCATTAAGTCATTTTTCTCTACCGCTGTTCAACCGGTGGCTAGGCATTAAGTCATTTTTCTCTACCGCTGTTCAACCGGGGGCTAGGCATTAACTCATTTTTCTCTACCGTTGTTCAACCGGTGGCTAGGCATTAAGTCATTTTTCTCTACCGCTGTTCAACCGGTGGCTAGGCATTAAGTCATTTTTCTCTACCGCTGTTCAACCGGTGGCTAGGCATTAAGTCATTTTTCTCTACCGCTGTTCAACCGGGGGCTAGGCATTAAGTCATTTTTCTCTACCGCTGTTCAACCGGTGGCTAGGCATTAAGTCATTTTTCTCTACCGCTGTTCAACCGGTGGCTAGGCATTAAGTCATTTTTCTCTACCGCTGTTCAACCGGTGGCTAGGCATTAAGTCATTTTTCTCTACCGCTGTTCAACCGGTGGCTAGGCATTAAGTCATTTTTCTCTACCGCTGTTCAACCGGTGGCTAGGCATTAAGTCATTTTTCTCTACCGCTGTTCAACCGGTGGCTAGGCATTAAGTCATTTTTCTCTACCGCTGTTCAACCGGTGGCTAGGCATTAAGTCATTTTTCTCTACCGCTGTTCAACCGGTGGCTAGGCATTAAGTCATTTTTCTCTACCGCTGTTCAACCGGTGGCTAGGCATTAACTCATTTTTCTCTACCGCTGTTCAACCGGTGGCTAGGCATTAAGTCATTTTTCTCTAACGCTGTTCAACCGGGTACTAGGCATTAAGTCATTTTTCTCTACCGCTGTTCAACCGGTGACTAGGCATTAAGTCATTTTCCTCTACCGCTGTTCAACCGGTGGCTAGGCATTAAGTCATTTTTCTCTACCGCTGTTCAACCGGTGGCTAGGCATTAAGTCATTTTTCTCTACCGCTGTTCAACCGGTGGCTAAGCATTAAGTCATTTTTCTCTACCGCTGTTCAACCGGTGGCTAGGCATTAAGTCATTTTTCTCTACCGCTGTTCAACCGGTGGCTAGGCATTAAGTCATTTTTCTCTACCGCTGTTCAACCGGTGGCTAGGCATTAAGTCATTTTTCTCTACCGCTGTTCAACCGGTGGCTAGGCATTAAGTCATTTTTCTCTACCGCTGTTCAACCGGTGGCTAGGCATTAAGTCATTTTTCTCTACCGCTGTTCAACCGGTGGCTAGGCATTAAGTCATTTTTCTCTACCGCTGTTCAACCGGTGGCTAGGCATTAAGTCATTTTTCTCTACCGCTGTTCAACCGGTGGCTAGGCATTAAGTCATTTTTCTCTACCGCTGTTCAACCGGTGGCTAGGCATTAAGTCATTTTTCTCTACCGCTGTTCAACCGGTGGCTAGGCATTAAGTCATTTTTCTCTACCGCTGTTCAACCGGTGGCTAGGCATTAAGTCATTTTTCTCTACCGCTGTTCAACCGGTGGCTAGGCATTAAGTCATTTTTCTCTACCGCTGTTCAACCGGTGGCTAGGCATTAAGTCATTTTTCTCTACCGCTGTTCAACCGGTGGCTAGGCATTAAGTCATTTTTCTCTACCGCTGTTCAACCGGTGGCTAGGCATTAAGTCATTTTTCTCTACCGCTGTTCAACCGGTGGCTAGGCATTAAGTCATTTTTCTCTACCGCTGTTCAACCGGTGGCTAGGCATTAAGTCATTTTTCTCTACCGCTGTTCAACCGGTGGCTAGGCATTAAGTCATTTTTCTCTACCGCTGTTCAACCGGTGGCTAGGCATTAAGTCATTTTTCTCTACCGCTGTTCAACCGGTGGCTAGGCATTAAGTCATTTTTCTCTACCGCTGTTCAACCGGTGGCTAGGCATTAAGTCATTTTTCTCTACCGCTGTTCAACCGGTGGCTAGGCATTAAGTCATTTTTCTCTACCGCTGTTCAACCGGTGGCTAGGCATTAAGTCATTTTTCTCTACCGCTGTTCAACCGGTGGCTAGGCATTAAGTCATTTTTCTCTACCGCTGTTCAACCGGTGGCTAGGCATTAAGTCATTTTTCTCTACCGCTGTTCAACCGGTGGCTAGGCATTAAGTCATTTTTCTCTACCGCTGTTCAACCGGTGGCTAGGCATTAAGTCATTTTTCTCTACCGCTGTTCAACCGGTGGCTAGGCATTAAGTCATTTTTCTCTACCGCTGTTCAACCGGTGGCTAGGCATTAAGTCATTTTTCTCTACCGCTGTTCAACCGGTGGCTAGGCATTAAGTCATTTTTCTCTACCGCTGTTCAACCGGTGGCTAGGCATTAAGTCATTTTTCTCTACCGCTGTTCAACCGGTGGCTAGGCATTAAGTCATTTTTCTCTACCGCTGTTCAACCGGTGGCTAGGCATTAAGTCATTTTTCTCTACCGCTGTTCAACCGGTGGCTAGGCATTAAGTCATTTTTCTCTACCGCTGTTCAACCGGTGGCTAGGCATTAAGTCATTTTTCTCTACCGCTGTTCAACCGGTGGCTAGGCATTAAGTCATTTTTCTCTACCGCTGTTCAACCGGTGGCTAGGCATTAAGTCATTTTTCTCTACCGCTGTTCAACCGGTGGCTAGGCATTAAGTCATTTTTCTCTACCGCTGTTCAACCGGTGGCTAGGCATTAAGTCATTTTTCTCTACCGCTGTTCAACCGGTGGCTAGGCATTAAGTCATTTTTCTCTACCGCTGTTCAACCGGTGGCTAGGCATTAAGTCATTTTTCTCTACCGCTGTTCAACCGGTGGCTAGGCATTAAGTCATTTTTCTCTACCGCTGTTCAACCGGTGGCTAGGCATTAAGTCATTTTTCTCTACCGCTGTTCAACCGGTGGCTAGGCATTAAGTCATTTTTCTCTACCGCTGTTCAACCGGTGGCTAGGCATTAAGTCATTTTTCTCTACCGCTGTTCAACCGGTGGCTAGGCATTAAGTCATTTTTCTCTACCGCTGTTCAACCGGTGGCTAGGCATTAAGTCATTTTTCTCTACCGCTGTTCAACCGGTGGCTAGGCATTAAGTCATTTTTCCTCTACCGCTGTTCAACCGGTGGCTAGGTTTCTCTACCGCTGTTCAACCGGTGGCTAGGCATTAAGTCATTTTTCTCTACCGCTGTTCAACCTGTGGCTAGGCATTAAGTCATTTTTCTCTACCACTGTTCAACCGGTGGCTAGGCATTAAGTCCTTTTTCTCTACCGCTGTTCAACCGGTGGCCAGGCATTAAGTCATTTTTCTCTACCGCTGTTCAACCGGTGGCTAGGCATTAAGTCATTTTTCTCTACCGCTGTTCAACCGGTGGCTAGGCATTAAGTCATTTTTCTCTACCGCTGTTCAACCGGTGGCTAGGCATTAAGTCATTTTTCTCTACCACTGTTCAACCGGTGGCTAGGCATTAAGTCATTTTTCTCTACCGCTGTTCAACCGGTGGCTAGGCATTAAGTCCTTTTTCTCTACCACTGTTCAACCGGTGGCTAGGCATTAAGTCATTTTTCTCTACCACTGTTCAACCGGTGGCTAGGCATTAAGTCCTTTTTATCTACCGCTGTTCAACCGGTGGCCAGGCATTAAGTCATTTTTCTCTACCGCTGTTCAACCGGTGGCTAGGCATTAAGTCATTTTTCTCTACCGCTGTTCAACCGGTGGCAAGGCATTAAGTCATTTTTCTCTAGCGCTGTTCAACCGGTGGCTAGGCATTAAGTCATTTTTCTCTACCGCTGTTCAACCGGTGGCCAGGCATTAAGTCATTTTTCTCTACCGCTGTTCAACCGGTGGCTAGGCATTAAGTCATTTTTCTCTACCACTGTTCAACCGGTGGCTAGGCATTAAGTCATTTTTCTCTACCGCTGTTCAACCGGTGGCTAGGCATTAAGTCATTTTTCTCTACCGCTGTTCAACCGGTGGCTAGGCATTAAGTCATTTTTCTCTACCGCTGTTCAACCGGTGGCTAGGCATTAAGTCATTTTTCTCTACCACTGTTCAACCGGTGGCTAGGCATTAAGTCCTTTTTCTCTACCGCTGTTCAACCGGTGGCTAGGCATTAAGTCCTTTTTCTCTACCACTGTTCAACCGGTGGCTAGGCATTAAGTCATTTTTCTCTACCACTGTTCAACCGGTGGCTAGGCATTAAGTCCTTTTTATCTACCGCTGTTCAACCGGTGGCTAGGCATTAAGTCATTTTTCTCTACCGCTGTTCAACCGGTGGCCAGGCATTAAGTCATTTTTCTCTAGCGCTGTTCAACCGGTGGCTAGGCATTAAGTCATTTTTCTCTACCGCTGTTCAACCGGTGGCCAGGCATTAAGTCATTTTTCTCTACCGCTGTTCAACCGGTGGCTAGGCATTAAGTCATTTTTCTCTACCACTGTTCAACCGGTGGCTAGGCATTAAGTCATTTTTCTCTACCGCTGTTCAACCGGTGGCTAGGCATTAAGTCATTTTTCTCTACCGCTGTTCAACCGGTGGCTAGGCATTAAGTCATTTTTCTCTACCGCTGTTCAACCGGTGGCTAGGCATTAAGTCATTTTTCTCTACCGCTGTTCAACCTGTGGCTAGGCATTAAGTCATTTTTCTCTACCACTGTTCAACCGGTGGCTAGGCATTAAGTCATTTTTCTCTACCACTGTTCAACCGGTGGCTAGGCATTAAGTCCTTTTTCTCTACCGCTGTTCAACCGGTGGCTAGGCATTAAGTCATTTTTCTCTACCGCTGTTCAACCGGTGGCTAGGCATTAAGTCATTTTTCTCTACCGCTGTTCAACCGGTGGCTAGGCATTAAGTCATTTTTCTCTACCACTGTTCAACCGGTGGCTAGGCATTAAGTCATTTTTCTCTACCGCTGTTCAACCGGTGGCTAGGCATTAAGTCCTTTTTCTCTACCACTGTTCAACCGGTGGCTAGGCATTAAGTCATTTTTCTCTACCACTGTTCAACCGGTGGCTAGGCATTAAGTCCTTTTTATCTACCGCTGTTCAACCGGTGGCCAGGCATTAAGTCATTTTTCTCTACCGCTGTTCAACCGGTGGCTAGGCATTAAGTCATTTTTCTCTACCGCTGTTCAACCGGTGGCCAGGCATTAAGTCATTTTTCTCTAGCGCTGTTCAACCGGTGGCTAGGCATTAAGTCATTTTTCTCTACCGCTGTTCAACCGGTGGCCAGGCATTAAGTCATTTTTCTCTACCGCTGTTCAACCGGTGGCTAGGCATTAAGTCATTTTTCTCTACCACTGTTCAACCGGTGGCTAGGCATTAAGTCATTTTTCTCTACCGCTGTTCAACCGGTGGCTAGGCATTAAGTCATTTTTCTCTACCGCTGTTCAACCGGTGGCTAGGCATTAAGTCATTTTTCTCTACCGCTGTTCAACCGGTGGCTAGGCATTAAGTCATTTTTCTCTACCACTGTTCAACCGGTGGCTAGGCATTAAGTCCTTTTTCTCTACCGCTGTTCAACCGGTGGCTAGGCATTAAGTCCTTTTTCTCTACCACTGTTCAACCGGTGGCTAGGCATTAAGTCATTTTTCTCTACCACTGTTCAACCGGTGGCTAGGCATTAAGTCCTTTTTATCTACCGCTGTTCAACCGGTGGCCAGGCATTAAGTCATTTTTCTCTACCGCTGTTCAACCGGTGGCTAGGCATTAAGTCATTTTTCTCTACCGCTGTTCAACCGGTGGCCAGGCATTAAGTCATTTTTCTCTAGCGCTGTTCAACCGGTGGCTAGGCATTAAGTCATTTTTCTCTACCACTGTTCAACCGGTGGCTAGGCATTAAGTCATTTTTCTCTACCGCTGTTCAACCGGTGGCTAGGCATTAAGTCATTTTTCTCTACCGCTGTTCAACCGGTGGCTAGGCATTAAGTCATTTTTCTCTACCGCTGTTCAACCGGTGGCTAGGCATTAAGTCATTTTTCTCTACCGCTGTTCAACCGGTGGCTAGGCATTAAGTCATTTTTCTCTACCACTGTTCAACCGGTGGCTAGGCATTAAGTCCTTTTTCTCTACCCCTGTTCAACCGGTGGCTAGGATTTAAGTCCTTTTTCTCTACCACTGTTCAACCGGTGGCTAGGCATTAAGTCATTTTTCTCTACCACTGTTCAACCGGTGGCTAGGCATTAAGTCCTTTTTATCTACCGCTGTTCAACCGGTGGCCAGGCATTAAGTCATTTTTCTCTACCGCTGTTCAACCGGTGGCTAGGCATTAAGTCATTTTTCTCTACCGCTGTTCAACCGGTGGCCAGGCATTAAGTCATTTTTCTCTAGCGCTGTTCAACCGGTGGCTAGGCATTAAGTCATTTTTCTCTACCGCTGTTCAACCGGTGGCCGGGCATTAAGTCATTTTTCTCTACCGCTGTTCAACCGGTGGCTAGGCATTAAGTCATTTTTCTCTACCACTGTTCAACCGGTGGCTAGGCATTAAGTCATTTTTCTCTACCGCTGTTCAACCGGTGGCTAGGCATTAAGTCATTTTTCTCTACCGCTGTTCAACCGGTGGCTAGGCATTAAGTCATTTTTCTCTACCGCTGTTCAACCGGTGGCTAGGCATTAAGTCATTTTTCTCTACCGCTGTTCAACCTGTGGCTAGGCATTAAGTCATTTTTCTCTACCACTGTTCAACCGGTGGCTAGGCATTAAGTCATTTTTCTCTACCACTGTTCAACCGGTGGCTGGGAAATACGTCATTATTCTCTACCTCTGTTAAACTGGTGGCTAGGCATAAGTCATTTTTCTCTACCGCTGTTCAACCGGTCCCTGGGAAATACGTCATTTTTCTCTACCACTGTTCAACCGGTGGCTAGGCATTAAGTCATTTTTCTCTACCGCTGTTCAACCGGTGGCTAGGCATTAAGTCATTTTTCTCTACCGCTGTTCAGCCGGTGGCTAGGCATTAAGTCATTTTTCTCTACCGCTGTTCAACCGGTGGCTAGGCATTAAGTCATTTTTCTCTACCACTGTTCAACCGGTAGCTAGGCATTAAGTCCTTTTTCTCTACCGCTGTCCATCGGTGGCTAGGCATTAAGTCCTTTTTCTCTACCACTGTTCAACCGGTGGCTAGGCATTAAGTCCTTTTTCTCTATCGCTGTTCAACCGGTGGCCAGGCATTAAGTCATTTTTCTCTACCGCTGTTCAACCGGTGGCTAGGCATTAAGTCATTTTTCTCTACGGCTGTTCAACCGGTGGCCAGGCATTAAGTCATTTTTCTCTACCGCTGTTCAACCGGTGGCTAGGCATTAAGTCATTTTTCTCTACCGCTGTTCAACCGGAGGCCAGGCATTAAGTCATTTTTCTCTAGCGCTGTTCAACCGGTGGCTAGGCATTAAGTCATTTTTCTCTACCGCTGTTCAACCGGTGGCTAGGCATTAAGTCATTTTTCTCTACCGCTGTTCACCCGGTGGCTAGGCATTAAGTCCTTTTTCTCTACCACTGTTCAACCGGTGGCTAGGCATTAAGTCATTTTTCTCTACCACTGTTCAACCGGTGGCTAGGCATTAAGTCATTTTTCTCTACCGCTGTTCAACCGGTGGCTAGGCATTAAGTCATTTTTCTCTACCGCTGTTCAACCGGTGGCTAGGCATTAAGTCATTTTTCTCTACCGCTGTTCAACCGGTGGCTAGGCATTAAGTCATTTTTCTCTACCGCTGTTCAACCGGTGGCCAGGCATTAAGTCATTTTTCTCTACCGCTGTTCAACCGGTGGCTAGGCATTAAGTCATTTTTCTCTACCACTGTTCAACCGGTGGCTAGGCATTAAGTCATTTTTCTCTACCACTGTTCAACCGGTGGCTAGGCATTAAGTCATTTTTCTCTACCGCTGTTCAACCGGTTCCTGGGAAATACGTCATTATTCTCTACCTCTGTTAAACTGGTGGCTAGGCATAAGTCATTTTTCTCTACCGCTGTTCAACCGGTCCCTGGGAAATACGTCATTTTTCTCTACCACTGTTCAACCGGTGGCTAGGCATTAAGTCATTTTTCTCTACCGCTGTTCAACCGGTGGCTAGGCATTAAGTCATTTTTCTCTACCGCTGTTCAACCGGTGGCTAGGCATTAAGTCATTTTTCTCTACCGCTGTTCAACCGGTGGCTAGGCATTAAGTCATTTTTCTCTACCGCTGTTCAACCTGTGGCTAGGCATTAAGTCATTTTTCTCTACCACTGTTCAACCGGTGGCTAGGCATTAAGCCATTTTTCTCTACCACTGTTCAACCGGTGGCTGGGAAATACGTCATTATTCTCTACCTCTGTTAAACTGGTGGCTAGGCATAAGTCATTTTTCTCTACCGCTGTTCAACCGGTCCCTGGGAAATACGTCATTTTTCTCTACCACTGTTCAACCGGTGGCTAGGCATTAAGTCATTTTTCTCTACCGCTGTTCAACCGGTGGCTAGGCATTAAGTCATTTTTCTCTACCGCTGTTCAACCGGTGGCTAGGCATTAAGTCATTTTTCTCTACCGCTGTTCAGCCGGTGGCTAGGCATTAAGTCATTTTTCTCTACCGCTGTTCAACCGGTGGCTAGGCATTAAGTCATTTTTCTCTACCACTGTTCAACCGGTAGCTAGGCATTAAGTCCTTTTTCTCTACCGCTGTCCATCGGTGGCTAGGCATTAAGTCCTTTTTCTCTACCACTGTTCAACCGGTGGCTAGGCATTAAGTCCTTTTTCTCTACCGCTGTTCAACCGGTGGCCAGGCATTAAGTCATTTTTCTCTTCCGCTGTTCAACCGGTGGCTAGGCATTAAGTCATTTTTCTCTACGGCTGTTCAACCGGTGGCCAGGCATTAAGTCATTTTTCTCTACCGCTGTTCAACCGGTGGCTAGGCATTAAGTCATTTTTCTCTACCGCTGTTCAACCGGAGGCCAGGCATTAAGTCATTTTTCTCTAGCGCTGTTCAACCGGTGGCTAGGCATTAAGTCATTTTTCTCTACCGCTGTTCAACCGGTGGCTAGGCATTAAGTCATTTTTCTCTACCGCTGTTCACCCGGTGGCTAGGCATTAAGTCCTTTTTCTCTACCGCTGTTCAACCGGTGGCTAGGCATTAAGTCATTTTTCTCTACCGCTGTTCAACCGGTGGCTAGGCATTAAGTCATTTTTCTCTACCGCTGTTCAACCGGTGGCTAGGCATTAAGTCATTTTTCTCTACCGCTGTTCAACCGGTGGCTAGGCATTAAGTCATTTTTCTCTACCGCTGTTCAACCGGTGGCTAGGCATTAAGTCATTTTTCTCTACCGCTGTTCAACCGGTGGCCAGGCATTAAGTCATTTTTCTCTACCGCTGTTCAACCGGTGGCTAGGCATTAAGTCATTTTTCTCTACCACTGTTCAACCGGTGGCTAGGCATTAAGTCATTTTTCTCTACCACTGTTCAACCGGTGGCTAGGCATTAAGTCCTTTTTCTCTACCGCTGTTCAACCGGTGGCCAGGCATTAAGTCATTTTTCTCTACCGCTGTTCAACCGGTGGCCAGGCATTAAGTCATTTTTCTCTACCGCTGTTCAACCGGTGGCTAGGCATTAAGTCATTTTTCTCTACCGCTGTTCAACCGGTTCCTGGGAAATACGTCATTATTCTCTACCTCTGTTAAACTGGTGGCTAGGCATAAGTCATTTTTCTCTACCGCTGTTCAACCGGTCCCTGGGAAATACGTCATTTTTCTCTACCACTGTTCAACCGGTGGCTAGGCATTAAGTCATTTTTCTCTACCGCTGTTCAACCGGTGGCTAGGCATTAAGTCATTTTTCTCTACCGCTGTTCAACCGGTGGCTAGACATTAAGTCATTTTTCTCTACCGCTGTTCAACCGGTGGCTAGGCATTAAGTCATTTTTCTCTACCGCTGTTCAACCGGTGGCTAGGCATTAAGTCATTTTTCTCTACCGCTGTTCAACCGGTGGCTAGGCATTAAGTCATTTTTCTCTACCGCTGTTCAACCGGTGGCTAGGCATTAAGTCATTTTTCTCTACCGCTGTTCAACCGGTGGCTAGGCATTAAGTCATTTTTCTCTACCGCTGTTCAACCGGTGGCTAGGCATTAAGTCATTTTTCTCTACCGCCGTTCAACCGGTTCCTGGGAAATACGTCATTATTCTCTACCTCTGTTAAACTGGTGGCTAGGCATAAGTCATTTTTCTCTACCGCTGTTCAACCGGTCCCTGGAAAATATGTCATTTTTCTCTACCACTGTTCAACCGGTGGCTAGGCATTAAGTCATTTTTCTCTACCGCTGTTCAACCGGTGGCTAGGCATTACGTCATTTTTCTCTACCGCTGTTCAACCGGTGGCTAGGCATTAAGTCATTTTTCTCTACCGCTGTTCAACCGGTGGCTAGGCATTAAGTCCTTTTTCTCTACCGCTGTTCAACCGGTGGCTAGGCATTAAGTCATTTTTCTCTACCGCTGTTCAACCGGTGGCTAGGCATTAAGTCATTTTTCTCTACCGCTGTTCAACCGGTGGCTAGGCATTAAGTCATTTTTCTCTACCGCTGTTCAACCGGTGGCTAGGCATTAAGTCATTTTTCTCTACCGCTGTTCAACCGGTGGCTAGGCATTAAGTCATTTTTCTCTACCGCTGTTCAACCAGTGGCCAGGCATTAAGTCATTTTTCTCTACCGCTGTTCAACCGGTGGCTAGGCATTAAGTCATTTTTCTCTAACACTGTTCAACCGGTGGCTAGGCATTAAGTCATTTTTCTCTACCACTGTTCAACCGGTGGCTAGGCATTAAGTCCTTTTTCTCTACCGCTGTTCAACCGGTGGCCAGGCATTAAGTCATTTTTCTCTACCGCTGTTCAACCGGTGGCTAGGCATTAAGTCATTTTTCTCTACCGCTGTTCAACCGGTGGCTAGGCATTAAGTCATTTTTCTCTACCGCTGTTCAACCGGTTCCTGGGAAATACGTCATTATTCTCTACCTTTGTTAAACTGGTGGCTAGGCATAAGTCATTTTTCTCTAACGCTGTTCAACCGGTCCCTGGGAAATACGTCATTTTTCTCTACCACTGTTCAACCGGTGGCTAGGCATTAAGTCATTTTTCTCTACCGCTGTTCAACCGGTGGCTAGGCATTAAGTCATTTTTCTCTACCGCTGTTCAACCGGTGGCTAGGCATTAAGTCATTTTTCTCTACCGCTGTTCAACCGGTGGCTAGGCATTAAGTCATTTTTCTCTACCGCTGTTCAACCGGTGGCTAGGCATTAAGTCATTTTTCTCTACCGCTGTTCAACCGGTGGCTAGGCATTAAGTCATTTTTCTCTACCGCCGTTCAACCGGTTCCTGGGAAATACGTCATTATTCTCTACCTCTGTTAAACTGGTGGCTAGGCATAAGTCATTTTTCTCTACCGCTGTTCAACCGGTGGCTAGGCATTAAGTCCTTTTTCTCTACCGCTGTTCAACCGGTGGCTAGGCATTAAGTCATTTTTCTCTACCACTGTTCAACCGGTGGCTAGGCATTAAGTCATTTTTCTCTACCGCTGTTCAACCGGTGGCTAGGCATTAAGTCATTTTTCTCTACCGCTGTTCAACCGGTTCCTGGGAAATACGTCATTATTCTCTACCTCTGTTAAACTGGTGGCTAGGCATAAGTCATTTTTCTCTACCGCTGTTCAACCGGTCCCTGGGAAATACGTCATTTTTCTCTACCACTGTTCAACCGGTGGCTAGGCATTAAGTCATTTTTCTCTACCGCTGTTCAACCGGTGGCTAGGCATTAAGTCATTTTTCTCTACCGCTGTTCAACCGGTGGCTAGGCATTAATCATTTTTCACTACCGCTGTTCAACCGGTGGCTAGGCATTAAGTCATTTTTCTCTACCGCTGTTCAACCGGTGGCTAGGCATTAAGTCATTTTTCTCTACCGCTGTTCAACCGGTGGCTAGGCATTAAGTCCTTTTTCTCTACCGCTGTTCAACCGGTGGCTAGGCATTAAGTCATTTTTCTCTACCACTGTTCAACCGGTGGCTAGGCATTAAGTCCTTTTTCTCTACCGCTATTCAACCGGTGGCTAGGCATTAAGTCCTTTTTCTCTACCGCTGTTCAACCGGTGGCTAGGCATTAAGTCCTTTTTCTCTACCGCTGTTCAACCGGTGGCCAGGCATTAAGTCATTTTTCTCTACCGCTGTTCAACCGGTGGCTAGGCATTAAGTCATTTTTCTCTACAGCTGTTCAACCGGTGGCCAGGCATTAAGTCATTTTTCTCTAGCGCTGTTCAACCGGTGGCTAGGCATTAAGTCATTTTTCTCTACCGCTGTTCAACCGGTGGCTAGGCATTAAGTCATTTTTCTCTACCGCTGTTCAACCGGTGGCTAGGCATTAAGTCATTTTTCTCTACCGCTGTTCAACCGGTGGCTAGGCATTAAGTCATTTTTCTCTACCGCTGTTCAACCGGTGGCTAGGCATTAAGTCATTTTTCTCTACCGCTGTTCAACCGGTGGCTAGGCATTAAGTCATTTTTCTCTACCGCTGTTCAACCGGTGCCTAGGCATTAATTCATTTTTGTCTACCGCTGTTCAACCGGTGGCTAGGCATTAAGTCATTTTTCTCTACCGCTGTTCAACCGGTGGCTAGGCATTAAGTCATTTTTCTCTACCGCTGTTCAACCGGTGGCTAGGCATTAAGTCATTTTTCTCTACCGCTGTTCAACCGGTGGCTAGGCATTAAGTCATTTTTCTCTACCACTGTTCAACCGGTGGCTAGGCATTAAGTCCTTTTTCTCTACCGCTGTTCAACCGGTGGCCAGGCATTAAGTCATTTTTCTCTACCGCTGTTCAAACGGTGGCCAGGCATTAAGTCATTTTTCTCTACCGCTGTTCAACCGGTGGCTAGGCATTAAGTCTTTTTTCTCTACCGCTGTTCAACCGGTGGCTAGGCATTAAGTCATTTTTCTCTACCGCCGTTCAACCGGTTCCTGGGAAATACGTCATTATTCTCTACCTCTGTTAAACTGGTGGCTAGGCATAAGTCATTTTTCTCTACCGCTGTTCAACCGGTCCCTGGGAAATACGTCATTTTTCTCTACCACTGTTCAACCGGTGGCTAGGCATTAAGTCATTTTTCTCTACCGCTGTTCAACCGGTGGCTAGGCATTAAGTCCTTTTTCTTTACCGCTGTTCAACCGGTGGCTAGGCATTAAGTCATTTTTCTCTACCACTGTTCAACCGGTGGCTAGGCATTAAGTCCTTTTTCTCTACCGCTGTTCAACCGGTGGCTAGGCATTAAGTCCTTTTTCTCTACCGCTGTTCAACCGGTGGCTAGGCATTAAGTCCTTTTTCTCTACCGCTGTTCAACCGGTGGCTAGGCATTAAGTCCTTTTTCTCTACCGCTGTTCAACCGGTGGCCAGGCATTAAGTCCTTTTTCTCTACCGCTGTTCAACCGGTGGCTAGGCATTAAGTCATTTTTCTCTACCGCTGTTCAACCGGTGGCCAGGCATTAAGTCATTTTTCTCTAGCGCTGTTCAACCGGTGGCTAGGCATTAAGTCATTTTTCTCTACCGCTCTTCTACCGGTGGCTAGGCATTAAGTCATTTTTCTCTACCGCTGTTCAACCGGTGGCTAGGCATTAAGTCATTTTTCTCTACCGCTGTTCAACCGGTGGCTAGGCATTAAGTCATTTTTCTCTACCGCTGTTCAACCGGTGGTTAGGCATTAAGTCATTTTTCTCTACCGCTGTTCAACCGGTGGCTAGGCATTAAGTCATTTTTCTCTACCGCTGTTCAACCGGTGGCTAGGCATTAAGTCATTTTTCTCTACCGCTGTTCAACCGGTGGCTAGGCATTAAGTCATTTTTCTCTACCGCTGTTCAACCGGTGGCTAGGCATTAAGTCATTTTTCTCTACCGCTGTTCAACCGGTGGCTAGGCATTAAGTCATTTTTCTCTACCGCTGTTCAACCGGTGGCTAGGCATTAAGTCCTTTTTCTCTACCGCTGTTCAACCGGTGGCCAGGCATTAAGTCATTTTTCTCTACCGCTGTTCAACCGGTGGCTAGGCATTAAGTCATTTTTCTCTACCGCTGTTCAACCGGTGGCTAGGCATTAAGTCATTTTTCTCTACCGCCGTTCAACCGGTTCCTGGGAAATACGTCATTATTCTCTACCTCTGTTAAACTGGTGGCTAGGCATAAGTCATTTTTCTCTACCGCTGTTCAACCGGTCCCTGGGAAATACGTCATTTCTCTCTACCACTGTTCAACCGGTGGCTAGGCATTAAGTCATTTTTCTCTACCGCTGTTCAACCGGTGGCTAGGCATTACGTCATTTTTCTCTACCGCTGTTCAACCGGTGGCTAGGCATTAAGTCATTTTTCTCTACCGCTGTTCAACCGGTGGCTAGGCATTAAGTCCTTTTTCTCTACCGCTGTTCAACCGGTGGCTAGGCATTAAGTCATTTTTCTCTACCACTGTTCAACCGGTGGCTAGGCATTAAGTCCTTTTTCTCTACCGCTGTTCAACCGGTGGCTAGGCATTAAGTCCTTTTTCTCTACAACTGTTCAACCGGTGGCTAGGCATTAAGTCATTTTTCTCTACCGCTGTTCAACCGGTGGCTAGGCATTAAGTCCTTTTTCTCTACCGCTGTTCAACCGGTGGCCAGGCATTAAGTCATTTTTCTCTACCGCTGTTCAACCGGTGGCTAGGCATTAAGTCATTTTTCTCTACCGCTGTTCAGCCGGTGGCTAGGCATTAAGTCATTTTTCTCTACCGCTGTTCAACCGGTGGCTAGGCATTAAGTCATTTTTCTCTACCGCTGTTCAACCGGTGGCTAGGCATTAAGTCATTTTTCTCTACCGCTGTTCAACCGGTGGCTAGGCATTAAGTCATTTTTCTCTACCGCTGTTCAACCGGTGGCCAGGCATTAAGTCATTTTTCTCTACCGCTTTTCAACCGGTGGCTAGGCATTAAGTCCTTTTTCTCTACCACTGTTCAACCGGTGGCTAGGCATTAAGTCATTTTTCTCTACCACTGTTCAACCGGTGGCTAGGCATTAAGTCATTTTTCTCTACCGCTGTTCAACCGGTGGCCAGGCATTAAGTCATTTTTCTCTACCGCTGTTCAACCGGTCGCTAGGCATTAAGTCATTTTTCTCTACCGCTGTTCAACCGGTGTCTAGGCATTACGTCATTTTTCTCTAGCGCTGTTCAACCGGTGGCTAGGCATTAAGTCATTTTTCTCTACCGCCGTTCAACCGGTTCCTGGGAAATACGTCATTATTCTCTACCTCTGTTAAACTGGTGGCTAGGCATAAGTCATTTTTCTCTACCGCTGTTCAACCGGTCCCTGGGAAATACGTCATTTTTCTCTACCACTGTTCAACCGGTGGCTAGGCATTAAGTCATTTTTCTCTACCGCTGTTCAACCGGTGGCTAGGCATTACGTCATTTTTCTCTACCGCTGTTCAACCGGTGGCTAGGCATTAAGTCATTTTTCTCTACCGCTGTTCAACCGGTGGCTAGGCATTAAGTCATTTTTCTCTACCGCTGTTCAACCAGTGGCTAGGCATTAAGTCATTTTTCTCTACCGCTGTTCAACCGGTGGCTAGGCATTAAGTCATTTTTCTCTACTGCTGTGCAACCGGTGGCTAGGCATTAAGTCATTTTTCTCTACCGCCGTTCAACCGGTGGCTAGGCATTAAGTCATTTTTCTCTACCGCTGTTCAACCGGTGGCTAGGCATTAAGTCATTTTTCTCTAACGCTGTTCAACCGGTGGCTAGGCATTAAGTCATTTTTCTCTACCGCCGTTCAACCGGTTCCTGGGAAATACGTCATTATTCTCTACCTCTGTTAAACTGGTGGCTAGGCATGAGTCATTTTTCTCTACCGCCGTTCAACCGGTTCCTGGGAAATACGTCATTTTACTCTACCTCTGTTCAACTGGTGGCTAGGCATTACGTCATTTTTCTCTACCACTGTTAAACCAGTGGCTGGGTACTATCACATTTTTCTCTACAATTGTTCAACCGGTGGTTGGGTATTAAATCATTTTCTCTACCACTGTTCAACCAGTGACTGGATATTACCTAATCTTTCTCTACCACTATTCCACCAGGGGATGGCAATCACGTCATTTTTCTCTACCACTTTTCAGCTAGTTGTTGGGCATTAAGTCATTTTTATCTACCACTGTTCAACCGGTGGCTGGACATTAAGTCATATTTCACTACGAATGTTCAACTAGTCACTGGGAATTACGTCATTTTTCTCTGACATGTTTCAACCGGTGACAAGGCATAAAGTCCTTTTTCTCTACCGCTGTTCAACTGGTGGCTAGGCATTAAGTCATTTTTCTCTACCGCTGTTCAACCAGTGGCCAGGCATTAAGTCATTTTTCTCTACCGCTCTTCAACCGGTGGCTAGGCATTAAGTCATTTTTGTCTACCGCCGTTCAACCGGTTCCTGGGAAATACGTCATTTTTCTCTACTTCTGTTCAACTGGTGGCTAGGCATTACATCATTTTTCTCTACCACTGTTAAACCAGTGGCTGGGTACTATCACATTTTTCTCTACAATTGTTCAACCGGTGGTTGGGTATTAAATCATTTTCTCTACCACTGTTTAACCAGTGACTGGATATTACCTAATCTTTCTCTACCACTATTCCACCAGGGGATGGCAATCACGTCATTTTTCTCTACCACTTTTCAGCTAGTTGTTGGGCATTAAGTCATTTTTATCTACCACTGTTCAACCGGTGGCTGGACATTAAGTCATATTTCACTACGAATGTTCAACTAGTGACTGGGAATTACGTCATTTTTCTCTGACATGTTTCAACTGGTGACAAGGCATAAAGTCCTTTTTCTCTACCGCTGTTCAACTGGTGGCTAGGCATTAAGTCATTTTTCTCTACCGCTGTTCAACCGGTGGCTAGGCATTAAGTCATTTTTCTCTACCGCTGTTCAACCGGTGGCTAGGCATTAAGTCATTTTTCTCTACCGCTGTTCAACCAGTGGCTAGGCATTAAGTCATTTTTCTCTACCGCTGTTCAACCGGTGGCTAGGCATTAAGTCATTTTTCTCTACCGCTGTTCAACCGGTGGCTAGGCATTAAGTCATTTTTCTCTACCGCCGTTCAACCGGTGGCTAGGCATTAAGTCATTTTTCTCTACCGCTGTTCAACCGGTGGCTAGGCATTAAGTCATTTTTCTCTAACGCTGTTTAACCGGTGGCTAGGCATTAAGTCATTTTTCTCTACCGCCGTTCAACCGGTTCCTGGGAAATACGTCATTATTCTCTACCTCTGTTAAACTGGTGGCTAGGCATGAGTCATTTTTCTCTACCGCTGTTCAACCGGTCCCTGGGAAATACGTCATTTTTCTCTACCGCTGTTCAACCGGTGGCTAGGCATTACGTCATTTTTCTCTACCGCTGTTCAACCGGTGGCCAGGCATTAAGTCATTTTTCTCTACCGCTGTTCAACCGGTGGCTAGGCATGAAGTCATTTTTCTCTACCGCTGTTCAACCGGTGGCCAGGCATTAAGTCATTTTTCTCTACCGCTGTTCAACTGGTGGCTAGGCATTAAGTCATTTTTCTCTACCGCTGTTCAACCGGTGGCCAGGCATTAAGTCATTTTTCTCTACCGCTGTTCAACCGGTGGCTAGGCATTAAGTCATTTTTGTCTACCGCCGTTCAACCGGTTCCTGGGAAATACGTCATTTTACTCTACCTCTGTTCAACTGGTGGCTAGGCATTACGTCATTTTTCTCTACCACTGTTAAACCAGTGGCTGGGTACTATCACATTTTTCTCTACAATTGTTCAACCGGTGGTTGGGTATTAAATCATTTTCTCTACCACTGTTCAACCAGTGACTGGATATTACCTAATCTTTCTCTACCACTATTCCACCAGGGGATGGCAATCACGTCATTTTTCTCTACCACTTTTCAGCTAGTTGTTGGGCATTAAGTCATTTTTATCTACCACTGTTCAACCGGTGGCTGGACATTAAGTCATATTTCACTACGAATGTTCAACTAGTCACTGGGAATTACGTCATTTTTCTCTGACATGTTTCAACCGGTGACAAGGCATAAAGTCCTTTTTCTCTACCGCTGTTCAACTGGTGGCTAGGCATTAAGTCATTTTTCTCTACCGCTGTTCAACCAGTGGCCAGGCATTAAGTCATTTTTCTCTACCGCTGTTCAACCGGTGGCTAGGCATTAAGTCATTTTTGTCTACCGCCGTTCAACCGGTTCCTGGGAAATACGTCATTTTTCTCTACTTCTGTTCAACTGGTGGCTAGGCATTACGTCATTTTTCTCTACCACTGTTAAACCAGTGGCTGGGTACTATCACATTTTTCTCTACAATTGTTCAACCGGTGGTTGGGTATTAAATCATTTTCTCTACCACTGTTTAACCAGTGACTGGATATTACCTAATCTTTCTCTACCACTATTCCACCCGGGGATGGCAATCACGTCATTTTTCTCTACCACTTTTCAGCTAGTTGTTGGGCATTAAGTCATTTTTATCTACCACTGTTCAACCGGTGGCTGGACATTAAGTCATATTTCACTACGAATGTTCAACTAGTGACTGGGAATTACGTCATTTTTCTCTGACATGTTTCAACTGGTGACAAGGCATAAAGTCCTTTTTCTCTACCGCTGTTCAACTGGTGGCTAGGCATTAAGTCATTTTTCTCTACCGCTGTTCAACCGGTGGCCAGGCATTAAGTCATTTTTCTCTACCGCTGTTCAACCGGTGGCTAGGCATTAAGTCATTTTTATCTACCGCTGTTCAACCGGTGGCTGGACATTAAGTCATATTTCACTACGAATGTTCAACTAGTGACTGGGAATTACGTCATTTTTCTCTGACATGTTTCAACCGGTGACAAGGCATAAAGTCCTTTTTCTCTACCGCTGTTCAACTGGTGGCTAGGCATTAAGTCATTTTTCTCTACCGCTGTTCAACCGGTGGCCAGGCATTAAGTCATTTTTCTCTACCGCTGTTCAACCGGTGGCTAGGCATTAAGTCATTTTTATCTACCACTGTTCAACCGGTGGCTGGACATTAAGTCATACTTCACTACGAATGTTCAACTAGTGACTGGGAATTACGTCATTTTTCTCTGACATGTTTCAACCGGTGACAAGGCATAAAGTCCTTTTTCTCTACCGCTGTTCAACTGGTGGCTAGGCATTAAGTCATTTTTCTCTACCGCTGTTCAACCGGTGGCCAGGCATTAAGTCATTTTTCTCTACCGCTGTTCAACCGGAGGCTAGGCATTAAGTCATTTTTATCTACCACTGTTCAACCGGTGGCTGGACATTAAGTCATATTTCACTACGAATGTTCAACTAGTGACTGGGAATTACGTCAATTTTCTCTGACATGTTTCAACCGGTGACAAGGCATAAAGTCCTTTTTCTCTACCGCTGTTCAACTGGTGGCTAGGCATTAAGTCATTTTTCTCTACCGCTGTTCAACCGGTGGCCAGGCATTAAGTCATTTTTCTCTACCGCTGTTCAACCGGTGGCTAGGCATTAAGTCATTTTTATCTACCACTGTTCAACCGGTGGCTGGACATTAAGTCATATTTCACTACGAATGTTCAACTAGTGACTGGGAATTACGTCATTTTTCTCTGACATGTTTCAACCGGTGACAAGGCATAAAGTCCTTTTTCTCTACCGCTGTTCAACTGGTGGCTAGGCATTAAGTCATTTTTCTCTACCGCTGTTCAACCGGTGGCCAGGCATTAAGTCATTTTTCTCTACCGCTTTTCAACCGGTGGCTAGGCATTAAGTCATTTTTATCTACCAATGTTCAACCGGTGGCTGGACATTAAGTCTTATTTCACTACGAATGTTCAACTAGTGACTGGGAATTACGTCATTTTTCTCTGACATGTTTCAACCGGTGACAAGGCATAAAGTCCTTTTTCTCTACCGCTGTTCAACTGGTGGCTAGGCATTAAGTCATTTTTCTCTACCGCTGTTCAACCGGTGGCCAGGCATTAAGTCATTTTTATCTACCACTGTTCAACCGGTGGCTGGACATTAAGTCATATTTCACTACCGCTGTTCAACCGGTGGCTAGGCATTAAGTCTTTTTTCTCTACCGCTGTTCAACCGGTGGCTAGGCATTAAGTCATTTTTCTCTACCGCCGTTCAACCGGTTCCTGGGAAATACGTCATTATTCTCTACCTCTGTTAAACTGGTGGCTAGGCATAAGTCATTTTTCTCTACCGCTGTTCAACCGGTCCCTGGGAAATACGTCATTTTTCTCTACCACTGTTCAACCGGTGGCTAGGCATTAAGTCCTTTTTCTCTACCGCTGTTCAACCGGTGGCTAGGCATTAAGTCATTTTTCTCTACCACTGTTCAACCGGTGGCTAGGCATTAAGTCCTTTTTCTCTACCGCTGTTCAACCGGTGGCTAGGCATTAAGTCCTTTTACTCTACCGCTGTTCAACCGGTGGCTAGGCATTAAGTCCTTTTTCTCTACCGCTGTTCAACCGGTGGCTAGGCATTAAGTCCTTTTTCTCTACCGCTGTTCAACCGGTGGCCAGGCATTAAGTCCTTTTTCTCTACCGCTGTTCAACCGGTGGCTAGGCATTAAGTCATTTTTCTCTACCGCTGTTCAACCGGTGGCCAGGCATTAAGTCATTTTTCTCTAGCGCTGTTCAACCGGTGGCTAGGCATTAAGTCATTTTTCTCTACCGCTGTTCAACCGGTCGCTAGGCATTAAGTCATTTTTCTCTACCGCTGTTCAACCGGTGGCTAGGCATTAAGTCATTTTTCTCTACCGCTGTTCAACCGGTGGCTAGGCATTAAGTCATTTTTCTCTACCGCTGTTCAACCGGTGGTTAGGCATTAAGTCATTTTTCTCTACCGCTGTTCAACCGGTGGCTAGGCATTAAGTCATTTTTCTCTACCGCTGTTCAACCGGTGGCTAGGCATTAAGTCATTTTTCTCTACCGCTGTTCAACCGGTGGCTAGGCATTAAGTCATTTTTCTCTACCGCTGTTCAACCGGTGGCTAGGCATTAAGTCATTTTTCTCTACCGCTGTTCAACCGGTGGCTAGGCATTAAGTCATTTTTCTCTACCGCTGTTCAACCGGTGGCTAGGCATTAAGTCCTTTTTCTCTACCGCTGTTCAACCGGTGGCCAGGCATTAAGTCATTTTTCTCTACCGCTGTTCAACCGGTGGCTAGGCATTAAGTCATTTTTCTCTACCGCTGTTAAACTGGTGGCTAGGCATAAGTCATTTTTCTCTACCGCTGTTCAACCGGTCCCTGGGAAATACGTCATTTCTCTCTACCACTGTTCAACCGGTGGCTAGGCATTAAGTCATTTTTCTCTACCGCTGTTCAACCGGTGGCTAGGCATTACGTCATTTTTCTCTACCGCTGTTCAACCGGTGGCTAGGCATTAAGTCATTTTTCTCTACCGCTGTTCAACCGGTGGCCAGGCATTAAGTCATTTTTCTCTACCGCCGTTCAACCGGTTCCTGGGAAATACGTCATTATTCTCTACCTCTGTTAAACTGGTGGCTAGGCATAAGTCATTTTTCTCTACCGCTGTTCAACCGGTCCCTGGGAAATACGTCATTTTTCTCTACCACTGTTCAACCGGTGGCTAGGCATTAAGTCATTTTTCTCTACCGCTGTTCAACCGGTGGCTAGGCATTACGTCATTTTTCTCTACCGCTGTTCAACCGGTGGCTAGGCATTAAGTCATTTTTCTCTACCGCTGTTCAACCGGTGGCTAGGCATTAAGTCATTTTTCTCTACCGCTGTTCAACCAGTGGCTAGGCATTAAGTCATTTTTCTCTACCGCTGTTCAACCGGTGGCTAGGCATTAAGTCATTTTTCTCTACTGCTGTTCAACCGGTGGCTAGGCATTAAGTCATTTTTCTCTACCGCCGTTCAACCGGTGGCTAGGCATTAAGTCATTTTTCTCTACCGCTGTTCAACCGGTGGCTAGGCATTAAGTCATTTTTCTCTAACGCTGTTCAACCGGTGGCTAGGCATTAAGTCATTTTTCTCTACCGCCGTTCAACCGGTTCCTGGGAAATACGTCATTATTCTCTACCTCTGTTAAACTGGTGGCTAGGCATGAGTCATTTTTCTCTACCGCCGTTCAACCGGTTCCTGGGAAATACGTCATTTTACTCTACCTCTGTTCAACTGGTGGCTAGGCATTACGTCATTTTTCTCTACCACTGTTAAACCAGTGGCTGGGTACTATCACATTTTTCTCTACAATTGTTCAACCGGTGGTTGGGTATTAAATCATTTTCTCTACCACTGTTCAACCAGTGACTGGATATTACCTAATCTTTCTCTACCACTATTCCACCAGGGGATGGCAATCACGTCATTTTTCTCTACCACTTTTCAGCTAGTTGTTGGGCATTAAGTCATTTTTATCTACCACTGTTCAACCGGTGGCTGGACATTAAGTCATATTTCACTACGAATGTTCAACTAGTCACTGGGAATTACGTCATTTTTCTCTGACATGTTTCAACCGGTGACAAGGCATAAAGTCCTTTTTCTCTACCGCTGTTCAACTGGTGGCTAGGCATTAAGTCATTTTTCTCTACCGCTGTTCAACCAGTGGCCAGGCATTAAGTCATTTTTCTCTACCGCTGTTCAACCGGTGGCTAGGCATTAAGTCATTTTTGTCTACCGCCGTTCAACCGGTTCCTGGGAAATACGTCATTTTTCTCTACTTCTGTTCAACTGGTGGCTAGGCATTACATCATTTTTCTCTACCACTGTTAAACCAGTGGCTGGGTACTATCACATTTTTCTCTACAATTGTTCAACCGGTGGTTGGGTATTAAATCATTTTCTCTACCACTGTTTAACCAGTGACTGGATATTACCTAATCTTTCTCTACCACTATTCCACCAGGGGATGGCAATCACGTCATTTTTCTCTACCACTTTTCAGCTAGTTGTTGGGCATTAAGTCATTTTTATCTACCACTGTTCAACCGGTGGCTGGACATTAAGTCATATTTCACTACGAATGTTCAACTAGTGACTGGGAATTACGTCATTTTTCTCTGACATGTTTCAACTGGTGACAAGGCATAAAGTCCTTTTTCTCTACCGCTGTTCAACTGGTGGCTAGGCATTAAGTCATTTTTCTCTACCGCTGTTCAACCGGTGGCTAGGCATTAAGTCATTTTTCTCTACCGCTGTTCAACCGGTGGCTAGGCATTAAGTCATTTTTCTCTACCGCTGTTCAACCAGTGGCTAGGCATTAAGTCATTTTTCTCTACCGCTGTTCAACCGGTGGCTAGGCATTAAGTCATTTTTCTCTACCGCTGTTCAACCGGTGGCTAGGCATTAAGTCATTTTTCTCTACCGCCGTTCAACCGGTGGCTAGGCATTAAGTCATTTTTCTCTACCGCTGTTCAACCGGTGGCTAGGCATTAAGTCATTTTTCTCTAACGCTGTTCAACCGGTGGCTAGGCATTAAGTCATTTTTCTCTACCGCCGTTCAACCGGTTCCTGGGAAATACGTCATTATTCTCTACCTCTGTTAAACTGGTGGCTAGGCATGAGTCATTTTTCTCTACCGCTGTTCAACCGGTCCCTGGGAAATACGTCATTTTTCTCTACCGCTGTTCAACCGGTGGCTAGGCATTACGTCATTTTTCTCTACCGCTGTTCAACCGGTGGCCAGGCATTAAGTCATTTTTCTCTACCGCTGTTCAACCGGTGGCTAGGCATGAAGTCATTTTTCTCTACCGCTGTTCAACCGGTGGCCAGGCATTAAGTCATTTTTCTCTACCGCTGTTCAACTGGTGGCTAGGCATTAAGTCATTTTTCTCTACCGCTGTTCAACCGGTGGCCAGGCATTAAGTCATTTTTCTCTACCGCTGTTCAACCGGTGGCTAGGCATTAAGTCATTTTTGTCTACCGCCGTTCAACCGGTTCCTGGGAAATACGTCATTTTACTCTACCTCTGTTCAACTGGTGGCTAGGCATTACGTCATTTTTCTCTACCACTGTTAAACCAGTGGCTGGGTACTATCACATTTTTCTCTACAATTGTTCAACCGGTGGTTGGGTATTAAATCATTTTCTCTACCACTGTTCAACCAGTGACTGGATATTACCTAATCTTTCTCTACCACTATTCCACCAGGGGATGGCAATCACGTCATTTTTCTCTACCACTTTTCAGCTAGTTGTTGGGCATTAAGTCATTTTTATCTACCACTGTTCAACCGGTGGCTGGACATTAAGTCATATTTCACTACGAATGTTCAACTAGTCACTGGGAATTACGTCATTTTTCTCTGACATGTTTCAACCGGTGACAAGGCATAAAGTCCTTTTTCTCTACCGCTGTTCAACTGGTGGCTAGGCATTAAGTCATTTTTCTCTACCGCTGTTCAACCAGTGGCCAGGCATTAAGTCATTTTTCTCTACCGCTGTTCAACCGGTGGCTAGGCATTAAGTCATTTTTGTCTACCGCCGTTCAACCGGTTCCTGGGAAATACGTCATTTTTCTCTACTTCTGTTCAACTGGTGGCTAGGCATTACGTCATTTTTCTCTACCACTGTTAAACCAGTGGCTGGGTACTATCACATTTTTCTCTACAATTGTTCAACCGGTGGTTGGGTATTAAATCATTTTCTCTACCACTGTTTAACCAGTGACTGGATATTACCTAATCTTTCTCTACCACTATTCCACCAGGGGATGGCAATCACGTCATTTTTCTCTACCACTTTTCAGCTAGTTGTTGGGCATTAAGTCATTTTTATCTACCACTGTTCAACCGGTGGCTGGACATTAAGTCATATTTCACTACGAATGTTCAACTAGTGACTGGGAATTACGTCATTTTTCTCTGACATGTTTCAACTGGTGACAAGGCATAAAGTCCTTTTTCTCTACCGCTGTTCAACTGGTGGCTAGGCATTAAGTCATTTTTCTCTACCGCTGTTCAACCGGTGGCCAGGCATTAAGTCATTTTTCTCTACCGCTGTTCAACCGGTGGCTAGGCATTAAGTCATTTTTATCTACCACTGTTCAACCGGTGGCTGGACATTAAGTCATATTTCACTACGAATGTTCAACTAGTGACTGGGAATTACGTCATTTTTCTCTGACATGTTTCAACCGGTGACAAGGCATAAAGTCCTTTTTCTCTACCGCTGTTCAACTGGTGGCTAGGCATTAAGTCATTTTTCTCTACCGCTGTTCAACCGGTGGCCAGGCATTAAGTCATTTTTCTCTACCGCTGTTCAACCGGTGGCTAGGCATTAAGTCATTTTTATCTACCACTGTTCAACCGGTGGCTGGACATTAAGTCATACTTCACTACGAATGTTCAACTAGTGACTGGGAATTACGTCATTTTTCTCTGACATGTTTCAACCGGTGACAAGGCATAAAGTCCTTTTTCTCTACCGCTGTTCAACTGGTGGCTAGGCATTAAGTCATTTTTCTCTACCGCTGTTCAACCGGTGGCCAGGCATTAAGTCATTTTTCTCTACCGCTGTTCAACCGCTGGCTAGGCATTAAGTCATTTTTATCTACCACTGTTCAACCGGTGGCTGGACATTAAGTCATATTTCACTACGAATGTTCAACTAGTGACTGGGAATTACGTCAATTTTCTCTGACATGTTTCAACCGGTGACAAGGCATAAAGTCCTTTTTCTCTACCGCTGTTCAACTGGTGGCTAGGCATTAAGTCATTTTTCTCTACCGCTGTTCAACCGGTGGCCAGGCATTAAGTCATTTTTCTCTACCGCTGTTCAACCGGTGGCTAGGCATTAAGTCATTTTTATCTACCACTGTTCAACCGGTGGCTGGACATTAAGTCATATTTCACTACGAATGTTCAACTAGTGACTGGGAATTACGTCATTTTTCTCTGACATGTTTCAACCGGTGACAAGGCATAAAGTCCTTTTTCTCTACCGCTGTTCAACTGGTGGCTAGGCATTAAGTCATTTTTCTCTACCGCTGTTCAACCGGTGGCCAGGCATTAAGTCATTTTTCTCTACCGCTTTTCAACCGGTGGCTAGGCATTAAGTCATTTTTATCTACCAATGTTCAACCGGTGGCTGGACATTAAGTCTTATTTCACTACGAATGTTCAACTAGTGACTGGGAATTACGTCATTTTTCTCTGACATGTTTCAACCGGTGACAAGGCATAAAGTCCTTTTTCTCTACCGCTGTTCAACTGGTGGCTAGGCATTAAGTCATTTTTCTCTACCGCTGTTCAACCGGTGGCCAGGCATTAAGTCATTTTTATCTACCACTGTTCAACCGGTGGCTGGACATTAAGTCATATTTCACTACGAATGTTCAACTAGTGACTGGGAATTACGTCATTTTTCTCTGACATGTTTCAACCGGTGACAAGGCATAAAGTCCTTTTTCTCTACCGCTGTTCAACTGGTGGCTAGGCATTAAGTCATTTTTCTCTACCGCAGTTCAACCGGTGGCCAGGCATTAAGTCATTTTTCTCTACCGCTGTTCAACCGGTGGCTAGGCATTAAGTCATTTTTATCTACCACTGTTCAACCGGTGGCTGGACATTAAGTCATATTTCACTACGAATGTTCAACTAGTGACTGGGAATTACGTCATTTTTCTCTGACATGTTTCAACCGGTGACAAGGCATAAAGTCCTTTTTCTCTACCGCTGTTCAACTGGTGGCTAGGCATTAAGTCATTTTTCTCTACCGCTGTTCAACCGGTGGCCAGGCATTAAGTCATTTTTCTCTACCGCTGTTCAACCGGTGGCTAGGCATTAAGTCATTTTTATCTACCACCGTTCAACCGGTGGCTGGACATTAAGTCATATTTCACTACGAATGTTCAACTAGTGACTGGGAATTACGTCATTTTTCTCTGACATGTTTCAACCGGTGACAAGGCATAAAGTCCTTTTTCTCTACCGCTGTTCAACTGGTGGCTAGGCATAAAGTCCTTTTTCTCTACCGCTGTTCAACCGGTGGCCAGGCATTAAGTCATTTTTCTCTACCGCTGTTCAACCGGTGGCTAGGCATTAAGTCATTTTTATCTACCACTGTTCAACCGGTGGCTGGACATTAAGTCATATTTCACTACGAATGTTCAACTAGTGACTGGGAATTACGTCATTTTTCTCTGACATGTTTCAACCGGTGACAAGGCATAAAGTCCTTTTTCTCTACCGCTGTTCAACTGGTGGCTAGGCATTAAGTCATTTTTCTCTACCGCTGTTCAACCGGTGGCCAGGCATTAAGTCATTTTTCTCTACCGCTGTTCAACCGGTGGCTAGGCATTAAGTCATTTTTATCTACCACTGTTCAACCGGTGGCTGGACATTAAGTCATATTTCACTACGAATGTTCAACTAGTGACTGGGAATTACGTCATTTTTCTCTGACATGTTTCAACCGGTGACAAGGCATAAAGTCCTTTTTCTCTACCGCTGTTCAACTGGTGGCTAGGCATAAAGTCCTTTTTCTCTACCGCTGTTCAACCGGTGGCCAGGCATTAAGTCATTTTTCTCTACCGCTGTTCAACAGGTGCCTGGACATTACGTCAGTTTTCTCTAACACTATTCAACCAGTGACTGGGCATTTTCCTCTACCACTGTTTTACCTGTGGCTTGCCATAAAGTCATTTTTCTCTACCACTGTTCAACCTGTGGCTTGCCATTAAGTCATTTTCTCTACCACTGTTCAACCGGTGACTGGGCATTACGTCATTTTTCTCTTCGACTTATCAACCTGAAGCTGGGCATTACGTCATTTTTCTCTTCGACTTATCAACCTGAAGCTGGGCATTACGTCATTTTTCTCTTCGACTTATCAACCTGAAGCTGGGCATTACGCCATTTTTCTCTTCGACTTATCAACCTGAAGCTGGGCATTACGTCATTTTTCTCTTCGACTTATCAACCTGAAGCTGGGCATTACGCCATTTTTCTCTTCGACTTATCAACCTGAAGCTGGGCATTACGCCATTTTTCTCTTCGACTTATCAACCTGAACCTGGGCATTACGCCATTTTTCTCTTCGACTTATCAACCTGAAGCTGGGCATTACGTCATTTTTCTCTTCCACTTTTTCAGCTGCGGCTTGCCATTATGCCATTTTTCTCTACCATTGTTCAACAGGAGGCTGGGCATTAAGTCATTTTTCTCTACCGCCGTTCAACCGGTGGCTGGGAAATACGTCTTTTTTCTCTACCGCTGTTCAACCGTTGGCTGGGCATTACGTAATTAATCTTTACCACTGTTCAACCGTTGGCTGGGCATTACGTAATTTTTCTCTACCACTGTTCAACCTGTGGCTTGCCATTAAGTCATTTTCTCTACCACTGTTCAACCGGTGGCTGCGCATTACAATACTCTTGCACCGGTAAATCGGAGGTCAGGTCTCAAAGGGTTAATTTACTAAATTTTCCAGCATTTTTCACGGTAGATATAAACTCTTGGAATTATATATATGTAAAGATTCCCATTGAAAAGTTATAATAAGTGCAACGTCTTAAGTAAATATGACGCCATTTTTAACGGCTAATGCAAACGAATATATTTGTATACTTACAACCATGAATGAAAATCTTCTAATAATAGACAAGAGTTAATAAAATATGCCGCCATTTTGGCAACAGGGGAAATTATTCTCCTCATGAATATATATATAAAAACAACATAAAAGTTCTCTGAATAATATTTTGGGGCGTGCTTATCAGCATACCAAAAAATAATCAGAAATCGGAAAATAACTTTTGGCTGGTCCTCTTATATTTGTTTGTGTCTTTGTTTGTATCTTCATAATCGAGTCTATAGCCGACCACAAAACCGTCATTCACTAAGTTTAACTTTATCCTGAACAAGACCGCGCCCATGTGTGTTCTTCGGAATATCGAATTTACCAGGTTAACGAACTGTTCTGCGAGGCGAATTTGCTATTAATTACCTTGCGCCAGGAGCGGCGTCTACAGGAATTTAGTAAACTAGCTTATTCTGGTACACGTTTTAGTACCAGACATGGTAACAATTAAGGTCAAACTGTATTAAGGACCGATTTTCAATCTTCAGCCGTCGCGTTGACTTGGTTAATTTTACGACATATATCAACCATTGAATTGGTAGATTGTTCTAGTTCCACGTGGCATGCATCTTCCTTATATCTCAGTTACTTCCCTTTAACTCAACTCACCAAGTTTGTGTTTAGCACTGCTGTGGCCTGGTATTGAACTCACAACAGTTAGATCCAGTGACTAGGCCCAAAGTGGTTGTGGTATATATGTTTCAATATGTATATATACTTGGATATGTGTGTATATATTTATATATATATATATATGTGTCGTGGATATGTACGTGTGTGGATATATTTTTGGTGTATTGAAATGTGCATGTGGGTATATGATATGAGAATTTTCGCACTTGTGTAAGTATATAATGTTAGGGTGTGGTATATAGCAGTAGTTATGCACTTATTTTGAGTTTAAAATAATATATAAATGTATTGATATATATATAAATATATGTATGTATATATTTGTGTGTGTATTTTTACATATATATATGTGTGTGTGTTTGTGTGTACATATATATATATATATATACATTTATATTTAGTTATTAATTGTTTTATGCGTGTGTTTATTCGTATGTGTATATATATTTGTACATGTATATGTATTTATGTATATATATGTGTATATGATTATGTATATGTGAGTTTACGTATAAAGACGTATATGTGTGTGCATATATGTATATGTATATATGTAAATATGTGTGTTATGGAGAGTGGTTCTGTGTGTCGGTCTCTGTATTATTGTATTTACATATTGGATATTATCTGGAATTAAGACATATGAAATTATTCTGTTGTTGAATATATATATATATATATATATATATATATATGTGTGTGTGTGTGTGTGTGTGTGTGTGTGTGTGTGTGTGTGTGAATCTATTTAGGTCTATAATATATATGAGTATGTTTTTAATATGTAATGTATGCATATTAAGGTATTCTATGTATATATGTTTATATATATATATATATATATATATATATATATATATATATATGTGTGTGTGTGTGTATGTGTGTGTTAAATAAACTACCTTTATACTAGGACAGGTTATTGCGTTACTTGACAGATTCATATATAACTATATAGGTGAGGTGTAGATGGTTATGAATTTGTATATGTTGTATTTATTGTATATACTAGCAGCATGTCCCGGCGTTGCCCGTCGTTGATTCAAAAATTGTACCACTCATGCAGCAATCGCTATCACTTGACTTGGAATATTTTTGCCCTTCCTTGACTTTGGAATGTGTTAGAAGAGTTTCACTGATGACAGTCCAAAGAAAAATGTAAAAAGACTTGAAAACGAATTTGTTAAATCTGTGAAGCACATTGTACCTCCAGGACAGAAATTTACAAGTTTAGAGCGGGCGAAGATCATCTTGAATAACTTGAAAAATCACCCTGGAACACACATATATATATATATATATATATATATATATATATATATATATATATATGAGGTTCCGATGACCACGAACTAATTATCTGCATGCCTATGACGGGCATGAATTTTGAAACCAGCTCGAGAATTGCACAAAAGACCACAAACAGTACAGGAGAATGTATTGTATCCAAGTGCAGCAGGAACACTGTTAGATGTCTTATTTTGCTTTCTCGTTTCATGTAGTCGACTGATGGTTACTCCTCAGTGCAGCTATATCAATGTTGTATTTCTTTAGCTCCAATGTGACCAGATCTGCTTTTCTTTCTGGTGCTGAGTTGTTGTCTTGGAGAGTTCGTACATTCCAACTACCAAGATGAATTTGATGTTGTTGCGTAGAGTTTTATCGCAGTAGCCGGATATGTGTGGAACTAATTAGATGTAGTTGTCAGAAAACCAACACAATCATTTGTTTCAAGTGGTGAAAGCGTGTGTCGGACTATCCACACATTTTGCATCTGTCGATAAAAAGTAACGGATGCAAATGATATATATATATATATATATATATATATATATATATATATATATATATATATATATATATATTGGCTTCTGAAAAAATAATTTCGGTTGAGCTCTCTGGTTTGAGGTGTGAATTTGTAAACAGTGACTATTTAAGCTAATATTTCACGACTCTTCGGCAGAATTGAGTCACTGTCAGTCACTGTGTGTTCATCTAAATCTAAAAATAAACACGCTAAAATTCACCTTCATCCCTGCCGTGCACCGATGGCTTAGTGGGAGAAGTTCCGACGGAGGCAAATTCAGTCGGGTTTCAACCGGACGTCTAGCCACACTGATGAGCTGTGAAACAGCGAAGGAGTCTGTCTGTGGATGACAAATATATATATATATATATATATATATATATATATATATATATATATATATATATATATATATATGTATGTATATATATGTAGAGTTTTATTTTTATTAGTATTTTTTACGTTTAAATTGAAATATTTTGCTAGGTTCTGAATATTTTTTGTAATATTTTTTTTAATGTTCTTAACAATCCACTATTTTTAACATAAATTATAACAAGCTGAATACATATCTGTCAAAATCTTTCCGAAGAAAGTTCCAGACAGAATCTAGATTTTACACTTAAAATCGTTTTCAAATTTATTCTCAATTGTAATTTAATGTAACATTTTATATCTACAATCCGGATCTTTAATTACGTCAACAGCGATGTTAATACAACTGAGACGACAAACCTTTTCTTTCCTTCCCTTCCTACACGATAATAACTTAACATCTTTCTTTCCCCTCCTCTTAATATAAAATCACTATTCTTAATTTTTAAACCTAGCGTGGATTTTTGCATTTTCATTTTGTTTAAAGGTCTGAATATTTAAAAAAACAATATTAAAAAGAAATAATTTTAAATAATTTAAGTAAATCTATTACATTTACTTGTTTTAAAAAGAAATATAGTCTATTAGTAATTAAGAGTAAAAAATTTTTTAAATTGCACTTAAATAAAACGTATTCTAACCCAAACACCCCAAAAAAGAATCTTTAAGTATACAAGTAAGAAAAATTCCGATAGACTTGTTGCCGTTAATAATTAAAAAAAAACGACATGCGTTTAAAGGATGTCAGAATTCGTTGAAAAATACACCCCTACCCTCCCTAAACGTAACCACTTTTTCGAACGTAACTCACAATTGATACAACAAAAGCTAATAAAAATGAACACGCTACCGCCCCTGTCTGAATGATTGGATTTCTTTGTATCCTTAGAAAGAGGAAATTATGAATTAATGTGCCTTTAAAACTCAGTAAATTTAAAAATTAAGTTATTCCTTATTCCCTTGAAGATGAAACGGAACTAATGATTTTAATTGAATTATATAATTAAATTTGAAGTTTTTAGCTTCCATTTTTGAAACATGGTTATTGCTGTGTAGCGAAAAGACCATATTTTAAATCAGTTAATTTATAATATGCTCATAATCATAGAAATGTATATATATATAACATCCACAGACAAACTCTTTCCACAGCTCATCAGTGTGGCTTGACGCCCGGTTGCCTCTAGCTAGGATCGAAACCCGACTGAATTGGCGTCAGTCTGAAATTCTACAACTAAGCCGTCGGCACACGGCATTGATGAACGTGAATTTTAGCGTGTTTATTTTTAGATTTAGATAAACACACAGTGATGACAGTGACACAGTTCTGCCGAAGAGTCATGCTATATTATCTTTAATAGTCACTGTTTGCAAACGCACACCTCACACCCACAGTGCTCAACCGAAATTAATTTTTCAGGAGCCAATATATATATATATATATATTTGCATGTGTGTGTTTGTCTAAGAATTTTCTCAAACATGTATATTGTTTTTCCTTAAATCTTTCAATTCTTTATTTATTTATCGTCAAATTTGCTACAGAACAAGGCTTGAAGTCAGATGTAGCTACTTGGCTAAAATAATCTATAAAACAGAAGATGTCAATGGGTCTGTGTGTGTCTATGTTCATTATACCTTTCCACATGTTTAACTGATCGCGCTCAATATTAACACATCGATAGCTTATGCCCTGATGATGCTGAAGACCAACGTCATTTTGCTGGACTTCCCCGTTTAACGAAACACCGTGTATAAAAACAGTTTCTTGCCCATGACTCCCTGATTTCTCAAGCGATTTTATCCAAATTTGCCACGATCATTACTTATGACAAAATTCTTTTGATTAAATTTTTTAACGTCATTCGCGTTAATCGCAAATCATCCACAAATAACGGTTCGGCCGTTGTACGCTTCGGCCTTTTTCAGGTTGTTGCCATGTCGAACTGAACGCTTTATTTCGCTCACTGGGGTAGACTGTTCTAGTTCCACGTGCCATGTTTAATGGATGTCAGTTATCAGGTATTTCCTGTTAATTTCCATCTGGAATTTCTCGACTGCCTTAACCGGGTATTGAACTCACACTCTTTGAGTACTGTCACTAGATCTAACTAACGCTTTAATCCACTGGATAACGGCCGAAACGTTGTAATAAATACAATATAGACGGATACTGAAGGTCCAAATCGTTGTAATAAATATGGCGACAAAGATTAGGACAATAGTCCGAATAATGTAAATAATGTACATAATACCTCATCTCAGAAATATAGACAGATCCACAAACAACTGCGTAAAATTCGTTTTTGTGATATTAACTTCCGCAGTTTCCAACCAATTCGCTCTAAAATTTGCATGAACATTATTATGCTTCAAGAAATGTTTCGAGCTAATTTTTTATGAAGTTAATTCGTTTTAAATTTGCTATTTATTTGATTAAACTGATTAAGCTTCTGTTATTTAATTAGACTGATCAAACTTAAATCCGCCCATGATGTGATAACACAAGTTGAATTGTAAACATGAAATTTAACATGTACGTGTGAACACTATTAATGCCTCCCTTTCGGCGTCTTATTTGGTGTAAACTACTGCTTTAATCACGTCCTCAGTGTTTACTCACTCCCCCTCTTTATCAACCACGATTATAATGCCCCCTTTTCACCACTATCTTTCTCGACACATTTTGCGCATTGTCTGTTAATAAGTGGATGACTGCAACCACAACCTTTGTCCTGTGCGTGTAAGCTCTAATAATGCCACATGCAGCACCTTAATTCGCGTGAAGGTCTGCTTATACCACGTTTTTAGTGTTTACTCACATACCCACTCTATGCCCATAGCCTGTGAATAAGGAGTGAATTGCTAACATACCCTGTTCGGGTGAACACTACTAATTATCCAAATAATTCTTTGACAACATTTCATTGGTTCAGACACTTCTATACCCTCAAATACCATCATACTACAATTAGAAAGACAACAGATGTACGCGAAGAAACGTAAGGAAAAATTGATAGAGATACAGGAATCAAGTTTGACCATAGCCTTGGCAGTGTATATACAGTCCGCCCCAGCCAACAGAAAATCTATCTTTAGCTTCTATTACATGAGGTAAGAGGTCCAATGTGTTTCAATGTGTTTCCAACTTACAAAGGTTTAATGGCAAAGTTTACAGCAAATACCACGAAGCCTGCCTCAAAGATTGCCTAATGGAAGATGGTGCTGAGTGGGATGCAACTCACGCGGAGGCTGCAGCAATGCGAAAAGCACGAGGTCTCTGATACCTGTTTGCCGTGCTGTTGCACACTTGTGAGCTCAGTGATCCTGCGTCTTTATGGGAGAAAGACAAAAAGTGGACCTTTCTGAAGACTTCAAACACCATGGGTAACTACTGCTTCGTGGCTTTGACGCAGGATTCATTTATAAACAGATCGCTTATTGACATCAAAGATAAGATTATTTCTGTAGGCGAAAATTCATCGCAAACTTACGCCCTGTCACAGAACGAGTTCAAATACACTTCCAATAGGCATAATTCAGGAAACTTCCTACGACGTCGACGCTCTTGGACGGTATGTCATCGAAAACGATCCAAGGTTACTTAAAGACCAACAGTTGGCTTACAATACCATTTTCGACTCCAATCGCCTTCGGAAAGGTGCTTTGTTCTTCTTGGAACAGCGCACTCCGCCTTTGAGCTGACAATTAATTAGATTTCGTCTAATTCAGCGACCTGCAACATCAACAAACTGACGTCCTGAAAAGGTGTTAGCTCAATGTATGGGATGAGCGCACAATGTCCCACAAAGAAACTCTAGGGGTCCTGGATAGGACTTTGCGAGATATAAGGGACTGTCAACATCCAATGGGAGGAAAACCAGTACTTCTATCTGGTAATTTCAAGCAAACACTTCACATTGTTCCCAAAGATACAAGGGCGGATGCTGTGACAACAGGTCAAAATTTTGTTTCTTAAAACGAACGTCAGAGCTGAACTGTTTGGGGAACAAATATCATTTTCAAAGGACCTTCTAGCAGTCGCTAAGAGCAACGTGTCATTGGATGAACAAATATGTTTCATTGTAAATTTCACGACCTCAAAGCTGTCAATTCAGTTCTGGCTAACAATTTTGGAAATGCCAGTTTGTTGTGTTAGAGGGCAATATTGGCACCTAAAAATACCAAAATCAATTAAGAACTGCCTAAATACCTACCAGGAAGCCTTCAAACCTACAAGTCAATTGATACAGTTGCCGATCCACAAGAGGTGGTTCACTATCAAGTAGAGTTTGTAAACTCGTTGAACCCCTACGGGCTACCGGTCCACGCATGGCGTCTCAAATTCGGAGCCCCAGTAATGTTGATTATGAACTTGGAACCGCCAAGCCTCTGCAATAAAATCCGACTTGTGATTAAGAAATTATTGAGACCACTAATCTCACAGGATATAGTATGAGAGAGAGGACGAATTGATACTCATGATACCTCTCAATCCGTCAGGTGCTGAAATCCCCTTTGCACTGAGCAGACCTCCCACTAAAAATTTTCTTCGTGATATCAAACAACAAGTCTGAAGGACAAACACTCTCTACAGCAGGTCTATATTTAGGTGAGACGTGCTTCTTTCATGTGCAGCTATGTGTTTATTCTTGTAGAGTAGGAAACTAAACAGATTTATTCGCTTACACTTCAAACGGAAAAACTAAAAATGTCTCCAGAGAGGTGTTGTAGGCTCTTCACATGTCCGCCATAACCACTAATTCTATAACACTTCAGTCCTCTCGATTTGCCCCTGTTTCCACGCACGATTTAGATGAGTGATGCGCGTACATTTCTTCAGTGAATATTTCTCTTCTATCGGCATTAGATCCCGCGTGAATTTCACTTGAAGCTGTTGACATGTCTCTGGAATAATTCCGTCTCTTGCATTTCATAAACGAAAAAAAAAGGCATTTTAAAGCTATCTCTTCTAAACTGTAACACTCTAAGTGAACGTATTCCAGCCCATTTTAGGGCTACCAAAATGTGATTGCCTAACTCTCAGAGAAGGCTGTCAAGCCATTTTAAAGCTACCAAATTTTAATTTTTAAACTCTCAGTGAACAAGGTTTCTCCTTAAACTGCCGCTTCTTACAAGCATCGCTATGAAGACACGGAGCAATGACAGGTATGATATCTAGTATAAAATAAGAGTTGTAATGAATTTTGGCAAATTTACCGATAATACAAAACAACTTTGAAAGACTTAATTAAAGAAATTGATAGACTGAACTTGTCACGATATAATACATGTATATATATATATATATATATATATATATATATATATATATATTAATGCATGTTTCATTACATAATATAGACAAGTTTTGATTCTCCATTTAACTCCAACATTTTTAGACATTTATATATATGCCTGCCCGCGTACTCAATTCCGGAAAATACTTTTTGACAACACAATTATACTTAAACATGAAAACAATAAACAAAAATTTTAAATTCTTGAAGCCTAATACATTAAACAGTTAAAACCTTACCTGAACAAAATAAACAATGAAATCTCCACAAATATTCTTAAATGCCTATAATTTATAACATAAGCCATACTTAACACTTCTCGTTTTTCACTCTCGCGTGGTCATGTATGATGTCACGAGCTGCGACGCGATTTTCGCTTCCGCGTCTCGTATACACGAGTTTGTCGTTGCTTTGAAATTCTTCATGGAACAAGGACGTGTGTTGTTTGATATATTGAAATTGTCAATTTTGATAATGGCTTATGTAAGCCGAAAGTTTAGATTGGATTCAAACATGTGTCAATATGGTGTTTTCCTTTCGTCTTTCAACGATAATGTGATTAAGCTTATCAGACAATATGAAAGGAACTTAAAATAAATAGTCAAAACTTGTCTATATTATTTAATGAAACATGCATCAATGAAGAATTGGTGCCTAAATATACACAATATATATATATACACAGAGCTGTTCGATAAAATTGACTCACCTGATATTTTTACTTAAAATATTTTTCGCCTGTTGTTTTTAGGGTCAAACTAATATTTAATGTTATTAATATAAAGAACCCTTTCTGAGCAGATAGTAAGAAAGTTTACTCACTGTAAGGTATTCTATTGATAATTATAATTTTGGATAAAAAATGAGATTTAGGGAAAAAAATGTGTAAAAAAAGTGACTCAAATATTTTCCTGCATCTAGTAAGTAATCAATTGAAACATAACTGAACAGCTTTAAATAAAGAATAATAGAGGTATAATTTATTTATAATAGGTAATATAGTTCGAAATATTTAATAATCAATGAGTCCTCCATTATTTTGAATAACCTTTTCAACCATTTTTGGCATTGACTTGATTAGGTTCTGGCAAATCTTATCTCCAAGCATTGAATTCCATTCACATATAAATTCACAATCAAATCCTCTTTGTTGCTCAACTGCTTTCTCCAGAGCCTGTACTTTATAATGCCCCATAAGTTTTCTATGGGGTTGAGGTCAAGAGATTGGGGCGGCCATGTAATAACACTCACCTGCTTCTCATCAAAGTATTCCTTCATCAATTTTGATTTGTGACAGGGAGCATTATACTGCATAAAATGAGCTTGGTGGGGTCGATTTGCACCCTTTCTGCAGAAGGGAGCAGACAAGGCTCTAAAATTCTCTTGTACTGCTCGCTCCTGAGGGTCTCTTCAATAGGTTTTAAGAAACCAATTCCATGAAAAGAAAAGCATGAACAGAACATTATACTGAACGGATGCTTGACAGTACTTCTAAATTCAAAGAGCTTTGAAAGCTTCTTCGGATTTTAGATCACTTATCCTTTGAATTTAGCTCAACTTTCGTTTAATCGGAGAAGAGAACATGCAGTAAAAAAATGAGGTAAGCCACTTTTATCGAACAGCACGATGTGTGTATGTGTGTCTGCGTGTATTAATTTTCTTTGTTACTGCTATTCTTTTTATTATTCTTTTTCCTAATAGTAATGAAGTTTTCTCTTTGATTCTCCAGCTGAAATGAGATTTGGCACCGAACAACATTCTGATTCCGACGTCTATCGGCTCTCTGAAAACCTAGGAACTTTACGAACCAATACCTTACAAGTCAAAAGAATTGGTCATTTTCCATTTCATTGTTTTCCAATTTCAAAAGATTTGGTACCGTGCCTAGGTTAGTAACTGCATTAGCCTCATTATCCAGATTCATTTATTTTACACATTAGGGACTTTCCTACATCTGATTGACTCTGTATGATGTTTTCAAATTGATTACCAGTAGGCCCCAAACAATAATATATATATATATATATATATATATATATATATATATATATATATATATATATATATATATATATATATATACAAGTATAGGATTGGTGTATACGAAATAAATACCAATAACCAAGAAATACTATTCTTAAAAGCGTGCTCAATACAGAGTAGAGCAAATATAATTATTCATAAATATGTTATAAAATCACTACAAAAATAGCCATTTTGATTCAACATTTCTGGTGTCTTATCAAGTGAAGCTTTTGAACGATTGGGCCTTCTTCAGGTGATATACGTTAAAATTTATAACCTAACCCTTTATTTAGTGCTTGAGTGTAGATTGTATATATATATATATATATATATATATATATATATATATATATATATATGTGTGTGTGTGTGCGTGTGTGTGTTTTTGTGTGTGAGTGTGTATCGAAATATGAATTTGTAAATTAAAAAATAAAAAAATATACATAATAGAATATTTATAGATAAATAAAAATATACAGATATACTTCCCCATGAAAACAATGACTTATTTTGAATATTGAATGGTGATCTTATTGGAGGCACAACATCTAATTAAAGCAATAAAAACGGGCATAATTCAAAGAGAAACAACAACTACATTAGTTGGCAATACGAAATTAGTATCTGCTAATATGGAAGGGAACGAGAGGTCACCTCCCTCTGCACGATAACGTTGAACTAATAGACAGTGAACATCACAGGTAAATACAAAAATTAAAGGAATCAGCACATATGCTATGTTACAAAAATCTCCTAAGCTGGTCAAGCAAAGGCATGAATAGAATATGGGAAGCAGTAATACACATATTGATAAAAAAACAACCATAACAGACGAATTCTAATATGAGTACTAGTATTTTTTTTATTGGGACACTAGGTTTATTAGACCAAAACATTCACTCACTGGCGGAACATGATAAAGATAAAGCGTTGCTTGGGCGATCCAAAAAGTGACGACACAAAGTGTTACGTGTGAAGAAAAACACTTGGCTAGTTTAGTTATTAAAGGGAATTATTGTGAAACTGAGATGTCTAAAAAAAGGCGTGGCACGTGGAATAAGTACAATCTACACTCAAGGGTTAAATAAAGGGTTACGTTACAAATTTTAACGTATATCACCTAAAGAAGGCTGAATCGTTCAACAGTCGAAACGTAGTAAATATGACAATAAAGATGAGGACAATAAACCGAACGATGTAAATATTCTAAATAGGTACGAAATTAGTAATCGGAAAGATGAGAAAAAAATTAGTAATCGGAAAGATGAGAAAAAAAAAGAAAAACAAAAATCATGTAACCGATTATCGCTCCATATCCGTCGGAACTCAGTCGACCAAAGTATTCTTCTTATTTTTATTTTGCTCACCGACTCAAAAGGAAACATGTAGAAGAAAATACACGCTAATGGATAACATGTTGAGACAAGTATATTTTTTATTAATAAAAAAATCATTAGTATTCACCAATGTCATCCCTAATGCAAGTTGTAGGATTGATTCTTGGGACTGAACATAATTCGATGGACATCTTCTTTCTGATCACTTACTCATAATACTGTTGAGAAATCTTATTGTGAGGCTTATATCTAGAGATCATCCCTTCTCTTATATTATAATCTGCTAGCATCAGAGAACACATCTATATTTAAATTTTCTTCTAATAGAAATTATATCTGTGAAACCAAATGACGTTTCCAAACATTTCCACATCACATCAAGTGTTTCAGCACATTACTTTTATTGCTTACATATAATCGACATTGCATCGTCTTCGCATCCCTTAATCTTAAAGCTGCTCTTAGAAGACATCTTGGTGGTTCCAGTCTACACGATAACAGTCTGCTATTAGCTTTTAGAATAACTCGCTATACAATATTCTGCATCAAACATTCTACCTCCAATGGGCTTTTTCTCTACTTCTAACGGAATTGGGATGGAAGCAATTACGGCACATACTATGGATCTATCATAACAATTCAGGAAGTGGAAATGCTGAATATTAAACGCTTCATGTCCCTTGGAGTATGAATCAGTTGTTATAAATTCAGTATAGGGAATAATTAAATTAAACTTAGAATAGGCTGCGCTAAGTGTACTTTCGCCCTACAACAAAAATTGCTAGAAAACGGAGGCATTAACGTAGAACCTCAAGTCATGTTCTTTGAAAACCTCGTCAAATGATGACTTTCATATGAATGTCATACATTCCGTTAAACACGTTCAGATTTATAACAAATGTCAGATGTATACAACTGATTACTAAGCTTGTCCGATGTACCCCACTTTATGGAGTACAGTTCTAATTCCATACTCATTTAATGAAATTGACGTATTTGTTTTTTAATTCAAGGAGAAAGCAAGCTACTTTCAGCCTCAATGTGAAGTGATACATTATTATTCATTAGTTCTTTTATAGATTTGTTAACTTTCTCATCAATCGGTTCATTGCTATTTACGTTTAGAGATAAAATGTATGAAGTTCGGTTAAATGTTGCTGTATATTCGATATTCTCTGGCATCTTCAGGTTAGTCTGGTTAGGGTCGAAAACTGACTCAAAGTTTTATTTGAGACCAAGGCATTTATTCTGTTTTACTTTAAATCAATGGCTAATGATGGCTTTCGGGAAGTGAAACCTGAAGCACTTCGCAAAGACGACCTTTCTTTGGCCATGGTTGAATACCGCTACAGAATCATAAACAAAAACTCACCCAAATAACAGAAACCGCATCAATTTCGGATATTTAAGAATATCAACATGATAAATGAACAGCACATGTAACTCGGATAGAAAACAAGTACATTATCAAGATTCTGAGTTTCCACACTATTTCAAAGAACTATTAGGAAGGATGTCTTCATTAATAATGGAAAGAGCAATGGCAGTTAATGATATTCAAACGATATTCTCTGGCAAAATCGTTCTAAGAGAAAGATTTTATAACTTTCAAATGTACAGTAAAGGCTACTCGGCCAGTGGATGCCAAATGCTTCCGAAGTTAACATTAAAATTATCACTACCATTGCCATTACAGCTATTCGGATGATTAGGGTCGCGATTATAATCTATATGGTAAGTTGGGAACATTTGATTAATAGGATCTTTCACAGATGAAACCTTTTCTCCATTCAACAAAAACTAACTTTAAAGGACTTCCTAATAATCACATAATCCAATTCATGCAAATTAATAATAGTTTCTATTTTTAGTTCTATTATTAAATTGACAATATAGTTCACTAAGTTCACCTCTTTAGATTTGTTAAATGAGTTATTGAAACAGATAACACCACGCCCTCTGTGGGGCTTCCACCCTGACTACTCTTCCTTGTATCTTTTGTATTGTATTAAAATTGAGCTGCTTTTAAAATTTTCAATTTCAAAATCAACACTTAATCATTTAGACTCTACAGACATTTTCCATTCGTGTTTAAGTCGTTCTCCTTTATCGACGTCTCCATGTTTCCTTCTTTTCGTTTTGTTTTCCCTTCTACATTTCACTCTTCACTTTCTGTCATTTTGTCCTCAATCTTCTTCCCCATCTTCTAATATTTGTTTCTTTTCTTTCCTATTCTTCTATTGAGCACTCATGTCCACATTGATTCTATTGTTACTGTCTGTCTTTTAAACGTTGAGTTTTATTTTTCTGCCTTTCTTCTTCTTTAGTTTCGACAGTTCCTCTAAATGTGTCTTCTTCTTCTTCTTCTTCTTCTTCTTCTTCTTCTTCTTCTTCTTCTTCTTCTTCTTCTTCTTCTTCCTCTTCCTCCTCCTACTCCTCCTCCTCCTCCTCCTCCTCTTCTTCTTCTTCTTCTTCTTCTTCTTCTTCTTCTTCTTCTTCTTCTTCTTCTTCTTCTTCTTCTTCTTCCACCACATCCGGTTTTACATTGACATTCTTATTCTCTAGCTTCTAAATGTTGCTAAACTATGGACAAATACTGAACCCGCAAATTGGGGTCAAAACATGAAAATATATAAAAAAATATTACCAGGAATATATTTTCATAGTAAAAAAAAACATTACAAGCATTACAATCATGAGAAAAAACTACGAAAGCTAACATGAAAATAAAATGTCGGCATTAAATGACATATAAGGAATTGGTCTGCCATTAATAAAACAAACCTATTAAATACTAATATAACCGTGAAAGAGGAAAAGCACTCTCACTTTTATATTTGTACAAATCTTACATCTTTTTTTTTCGTCTCCTGGCATATCTATTTTCAGTTCCGACAACCATTTGTAAGATCGTCTACAGACTTGCTTATCGAATCAGTCCCTGTTGCTGGCGAGTTGCCGAAAGGTCTTGCCTATTCATCTATCAGTCGTTATAATTTTATATTTTCTATCAACAATGCTTAATATACGTTGACACATGTTCATGTTCGCTTTAACAGTATCAGCCGTGATTACAGTGTTTAAATTGTTCCTCCGTTCTGAAAACTGCAGACGCAATCAAAGACACTCAATCAATTCGGTTCGGATTTGCCATGTTCCACTGCACAATCTTTCACTTGTCGTTATGAATAACACAATCAAGTAACACCGAAATATACTATCAATAAAAATAACCCTCATGTTCAGAAGAATTAAATTTGTTAACCTTGCCAATATATTCATATGGTGTAGTGTACAGATTATAATACCAGTCAACAGGTAGATTTCCCTTTGATGAATGCACATAGATTTTGATGTAACCTATAATGTCATTCGTTTTTGGTGTGTTTTCCCCTACAGACCCTGGCTCTCCACATGTCCATATCTTTTGTCGATCTTAGCAGTGTTTGTGCCTTTCACTATCTTTCCCACTATCTGTTCTTCAATCCATTTGCAGTAAAAATTCTTATGTCGTTTAATTGTCTTGATGTCCTGTGAAATTCAAATTCTCCAATCCATCATTGCATGTTTAGGTAAGGGTCGGAAGCTCATGAAGTATTGAAATAAAATTCATTCTATATATATATATATATATATATATATATATATATATATATATATATATATATATATACCAGAATCATTTTACAACTTATTCAAGATGATCTTCGCCCTTTCGTAACTTCTAACTTCCTGTCCAGGATTAACAAGTTGCCTCACTATTATTTCATTTTCAAGTCTTTTTCCACTGCTCAGTCATAGCTGAAAGACCTCTCTCACGTGCGAAACGTCCTTTTGTTTAAAGTAATTCATCGCTGTCTTGATGCTCGTTGAATTGACATTGAACATGCAAGCCAGATTATGAAAGCTGGTACTGTTACTGAAGGCTTGAATGATTTTTTTCCTCTCACCATTATTCATTTTGGAAGACAGTGCGTCTGACTTAAACAGTTTTAACGTGTTCTCTTTTTAGCTGATTAAGTCAAAGGATTTTTCAGCGATTCCAACGAAAAATGGTGTCAAGATGGCTAAATCCAAGAAACTCATTTAGTTTAGTGCTTTCTGTTTCTAAATTTTTATTTGTTTCGGTTTCATATACTATCATGCACATTCCAGGGGATAGAATTTGGACGAGGCTATCTAATGGATCAGAAGAGCAAGTCTATATTAATGTCGTCATACGCTGATGTGAGATAAACATAAGAGATACACAATATTCTGTTCAATAGTTATGTAATCTCTTCTAGTTTCTGTAGGACATATATGATATCGTTTCAATTTTTAACAGAACAAAGGCCAAATTGTTTTGTGAAATCTTGACTTTCATATAACAGTGATAACCTAGTTAAAGCAGTGTACATTAGTGCTTTACCAGAAAAGGTACAATTTAGATACCTCTGTACATGTGAGGATTTTAAGGACTACCATTTTGTTCGCATTGTACATTATTCCCCGATATACCCCACTTTGGGTAGGCGCTTTTAGTTCATTAAACTGAGAAATTAAGTTTTACAAGTTAAGTTTTACAAGTTAAGCCTCAATGTAAAGCGAAAGATTATTATTCATTTGTTCTTTCATAGCTTTTTTATCTTCCTCATCACTAGGTTCGTTGCAGTTTACATTTCGATACAGAATTTGTGGTGTCCGGATATATGCTGTTGCATATTCAATTGCTTCTGGGATATTCAGATTAGACTGGCCAGGGTTGAAACCTCATTCAAAGTGTTTTTGAGACTAACACATTTCTCATTTTGCTTTTGTTTATGTAATAACGAAAAAGTCATGTAACCATCTCTCCATGTATATTTAGGTTAAGACCCCTATGTGGATGGAGAGACGGATACAAACGTAGAACCCTAGCTTTGCTTGTCAACCAGTTTGTGAAGGACAGCACTGAATTCAAATCTGAGAATAGATTGGTTATTTCGTAACATTTTCTGTACGATTTCTCGGGTATCATGTTTTCTGCTGCGTGGATAGTTCTATACAGATCTTCGCCTCTATAATAGAATCATTGTTATGTGCAGTATTATTCGGATTAATAGCGTCACACTTATATCTGTTGCCTATGTGCACAAAATCTTCTTAACATCACTACTACGCATGCTCTTTGTCCTAGCTGGTAAAACTGCAGAGGCAAATATAGTTGCGATAGTTGTGAAGTTTAATCACAAGATTTGACTATGCAACGGTTTTAACAGGAAAAAGTACTGTTTTCATAAACAATTATATAATTTGTTTACATGAAGATTCGTTGAACATGCAGTGACTCTTATATTTTATACATGTGAAATCTGTAAAGACTATAGGCAAGGTGTTTAAAGAAGTCACCTTAAAAAGAGATATTTCTGTATTTTCTTTTAAACAAAATATGAAATTTGAGTAACTTTAGTGTATTTATTATGTTTTTGTTTTTTGTTCTTGTTGTGGTAGGATCCACCTAATTTGCATAGCGGAGTACCGACGATATAAATATGGTTGGTACCGGAAGACAGGGAGGCGAATCAAGAGATCCAACTAGAGACTCTGCCCGACTGCGTCAACTTAGTCAACACATTCTCCAGGAACGGTCTTCCCAGGAATATACAAAACACTATATGTAAATATTGTGTACACTTTCTTGTTTCAATACATTTTATTCTAACTACATTTTGTGTTTGCATTATTATTCCATGCATTAGTCAAATTTCAACAGTTTTTCAGTCATTCTCCAGGTGCCTCCCATTAGCAAATAGTTTTAATTGAAATTTGTGTGACTACAATGCATTCTGGTAAATTACAAAAATATTTTTTATGAGAAATAGTATATTTGGTTTTTACCAATAACCGCTCAGTTGACGTTTTTAAGATTACCAAAACTTTCAACTCAAGAGTTAAATGTTTACTCAGCAATGACTAATGTCATAAACAAGACATATGTATCAATATTTCTGAGATTAGATATTGTAACTATTTACATTATCTAAATTGTCCGGACTGTTGTCGTCATCTTTATTCCCAGACTCACGACGTTTTGGGTTATCAAGTAGAATTAACTAAAACTGTGATATCCAAATTCATAGAACGTGGACTAAGATTAATCTAACCCCGTGGACTAAATAAAGAGTTCTGTTCAAATAATATCAAATGAAGAAAGCCGAAGATTACAAAGACCAAATCGTAGTGAATATGGCAATAAACATACGGGAAACAGTATTCGCATAGTTCATATTTACTTGTATTTTATTTTTCAAGTAACTTGCATAAAATGACAAAATCAAAGCAGCTAAAACACTGGGATAATTTCAGGAACGGACATTTTATTCGAAGAAGACTACTCTCAAAGACAATCCGCTAAGAATTTGCAAGTTTCTAGGTATGGGTGCAATAGATATGATGGAATATTTACTCCAAAGGTAGTTGGAAACTGGCGCAAATGTTGACAAAAAGGAACTGAAACGCCATGCGTGACAGCTGCTTCTGAAGATAAACCGTTTATTATTGAGAGCAAAAGAAATAGAAGGAAAACTGACAGCTGAACTTAATCGGTCACGGCAAAAACCAGTTTCGCCCTGAACTGTGAAAATCAACTTTAAACAACGGGACTAAATGGGTGCATAGCCATCAAGAAACCCTTGTTAGGGAAGGTGAATCTGCAGCAACGGTTGTCATGGGTAAACGGGAATGAGAACTCGACATGGAAAGAGTGAACGCATGTATTGTGGACAGACCAATCTATTTTTTTTTACTAATAGCAGGAGAGTTTTTGTGAGAAGCAAGCCAGAAGAAAGACTGAATGATGAATTTGTAATTCCAACAGTTAAGAATCGTGCTGGTCTCTTATTATGTGGAGGTGTTTTACTGTAAATAGGGCTGTAGACGGACTGCGAATCATTGGAGGAAGTGTCTAATACTTGGGAACAACCTTGTCAAAATATGACACATGCAACTCAGAAATCCTCTCGAGGTTCGCCACAGCTACAGTAATGATGGCCAGACTGGAAATCATATGGAAGTTCAATATAAGATTCCATACCAAGTACAAGGGAATCATGAAAAAAGGCAATACTATTCGGTTTTCAAAGATATGCTATGCGATCTCGTTTGCGTATAATAGGGAAGAATTAAGATAACGATCCAAAGCACTTTTCTTATTTATGTAAACATTAGCACGAGTCAAAAATAAGCGAGAACCTTTTTGAAATTATGACATTGCTGACTAAATCTCCTGACCTCATTCCCACTGAATTAATATTTGATGAATTAGAAAGGAATCCCCGAAGAAAATACACCATCAATGAGAGTGAGCTTTGTCAAAGCTTTAAAAATGTTTCGGGAGACATACCATCTATTTTTTATTAACACTGTTGCGAAGAATGCCAAGAATCTTTAAAGCAGTAATTAAGGCATGTAGTGGTTTTATTGACGCAAAGAAAATATGTAGCTGTTGTATGATCATTTCTTATTATAATTAAGTGCTTATGTTTTTCAAAGAAAAAGCAAATATACTGTAATTACTAAAATCTTTTACATTAAAAAGTATATAAAAATCTCATCATAGAGTGCTTTTATAAAAATGCATGGTGGCACTAAACTTTTTGTCTGTACTATGTATATATATATATATATATATATATATATATATATATATATATATATTTGTGTGAAGAAAAACTTGAACATGACGAACTGTATAATTTTATGTTAAATCTGGGTATCAAACCAATTCCTTGAGACTTTCTACATTACAAAGTACCAGTTTGGCGTGTGTGGGTGCTGAGGACATGTTTTCGATAAATATCTTTAAAATGAGCCAAATCTAAATACGATATTTATGGAATTTATCTATGGAATGAAGGAATCACAGTAAGCGTCAGGAAATGAACGGATATGCAGAGTTTGCGTGTGATGAAATGTCAGTGGGAAGTAGCACGCATGCGCAGTACTTTTTTCCAATTTATAATCTGCTTGCAATAATAGGAAAATGTCGTCTTCTTTTTATATTTGTATATCAATTTAAGGAGATAGATTTTAAGTCATTTCACAGACCGTGTGGGCTTCTTACAATGGCGTATTCATATGAGAATATTGTGAGTGGCTATCGCTGAATGATAGATAAATAAAATTACATGTTTATTATTGTGCATACACACAGGCACACGCACGCCAACACACACACACACACATATATATATATATATATATATATATATATATATATATATATACGTATACAGACATACATGCACACACAGAGAGACATATATATATATATACGTCTGTGTGTGTGTGCATACATGTCTGCATACATATATATATATATATATATATATATATATATATAATACGTGTGTATTTGGACAGCAATCACCCTTTTATACAAGTTTCATCAGTAAAGACTGCGAAAGTACTAGGGTTAAGTATTTTATATAATTCTTTTGTTCTTATCATTTTCTAATATTTGGATATAAATTATGCAGAATTTCATCGGTTATGACATGATGGCCTCTGTCACGTCCTCAGAAGAATCGACAAATTAAAAGGACTCATCCAGACCCTCTATGACCATTCCACCAATGCAGTTCCCTTGAGTAATCAAGTGGAAGATTACATCCAGACGCTTATCGGGGTTAAAAAGAGATGCCTATTCTGCCCACCGCATTTCATCATGTTGCTGGAAATAATTATATAGGAAACCCTCCACGACCACAACATTTCTATCTCTATAGGGGACAGATCTGTCGCAGACGATATGGACCTTATGGCGGGCACTAACAGTTAGATGCAAAACATGACCAAGAAATTCATGAAAAAAGCTGGCGCGTATGAAATGGAACTCAACACAGTAAAAACAATAGTAATGGTGAATAGCAGAAGCAGCACTTTGCCAGCGTCCCCATGGACGGTGAACCATTGGAGGAAGTGTCTAACACTTGGGAACAACTTTGACATAATATGACACATGCAACTCTCGCAGCTACAGCAACGATGGCCAGACTGGAAAGCATAGGGAAGTTCAATATAAGATTCCATACCAAGTTCAAGCTCTACAAATCCCGGATCGTATCGACCCTCGTCTATGGGTGTGCCACTTGTAAACTCCTGGTTGAAGCAGGTAAAAAGATCCAGGCGTTCGAAAAGAAATGCATGAGAATGCTCATCTGCCTGTCCCACTGGGAGCACAAAATGAAGCAAGGAGAAATGTCTTGGCGTCTCTCCTCTGCCACTATTAAGCGTCGGCAGATATCATTTTGGGGCCAAGTCTCACTGCATAGGAGCATCTACATGACTATCATGCACGGCACTGTTGAAGTTGGACGCAAGAGCTAAGGGCAACGCAAAAGTTGTCCAGACAACATCAAAGTGTGGACGGTCATGACAATGTCAGAACTCCTGAGAGCCACCGCCAACGGATCTTCCTGGTGGTGGTTCCATGTATCTTTTGCCCTTAGATAACCCCGGATGACTGAAGCAGTCAGGGGTCTGATGATGATGACTTTGATGATGATGACTTTGATGATGATGACTTTGATGATGATGATGATGAGTAGGATGAGAGGAGAAAAATTTAAACGAAAACAACGCTTGTAATTATGCCCAAAGAGGAACGCTGAAAATGTTATGCCGCTAAAGTTAAAATTTAAATTTTAAATTGAGGGCGTTTGACGTGACAAAATGAATAGCTCGGCCGAACTAATTGATCGATCAATATCACGACCAGAATTGATAATCTGACGATGTCATATCTGGCTTAGACGGTTAATGAGTGATAGATCCAAAGTCAATATGTAATGATCTTGCCCGGTCACTAAAGAAAGGCATCGCTTTTGGGATTTTCCCTTCAGGGAATGATCTATTATTGCTGACTTTAGTTGACATTACAGAACGCAATTGCACCTCTATTATACACACAAAGTCATATTCTTTGGAAGAAAAAGAATTTTTGTATAATTAATGTTGTTTGCTTTTCATGTCCTTGTAAAATATCAATTTTTCATTGCATGTTTCGAACTAAATGTAGATCGTTAGTAAATGTCTTTAATGTATGAACCTGGGATACAGTAATAAATAGGGTAATATATTTCGAGTAATTTTCGTTTAATTTTATAACTGTAATGTTACTGTACACGCAGGGAATATTGTTGGGAAATCCTCGGTTATAATATTACAGGATTCAAGCTGTTATATTATTTAAAAGTATAGTAATCATAACGAATGAATGTTTACCACATGAACTACGATAAAAATATAAACGAGATAGATATTAATAATAGTTTAATAATAATTTTATGCAGGGGTTCCCTGAAATCTATTTCTACGGTTCTACAAGGGTAAAAAAATGTTTGAGAAATGATGATCTAAGCAATCAGTTCCATAAAGTAGCAGCTCCTGGGGAAAAGCTCTCCGACTGGAACTAGCTCAATTCCAATCATATATATGAAGGGAAAGAGGGCGGTTCGTGCTAGCATATGCAGCAGACGGCATTTAGCTGTAAACGTATGGTGGAACTAGAGCCTGTACTTCTGTACGTCACGCCGCTACTGAACGTGAGACCGTCAGATTACAGTAGGTTTAACAGCAATACCGTGGAAAAATTGCCCAAGCCCCCTCGACACCTCCACTCTTGAGATACCTCAAGCGCAGAGCAATAAACCTAACAACCTTCTGAAGGATATGTACTGCCAGGGGGTGAAGATCGTCTGGGACTTTAGCTTAATATTATTTGAAACTGCCCGAGCTAGAAGTGATGTATACTGGAACTATAGTATGTAATTTGTAAGAGCATTATCAGAGAATTCTCTAAGAAATAACGGTAGAGTAACGAGAGACTGCGGCAGATAACTGGTAGGAATGAAGAAACGTAAAAGTATTTTAGTTTGAAATAAGTATTTATATACAGAAGTAAACAAGAGTAAAGATGTCGTTATATTTTGTTCAATTGGCAGTTGCTGATTACACTTCAGATTATTTCTGCTACTTACATATTTTTCTGTTCGACACACAATGTGTATTTTCCTTCTCTCACAATTAACTCGTAACAGTCTAGGCAATAAGTTACTTTTAATTAAAAAAAATATCGGTTAAAATTTTATTTTGTTTTAAGTGACTTGGTACTAAGTAATGTTTCGTCATGAATTTGTCTACCTAACCTCACACTACCCTCACATTCTACACCCGATAACATTAATTTTAGTTTTTTTTATATCCAAGTTTCTGATACAAGAAAAATGTGGTGACTCGTCATTCGAATTTGAATATTGCGTATTTTTCTTCCTTCACTATTAACACGAATAAGTCAAGGAAAAAATTAATATAGAATTTTAAAACACCTGTTTAGAGATTTTAGTTAAATTAATATATATATATATATATATATATATATATATATATATATATATATATATATATATATATATATATATATATATACAATGGACTCTCCCGTCGGTTTCTGTCGTATGAGGATCTGACAGCTGAGTTGATTCAGTTATGAAATTTTGTGCGATAATCTTAAGTGGCATTTAAAACACGCTAGTGATTTACAAAGGAGGCCCCATATGGCGCAAGAGTGAGGATTGTGGGATGAGATCACTGTTAGATTGGCTAACCTTTTAGATCTTGCTCTCGCTTCTTGAAGATGATTCATAGAAGCAAATTGAAAACTGCTGAGTCCACTAAAACACGTTGATCTCCATTCTACCCGCTCCAAGGCTATGCACTCCTATCTGCTCTTCCTCCAAACCTTCTGTAAACCCCCTGCGTACTAGTGGCTTCCAGCCTTGGTTGGGGTGATATGCTTGATAAAAATAAAAAAAACATTATGAAGGAGCTGTGTACAGCAAAAACGACGACAATGTTTCAAGAGGTTTTCTGAGCAAATATGGAATTGATGTAAAGGGTAGCCTGTACAACACTAGGAACCTACTCCATCAAATTTGGCAGGTTATGTAGGAATTCATATTTTCTTAATATAACAGAAAAAAATGGTTCTGTTTCATATGCAATTGCGCACTTATTTACGCTGATAAAATTAAAAATGTAATTAATTTTACACTTATATTTAATTATGATATTTCCAATTGCACAATAAATTTCCATTATCTATGAATATGCGCACTCACTGACCTAAACTGATGAAGACCATACAATAAGCCGATAAATTAAAAACAAGCATTGACATTTCCGAGATTCAAAAATAACCTCCATCTTGTTTGATGTCCTTGATGTCGAAGGTCGAGTCTCGTTGTCATCTGTGGCTTATGTTAAAAGCATGACAGTTTTCTTTAGTGGTTTGATCTCAGCAAACCATTTATTCTAGATACATAAAGGTTGTAGCAAAGACATCTTACATCAGTCTTACATTTCATTTTTGGCACACACTGAAACATTTTCAATTAGAGTGAAAATCTTAGACAGTGTGTTTTCATATTTAAATGCTAAAAAATATCCTGTATAAAATATAGAGGTATTCCTAACTCGCTTTTCCATACTTTAGGTTAGGAAAATTTTAGTACGAATGTATTGATTTCAGGTAACGAGAGAAAATTGCAGAAGCCTCATTCTATAAACATGACCTCCGTAACCGAATATGTAAAGACAACTATGGATACGGTGATACAGGTTCGAATCTTGTCGGAGTTATAATCTTTTTTTAGTAGGACTTTACAATATAGCCCGGTTGCTATTATTTACACTAAGAAAATAGAAAAATAGCAGACAGCAAAAATAAGGTTTCAGGTCATTTGAACAGGATTAGAAGTTTTCCCTTGTTTCCTATTTAGGATTGGTTTTCCGGTTCCTTCTAAAATCTACTTCAGTTATATACGCCTAACGCTTGTTTTTTTCTTACGTTAATAAATACACACGGTAATATTGAGCTACTCGTGGGCTTTTTTTAGTAGATGAACATTATGTAATAGGAATTTACAAGAAGCGCTTGTTTTTTCTTACATATAATCTTCCGCCTCCATTTACGTCCACTCTGCAATTTCGATCAGGGTCAGGGGGTCTGCAAACACATATGCACATTTATAAAGTAAGGAAATATATATTGAGGTAGTGTTTGTATTCTACACCGTTTTTTGACCGATTGTACCACAGATTCTATAATTACTAACGGGAGAATTCATACAAGTTTCTCACTGTTCTTCTTTGGCGTGTTTAATCTCGGTGTGATAAGGAAAATGTCGAAATGATTGACGACAGAATGCAAGCGATGAATATTTGGCATGGTGCCTTTGCTTCAGTGATTAACATAGAAATCTTCTATAAAGGATAACATATACAAAAATTGTCATACATTAAGAGTAAAATAAATTAAGCGGCTTGCACACAAACACACACAAACACAAACACATATATATAGGGTACGATGAAGAATGAATCGCCATTTTATATTTTAAGTTTTGCGCATGCGCGTTGTTTGTCGACTGCACAATATATTAGGGTCTGTTGGGCATCGTTTGTGTGAAATTTGGGAACGACATACTGCATTGCTTGGCATTCGCACCTGAAGTACGGGTGTCAATCTGAGGACGGTGAAAAGGATTCGAAAGGAATTGGATCAGTCTAATGATGATTACGATTGTACAGAAGTTCGAAAAACTCACTCAGATCGTTTTGATAAGGTAAAAAGACCCGAAGATTTTGGTGAAGTCATCAGGAAGTAGTGCTGTCATGGGTCAAGAGGGTGGCTGCTGGAAGACCCTATTTCTCGCAACAAGACTTTGCAACATGCCACACAAGCAGGAGAAACCTGTCATGACTTTCAGAGAATTTCTGGGACCACATCACCTCATACATCTGGCCAGCTAACCCCCCAGACTAAAACCCTCTTTATTATGTGTGTGGAGCAGTTGAGCGAGAGACCAGCAAAACTCTTTGTAACACCAAAGATGAACTGAAGGCAAGGATCATGGCAGCATTAAACTACTTAAACAGGGGACCGCCAAGAAGAACCACAGGAGATTCTGAAACCGTGGTTGAAGCCAATGGCGATTTTATTAATATTTAAAGATATTTTTTTTAATTTTGGTAAAAGAAAATATGCTAAAATGACAGTGTTATTTTAGTTGCGTAATTTAGACGACAATTTATCTATGGCAACCTGTAAGCCTAAATATCAGGCATTTATGCTATAGCATAAAACTCATTTAATATTATTATGAAAATATTATAATATATTATGTCTAAGAGCTGTGGTCTTTGGCATCATTTTATATTATATTTTAAGCTTTTATCTTAAATGGAACCTTATTTTAAGCTTTATTGTAAAAACATTTAGGCAAGCACCAACTAGTGACACTCTGTTTCATGCTTGAACGTAATAAACCGGTCTGGAAGACTGCGTTCAAGTGAAACAGACTGAGGCCACCCGGTCTTGACCTCAGTGTCCACTTTCTCTTTACATGCGCTATATTCCTTATATTGAGTACTTTTACGCATAAATATTACATACATTAAAACTATATTATTATCACACATACACACACACGCATATATATATATATTAAAATTTATACATGTATATATATATATGTTAAAATTTATACATATATATATATATATATATATATATATATATATATATATAATTGAATTGATATATTCTATTTATCCCTTTATATGGTAAACATTACTCTTTTAAACCTATGGCTAACGTGAATCTTAGAGCTTTTACGTTGAACTTGTTCGATTCAATTTATGCAATTCATCTTAAATAAGCCTCTGCTCTGATAATGTGGGATAGTGAAAAACAAACATAAAGAATATATTAAAAATATAAAAACCGTAACGAAAGCAATGTATAGTTTCATGTACATACATACATTCCTGTTTATACACACACACACACACACACACATATATATATGTGTATATATATAGATGGCCTGACGATTGCATCTAGCATGAAACAGACTGTCGCCTCTAAGTGTTGACTCCTATGTTCACTTTTATATTTACACACGCTCTATCTCTGATATTGAGCACTATATCCCATAAATATAGCACACTTTAAGACTATATTTCTCCATATATAAATATATATATATATATATATATATATATATATATATATATATGTGTGTGTGTGTGTGTGTGTGTGTATACACACGTTTCCTTAAACGAGATTGCCATGATTATATATTATAAAATGTTGAAAATATATAAACTTATTTTTAGAAATATCTAGCTAATATCAAACCAATATTATTAATGAATGTATTTGCCCTATATTAAATGTCGTTACCGACGAAGACGAACGCCACCACATGTCTATTAAGATGATTGACTCTACATGTCTTTGACCAAAGCTCAATACGGACACATTTATAACAACAGTATTGACCTAACCACAATACGCACCATATTCGTCAAGTAGGTTATGAAGGCGATACGTACTTATAACTGCAAAAACACCCTTTCAATTTTATGAAAGATTTTATCATTAAAAAAAAAATACTGAACACATGTCGTTTTTCAGTAACTTTTATATATCTACAATTGCACCTGCCATCGATTTATTATTGTAGAATGGCTAAGACAAAGATATAAATATGACTAACAGGTTTTTTTTTCTTAATTTTCTTTCTTTTTTTTTTAAGCAAATCACCCCAAAAAAGGCGGGAGTGCTACTAGCGCGGAAGGGGTTACAGAGGATGAGAGTAAGAGTAAAGAGAGGTGTTTGGGAAAAAGATAAAGAGAAGGACAAGGATCAAAGTCAAGGCATCAAAAGATGTCGATTGACATTACATTTAATATGAAGATTATAGCTCTCAGAGAAGCAAGCAGTAGAAAGAGAGTTCCACTGACGGGAGGTGCGTGATAAGAAGGTGTTAGAGTAGAAGAGATGGCTACATTTAGTCGCTTCAACAGTGAAAGTGTGTAACCGAGATGCCAACCTCGTAGCACTCTTAAATTCATGCAGTTTTGGAACCATTGAAAGTAGTATGTCGGAGCATTTAACATGAAAGTACTTGTAGAAAAGACAGATGGAAGCCACAGGATATCTGTGCGATAGTCACTTTAAACGGAATGTCAGATTAGGACAAATCACATTGCATATCCGTCTCTGGATTTTGTCGTCGACCTCGAGATGAACAGCGGGAGCACCAGACCATATAAGGCATCAGTATTACATGCAAGAACGAATGGTTGATTTTATAGATTGGAAGGATGGTCTTAGGTGAGAAACACCTTCTGGCACGACACAGAGAACCAACTTTCTTTGCAGTAGATGAAGCTATAGATTCAATGTAGTTGTTCTACTTCAGGTCAGTTTGACATAGTGAGACCAAGCAGGCGTAGAGAGGCGATCTCGGGAATTTGATAACCAGCCATCATGATGAGAGGCAGGGAGGGTTCTCTAAGGTGGGTAAATGTGAGCAGATTCGTTTTAGAGGCATTAAAGTTTACAAGCTATTTCCTGACCCAGTCAACCACAGATTGGAGATACTTATCGAGGCCTACAAGCAGGTTAGTTTTGTCAACGATGCCGGATTTACCTTTGTGGAAAGCACTAGAAATTCAGAAAAATATTTATATATGTTGAATCCAGAAAAGAAAACATTTGTACGTATATGAAGAAGATTAAAAATAAAGCAAACGTACTTTGTTTGTCTCGTTTAATAAATCATGCAGTAAAGAGGGATTGCTGCCAAAATTCACAACGATACATACTATATATATATATATATATATATATATATATATATATATATATATATATGGCACAGTGGATAAAGGCGTTATTTAGATCCAGTTACGGGACCCGGTTAAGGCAGTGGAGAACGTTTAGAGGGAAATTAACAGGAGATAACTGATAACTGACATTCATTAAACATGGCACGTGAAACAAGACTAGTCTACCCCAGTGAGCGAAATAAAGGGTTCAGTTCGACATTCCGACCACCTGAAGAAGGCCGAAGCGTAAAACGGCCGAAACGTTGTAATAAATATGGCGACAAAGATGAGGACAGTAGTCCGAATAATGTAAATAATGTACATAATACCTCATCTCAGAAATATAGACATATATATGTATATATATGTAACTCTATCTATAAAAGGCAGGATGTGTGTGTGTGTGTGTTTGTGTGTGTGTGTGTGTGTGTGTGTTTGTGTGTGTGTGTGTGTGTGTGTGTGTGTGTGTGTGTGTGTGTGTGTGTGTGTGTGTGTAGGTGTGTAACGAATGCAAGGCCGCAATTTTCAACGGATTTGCACCAAAGTTTACATGCACATGCTCCAAGGTAGTGATATGGCCAAGACCGCCTTCAACTCCCATCGATAGTGGAAATAATCGATTCTACTAGCCTATAGCTATGAAGATTCTATTGGCCAGCGTGAGAGCCAACAGCTGACTGACACGAATGTTAACTAGCATGCTACCATGCAAAAATAATCGATAGCTGCATTCGTCACAAGTGGGGAAAATTTAAATATGCATGGTACTTTACTCCAATTGGTTCATTCGCTTGCTTAAACTCTACGTTGATTCTGATTCCGCAGAACTGGGTTGGGTGTGAAAAACTATTTGTTGTTAACATTCTATTTTCATTCGGTTTTTCCAGTTACGATTCCATTTTTAAAGCTGATCGTTTTGTGTTCATTTTGTTTAGTTCTTTTTTCGTAATGTTTAGTATAGAGCTTAGAAAAAATTCGCAGTGTGAGATAGGCAAGAAGTAAGGCATGTAGCAACATCAGCATGGCAAAGGGCACTCCTTTAAAGGCAAGGAAGGGCAAAAATATTTTAAGTCAAGTGATAGCGAATGCTGTATGAGTCGTACGATTTTTGAGTCAAGCACGGGCAAAGCCAGGCCATGCTGCTAGTGTATGTATAATTCCTGGGGTAATATCTACGCGTGTGCATGTCTTCGATTACTTAATGCAAATTGCTGGTAAGATTTTTTGTTAAATTTGAAGTAATTACGTCGCCATATTTATTGTGCATTATTACATATTCATTTCCTGTTGGTTATTTGTCTATCTGTTTATTTTGGTTAGTTTACCTATACATTTACCTATTATATGTTGAAATTATTATTCTTCTTTTTCTTTTCTCTGTTTTTTTTTAAAGATTCCTCTATTCGACAATGTAACTGCCAAAGGCTAAAAGAATTACTAATGCGACATTCGAAATGAAAAGCTGCGGCCATGGAAGCTGGTTTTCCATTTATGTCTGACAATCCAAATCCTCTGTCCTGCTCTCATACCGAAATTCTTTTTTTACTAACGGTTCTGTTTATTTGCTTTGCGTATCAGCGATATCGTCTGTTGTGTTCTCTTTTTCGTAAATAACTCAGCATGACGTCGAAAGGGGGTGGGCACTATCTTGGGAAAAATCGGTTCACTGAAATAATTTTCAATATATACATATTGTGTCTTTCGTAAAGATGTTTCATAATGCAGGAAGTTATAATACTTTCTTTTCTTTTTTTTTTGTTTGAAAGAGTCAGAAAGAAAGAAGAATATGAAAGACGGAAGTAAAGTACGAGATAAGATGGCGGGCTTCTGTTGAATGGCCATAAGCCCGAGAGAAAGGAATAAAAATGGGGAGAGTGTTAATAAACTGTAAGTTGATGCACGGAAACAAGTTTTTTTTAAACATTATCTACTTGTAGTTTGACTTCCTTGAACACACATAACAAACACAGATATAAATAAATTGATATCTACCCCCACTCTCTCTCTCTCTCTCTCTCTCTCTCTCTATATATATATATATATATATATATATATATATATATATATGAGGTTGAGTGACAATTTCAGCTTTTTATGTTAGCCATTATTTGTAAAGTTTTGTCACCACTTATCAGAAAGTTCTTCGAGACATTTTGAGTAAAGTTCCGCAGGTTTTGACGTGACATTTATTTTTCGAAAAACTCTTGGATGTAGATTTTTCTTTTTCTAGTATGAAATAATCTATCGAAAATTCTAATAACTGGTTGGTTTCGTTTGTTAAGTAAATATGATGCAACGATTAAAGGCATTAAGACAGAAGGGGCTACTAGGTGTGAAAGAATAAACAGAGATCAACTCTATTAAGGAGAAATAACAATGGAAGAGAAGAAGATAAAAGGGGGTCATAAAAAGATATTAACAATGACCCCCATCCTTCGCCTTTTCTCTGACTAAGCATAATTAGTTTAGTACCCCTTAAGCAGAATCATACTTTCGACGCAAGTCCAAGAAAAATTTGGATTACTACTGCACACAAAAGACATCGGAACATATAAGGAAAATTATTTCCTTTTAAACTATGTGGAAATAACCACTCTTTGCCTGATGAAGGTGGTCTCGGAACCGGAAACTCAGTAGCAAAAATATGGAAAATAAAACATAATATATATTTAAAGGATCCGCATTATAATTTCTCTCTTCTTTTTAAAATATATACTTTTCTCTGTATCCACTTCATTATATATATATATATATATATATATATATATATATATATATATATATATATATATATATATATATATATATATATATATATATATATATATATGTATATATATATGTATATATATATATGTATATATATATGTATGTATATATATATATATATATGTATATATATATATATATATATGTATATATATATGTATATATATGTATATATATATGTATATATATATATGTATATATATATATATATATGTATATATATATGTATATATATATGTATATATATGTGTGTGTGCTATTTTATAGATATAATTTATTTAAGTAAATACTCTATTTTTTAATTAATCATATGTTGTAATTGTTTATGTTACGATGTTTTATAACCAGACATAATCGATCGATAAAAATCGTCGTGTTTATAAACAGCTACTTTGTGACTGAATGTTTAAGAGCACGTCAGATCAGATTATATTTCTCATTGTGATTACAGGTTCGATTTCTGTCGGAAAAGCACATATTTTCTACAAGGTTTCGTGTACATTCAGGAAGGTAAATGCAAATAGTACTGTTTAATTAAAAAATCAAGCATTTGCATAAATAAATTATGCGTATAGAAACAACGTATAAACAGAAAATATATTAAAGATAATTGTCCGACTTAATATATTTCATTATATATATATATATATATATATATATATATATATATATATATATATATATATATATATATATATATATATATAATTCCCGACTGACGCCAATTTAGTTGGGTTTCGATCCTAGCTAAATGCAACTGGACGTCTAGCCACATTGATGAGCTGTGATACAGCGAAACAATCTGTCTGTGGATGACAATATATATATAAATATGTATATAAATGGTGGTACTCGTTTGGAAAAACCTCGGATAGCTCATCTTGCAGTAGAACACATCGGTACCCGATGAAAAATGGAGAATAAAAAAAAGAAAGGACCAAGAACATTAAACCAAGGCGAAAAGAATCGTCCAGTGTTCAAGCTCCAAGTCCAAAGAAAAAAAAGACCCCAAATGAGTAAAAATACAACTACGTAAAATGCTCAATACACTAAGTAGAGCAAAACCTAGGATAATCCTAAGGAGCCAGGCAAACCTACCTAGGTTTCACCTAAAGGGATCTTCAGAGTACTGCCTGCTGAAAAGGAAAATTATGGCACAGTATCTATTGCTAAAACCAAGAATAACCGTGACCAAAAAGAAAAAAAATAATAATAAAGACAAACAACGGGGCTATGTAATTTATTGAACAACCAACTAAAATTAAATTGAATAGAATGTCCGTGTGAGAAGAAGCTAACGATGTATGAGGTGATCTGTTTCTGGGGTGATCGATATTCTACTTGTATATGGAGAGCTGATCTTGGCCCGCCACATTATTCTGTGTTTCGTAATATGTAACTCTTAAAACTTTTTTCTAACATTGTTCTAGCATCTGTTGACCAATGTCTCGACACGTTATATCACTCGCTATTGCCCTTGTTTCTTTTTCCCATGAGTGTTAAAATCTCCAGACCGTCTTTCCACATGAGGTATCCCATATCATGTTCTATAAATTACCTTAATTCATGCTCTTACAATGTCCGCTTTGCTCCAATTTTCTGTCCACTGTATTTTAAGCTGTCGTCGTTCGAATCTCATCCCAGTAGATTTCAGCTTTTTCTTCACATGTGAGACCAATGTGATGTGGTCACAGAAATTGTCTGACATCCATGGCTGGGTTCTCCTGCTTCTGTGGCATGGTACAGAGACCTGTTACTAGACGTAGTGTCTCCAAGAAGCTGTGTATCGTGGCCCAGAGAAACTGTACCTCCTCAAGGGACTTGATGTTGGCCTCACCAACAAATTTGGCAGTTCTTTTTTTATAAGAACACAGTGAGGTTTCCGACCAGCCATTACTTTCGTAATCACCATTAGACTGATCCAACACTTTTCCGACTCCCATGAACTGTCTTCAGAGTGACAACCAAACACACTGAAATGTTCCTTTGTAGCTTCAAGAGCGTGTGCCAAGTAGTACAGCATGCTATTTTTAAATTTCTGCCGGAGTAAATTGCGGTATGGTGGTCTTTTTTCAACTGATCTTACTATACTGTGCTGTCGGCAAAAATATACTCACTGTATTGAGCAATTTATTTAGTTTTGTTGAGTACTCGTATCGTATAATAGCTCCACAAATCGTATCCATCCTCCTCTATGAGTGTGTGACTTGGACATCAGTAGGTGTGGCAGAAAAAAGGACCCAGACGACCAAGAATAAACAGTGCGCTGAAAAACATAAGGGCCGGCGCATATGGACCAGTTCCAGCGTCAGCATGGACAACGAAGCACTGGAAGAAGTGTCCAGCTTCAAAGACTTTAAGATGGCACCTACAATGCAGTAATCCGCACACAGATCGCTACAGACACAGCAACCTATGGCCAGACGTGAAAGGATGTGGAAATGCTACATCAAATTCCATACCAATTTCAAAATCTAGAAAATGATGGTTGTAACTATTCTCATCTACGGGTGGGAGACTTTGACATTCCAGACTGAGGCTGGATAAAAGGTCCAGCTATTCGAATATAAATGCTTGAGAAAGCTACTCCACACCCCCTACTGGAAGCGCAAAACCAATTAACGTAGCAAAGTCAAAAACCTCGGGGACGAACAGGTATATCTCAGCGCCGGTATTAAGCGCTGGAATATGACATGGTTCGGCCACGTCTCATGGCATCACAGCTTCTGCAAGACCATCATGCGAGGTATTGTCAAAGGGGGATAGAAACGGGTACAGTAACTCCGGAAGTGGCCAGACAATATAAAGTGTCCACGAATCTGGCAAAGCGAAAATCCTGAGAGCCACCGTCAATAGATCATACTGGAGTAGATTGTCTGTTTTTATGCCTTTTTATCCCTTTGGTATTGGTTTAATTATTTGCAAATCAAGACACCGAAGGTTTTCCGATCCAGTATTTCGTTTTATAAGACTTCTACTAATAATATATACATATACATTCATATATATATATATATATATATATATATAGAGAGAGAGAGAGAGAGAGAGCACAGATAAGTATCTAGATAGATGAATTGGACGATATATATATATATATATATATATATATGTATATATATATATATATATATATATATATATATTTCCAAGAGGATAGAATCCAGGTAGAACTCAATGTCCAGGACAGAGTAAAAATTTAACATAAATCGTTCGAACACTAATATTCAGTGTTTATAATTTATTACATTGGAATCGTAATTATGATCCAATTCATCAGACAAAAAGAATATATATATATATATATATATATATATATATATATATATATTATGAAATGGACACATTCCGACAATTATTTCAAGACATTTTTATGTTTAACTTTTTTTTTTTTTAGATACAAATATTTAAGCAAATGCTCTGTTTATAATAAACAGTATTAAATAACATTTACCGGCCTGAATGTCCGAGAAATTTTCATAGAAAATGTTCGTCCCCCGACAGAATTCGAAGCTGTATACTATACGGAACCGTCATATAGCCTGGCGTGACTTAACCGATTCGGCCACTGAGGCTCGTTCAGTTGGCAAGTATGAATATTTTCTATGAAAATGTCTCGGACATCCAGGCCGGTAAATGTTATTTAATACTGTTTATTATAAACAGAGCATTTGCTTTAATACTTGTATCTATAAAAAGAATGTTAAACATAAAAATGTCTTGAAATAAAATATATATATATATATATATATATATATATATGAAGAAAGAGAGAGTGAGATGGAGTTAGGCCTAGCTATTTGATATGTGGATGTGTATAAAAGCATGTATAATGGTCAAAAATGAGTTATATTATGAGTTATGAGAGAGATTGAGAGAGGGTGTGTGAGGATAGAGGAAAGAAAGTGAGAGAGAAAGAAATTATTGCTTCTTGTTTTTTATGGCTTGTCAACCCTTTTTGTTTTATTTGAAGCCGAAACATATTTGTTGTAGACTGCTGATTAAATTACCAGGTTTTTTCCATCCGTCCTCCGTCCATATACTGACCGGACACGACGCGGCTTACCTTCGGTTGTCGAACGAACGCCTGTTTTTTCCAACGTGATTTTCAACGTGATTTGTCCGTAGACACACGAGAGAGAGAGAGAGAGAGAGAGAGAGAGAGAAAGAATGAACTCTACATAGATACATAGAGAACAGTATGTTCGTTCAAAATTATTGATGGTAGGCATATCGACAAGAAACTAATGCATTTAAAAAACATCCGAACTCAAATCAGAATAAAAATGTGTGCGTGCGTGCATTATTACAAATGAGATAGATTTGTGTGCACACGTGCGTGTTTTCGTTTTTAATTGTATGCATAGCTGTGTACATCTCTGTGTTTGTCCGTGTACACCTATATGCGTACCTGTCTCTGTAAAGCAAATGTAAGTAAAAGTCTGAAAAACTACGAAAAGAAAGATTCATAAATGGAAGAAGCGTCGTAATTGATGGTAGAAAAAAAGAATAAAAAAAGCTGGAATAAGAATTCCATCAAAAAGGGAAAGAACCCCTCCATCTTCGTTCTTTTTTTTTTCGTGCTTGTCAATAAGAAAAAAGCGTAAACGAATAACTGTCAGACAAAGCAAGTTCGTGGTAATATCTTACCGATTTCTTCACTAAACATTATCGTAATTATCCATTAGATCAAATATAACCAGAGGTCCTTGCTTACAAATCTGAATTTAATATATCGAAAATAAAATATCGCCATCATTGACTCAGGTGACATTAATATAAATAAAGTTTTATCTCTGAATATAACTGCGCAGGTGGTGTGATGGTTAGTGGCGCAAATTGGGATAATCGGCGAGTCGCATTCGAATTCCTGTCGCGTTCGTTATATTAACTTTTTCGCATATACCCTAGGTAAAGCTATGAAGATATCCCGTTTCGTCTCCTGCTATGAGTTCTATATTGGACAACATGGATCTTACTCTAGAACATTGATTTCAAAACCCGTTTGACATGCGTCTAGCATTCCTTATAGATAATTATCTATAGCAAAACACAGTAATCCCTAGCCTATTGGAAGATTGTCCTCTTCAAGGATTCCATCAAGGAGCACACACACTCACACACACACACACATATATGTATATATATAAACATACATATATATATAAATATATATATATATATACACACATATATATATGTATATACACACACACACATATATATATATATATATATATATATATATATATATATATGTATATATATATATTTATGACATCACACATTATGAAATGCACAAAGTCCGACACTTATTTTAAAACATTTTTATGTTTATACATTCTTTTTATAGATACAAATATTAAAGTAAATGCTCTGTTTTGTAGTAGACAATATTAAACAACATTTACCGGCCAGAATCCCCGAGAAATTTTCATAGAAAATTTTCTTCTTCCGACAGGAATCGAAACTATATCCTATATGGAATCGTCATATAGTATTGAAGTTTAAAGACAGTAAAATCGACCTTGCTAACCGAACGTGCGTTGTTTGTTTTTGATCTTATCGACTGTACAGTATAGTAGGGTCAGTTGGGCAACGTCTGTAAGAAAAACGACCACCAGGACGAAATTCACTCCGCCAGAAATTTGGAAACGGCATGCTGTACTGCTTGGCATTCGCACCTTAATCTCCAATAAAAACATTTCAGAGAGAGTCAGGACACTGATGGCAACGTTGCGCCGCCATTCTTCTCTCCACAGAGCATCAGACTTAACACGGAGGCTTCGACCAAGTGCCGTCAAGAGATAGTGCTGTCCTGGTTAAGAGGATGGCTGCTGGAAAACCTTAATAAACTTTTACACCATGACACACAACCAGAAGAACCCAGTCATGGCTGTCAGGCAATTTCTGTGACCACACTACATCTGGCCACCTAAATCCCCACAATGAAAACACCTTGATTATTGTCTGTGCAGTGCAGTTGAGCATGAGACCAACAAAACTCATTGTAACACCATATATGAACTGAAGGCAAGGATTAGGGAAGCATTGACCAAATTAAACAAGGACATCTTGCAGAAGATTCCGAAATCATGTGGAGGTTGTGGTTGGAGCCAATATCGATTTTGTTGAATAAATTTATTCTTTAGTGTTTCAAAATATTTTTGTGTAATTTTGCTAAATATATGTGTTAAAATGAGATATCAGTATTATTTTCATTTTCACTTATTTTAGACGACAATTTATTCATCGCACCCTCTGTGTGTGTGTGTGTGTGTGTGTGTGTGTGTGTGTGTGTGTGTGTGTGTGTGTGTGTGTGTGTTGAAGACCAGTAAAGTTTCATAATTTAATTTTCAGGTGGCATGTCATTTTTATGGCTCATAATTTCAGAGCTGCCGACAAGAGGCGTCATTTTAGTGTCTCTGAAAAACAAAATCAGGAAATGGATGTTCAACCCTGAGGGCAAAGCTTTATCCTCAATTAAAAGGTTATATTTCTTACTAAGTTTAAATACTGGAATTCAGAACCCTGAAAAACATGGCTCCCCACAGTGTAGTTCTTCTATACCATCTCCTACACAAGGTTAGGGAATACAGTCCAGTTTGCTATTAACCAATAACAGGGCCGGCAAGTGATAAGATCTGAGCCTTTACTCAGGGAATTAGTGTGAAAATTAATGCTAAAGACAAGGCCGTTTTGTCATAAAAAAATGATAAATCGTATAGACCTGCCCAGACAGTTGACAGGCTCGTTGCTAGCGGAGTGAGGGTTGTAGAATTTTCCACCTACACAAACCTCATATAACTATCTGCTGCTGATCGTGGTGCTACTAAATCTCAAGCAATGAAGTCATCGTGCCCACAGGCGTCACCTTGTCCCCCAGGTCTCAAAGTCTTAAGAGAATGACGGAACATGCTCTAGTGCCAAATTAATCTGCTGGAGATTCCAGTGGATGCGTGGTCTGACGAGTGCTCTGTCGTGAAGTCATCTCCAATATGAAGATGGCGAGACGAACTGGTACATGACTCTAGTAAGGTCGTCGAAGAATATCACAGAGACACATAACAAGACGCTGAGCGTTGTTGCAGATGATGTTAGGCTGGCCGATTCACCGGCGAGTTTCCACAAGACCGGACATGTGCACTCCTCGATGGAGTTTAGGGCGCAAGACTCGTATTCATGGACGACGGAAGGTCGGGGGGTTCTTCCTGGGAGATTACTTCTTGGAGCCTTGTACTAGGACATTGAGAATGACAGCTTTGTAAACTCTTAGTATGGTGCGTTGAAAGATGTTGCTCCGCCGCCATAGGGACACCTGCAGCCAGACCATGTCTTCTGTTTATTTCCATGAGGGGATCGCCAGTGGTGGAGATTTCTGAGCCGAATAATTGTCGTGTCGATCTCGACGGTATACGTTGCATAGGGCTGTTTACCATGCGCCTCAGATTCTTCTTCGACCAGTTGACAACCGAAACCAAACTAATGTGAAAATTTGGTGGGAAAATTCTTACACCCGAAACTAATCTGGAAACGGGTCATGTTATCAAGTTTCAAAAGCTTTTGCATGATGAAACATTTGGTTTTCGTCAGCCCATTTTTAAACAATATATTGTCGACTCCTTTTTCTTTGTAATCCGCGGTTAATTTAATTAAAAAATACCAGCAAAATAGAAATTTACAAAATATCATTTACACATCCAAATGATGTTTGAACTCTCAGTTTCCATTGCTATTAAAAGAAAACACTCTCATAAATATTTTTGTTTCTTCTCCAACAAATTTTCATTCCATTAAAATTTGTTAATTTAATAATCTTTTAACATGTTACTGAATTTAATTAAGGATCTCGGAACGATAATCATATATTTCTTACCAATGATAATAGAGAAGTAACATTTAAGAAGACAAAGTGAAGCCTTGAACTTTATTGCTGTTTTGAAAATTTCATTTCAATGAATGTTTTTATTCAATCATACAAAGCCCGAATTATTTTCTGCGTCAGGTTAAATGCGAAACATACACTGATTCAACAATGAAAATTGCAAAAATCTACAGTTTATAAGAATTTCCACAACTCTGATAAAATATGGTAAATAATCCTACCCAGCAACTAAAACAATTACCATGCATTTATCTAAAATTTTTCAACACCATTTCTAAACAATAAATGAAATAGACAGTACGAAACTTAATAGTAACTAAACTAAAACACTGTCTAGATTATACAAATATATTGTTCAGAATTCTCAACGATACATATATGAAACATTCAGAAAAATGTATAATAGCATCGAATGGTTCTATAAAGTCCTGACAAATGCATGGAAACCTCGGTGATCTCTATTCAGTCAAATGCAGATCCCATGCATATATACAATCTCATTGATCGTCGCAAAAGCAATGTCAACTAAATGCAGTATACTAACCAATAGAGGAAAAACAGAGATCTATTGCAAATTTAAATCCAGCAGATGTTAAATGCATTAATATTATAAAAAAGGGCATTCATTAGCTATTACTCAATGTTTCAATGCAATTTACAAACACATTGTTATGGCATTTACCCCCCCCCCAAGTATTCTGCCATAAATAGATGAAATTCGTTGTCTGAATAGCTTTACCACATTGTTCACGTTATCATAAAGGTACCTGTATGAGACACTCTTCAAGCCGAGTGGTCCTGCTGCACATTCTAATTTTCTCTATCCTAGTCCCTGGACAAGATTTCGCCTGTACTGGTTTGAGTTAGGTATAAACACAAATTATTTTTATATTGACCCATTAATGTACATTGGCCTGCAATCGAATGAATAAGATTAAAATAAATTAAAATCAAATTCATACAAGATTGTAAATATTAAATGGGCAAAAATGTGTTCTCCATTCTCTGAAAAAACATTGTTTTAATTGAAACGCAATAAAAACCCATATCTTTCTGAAATGTCGAAATTAAATATGTTGCAGAGAAATTAAATTCTAATTGTACGATGAATAAATCGTTCGGTTTCTGTAAAGTCAAAAACGAAACACCAACTAATAAGAAAGTGATTTTCTATATCTTCAGAGTGTATTATACTCTCTTTTAAAACACATTCGATCATTTCTTTTTAATTTGAAAATTTCCTATTGATAATCATTCGGTTCATATAATATTTTAACCTACAAAATAAATAAAATCAAAGCAGTGAAATAATAGCTCTACAAATCGTATTCATCCTTCTCTATGAGTGTGTGACTTGGACATCAGTAGGTGTGGCAGAAAAAAGGATCCAATCGACCAAGAATAAACAGTGCGCTGAAAAACATAACCAAAACTTGTTGAAAGAGCGGGCGCATATGGACCAGTTCCAGCGTCAGCATTGACAACGAAGCACTGGAAGAAGTGTCCAGCTTCAAAGACATTAAGATGGCACCTACAATGCAGTAATCTGCACACAGATCGCTACAGACACAGCAACTTATGGCCAGACGTGAAAGGATGTGGAAATGCGACATCAGATTCCATACCAATTTCCAAATCTAGAAAATAATGTTTGTATCTATCCTCATCTACGGGTGGGATACTTTGACATTCCTGGCTGAGGCTGGATAAAAGGTCTAGGCATTCGAATATAAATGCTTGAGAAAGCTACTCCACACCTCCTACTGGAAGCGCAAAACCTATTAACGTAGCAAAGTAAAACGCCTCGGAGACGAACAGGTATATCTACGCGCCGGTATTAAGCGCTGGAATATGACATGGTTCGGCCACGTCTCATGGCATCACAGCTTCTGCAAGACCATCATGCGAGGTATTGTCAAAGGGGGATAGAAACGGGTACAGTAACTCCGGAAGTGGCCAGACAATATAATGTGTCCACGAATCTGGCAAAGCGAAAATCCTGAGAGCCACCCTCAATAGATAATACTGGAGGAGATTGTCTGTTTCTTCCGGGTCCCCACACTAACGATTGAAGCAGACTAAATGATGATAGAGGAATAATTGTAAACTGGGGGACTGAAGAAAGGACAACAAAGAACAGTGTTTAAGAAAACAGAAGATGGCGATTGACGTTGCATTTTCATTTTTGAAAATTATAGTCATCAAGGAAACAAGAAATAGGAAGAGATTTCCACAGATGTGAAGTGCAAGAAAAAACTGGTTTGAGTAGAAGCGGCGGTTGCATCTAGCTACTGCAGCTATAAGACAGAGGGTCCTAGTTTTTAATTTAGTAGCACGCTTACATTCATGTAGTCAGGGCACGAGCGGAAAAAAAGCTCACCATAGCAGTTGCCATGAAGATATTTGTAAGAAAGTGATGTAATGGAATAACCTGCCACCCCCATCAGTGGCGGCACTATAGGTGGTAACTGCTTATAAGTATCCGTTCGGACAGCAGGGTCGATCTGGGATCTGCGAGAACTAGCGGCCTTGCGATAGCAGCACGCACATACCTGTGCTGACTTGCGACGTCCGGGCGCATAACTATTACTTCCTTGCTTGTTATACTGGTTTCTACAATAAACCTGTTACTATTTATCCACCGTGACTGTCTATTCTATATTCCTATAAGTACGGAATACAACAGAAATACGGAGGGAAGCCACATTATTTTGATGAGAAAGAAACTGAAGTTGAGAAGCCAGATCAGGATGGAAATGCTTGATAATTATTTAATCCTGTCTTTGAAATTTTTGATAACAAAAATAAGAATTATCAAAAGAGAGGAAGGATGCAATGTTTATTCTCGCGACTCAGATATCATTTAGCAGTAAAGGATCCCCATTTTATACCACATCACATAGAAAACTTCGATTTCATGTAATGGTTAACAAGCTGGTTTGGCTAGATCACTTCCGACCGAGTAATGAGTTTGATATTCAGTGGGTGTTGCATACTTTCGGCGTTGTGAAACATCTAAGCTATGCTTACTAAATCCCTATGTTTGGTAATTAGTAAATCGTTTTATCACATCGCATAATCAAGAGCCGGAATTCCATCCATGATTATAGGATGCAAGCAAAAGAGAATTCGTATTAAGGCAAAAATACTGACTCTGAAAACTAGTCATAATATCAGAACATTTGTTATGAAATGAGTTTTCTACATTCAGAGAAATGGATTGGTCGGAACATCACTAGACAGTCTGTAGTATATTATATACGATATGGAACCCAGAACCGGAAATGAATCCTAGTTGCATTAAAACAGGTTTACATCAGGGAGAATGCTGAAAATGCAGGGAAGCTTGCTTTTAAATGTTTGGCATGAAATGTTTTTTAGGTGATGAAACAATTTTTATATATAATTATAACAAGCATTTGTTTCTATTTTATTCCCTACATTTAAATATATAAGATTCCTGCCAGAAAACTTATATAGCCTGAAGAAGTCATTTTGAAGGTCGAAACTCATCAAACAGAATATTTCCCTTCTGCCATTTTATCCTTGACTTGTCTATTATATATATATATATGTGTGTGTGTGTGTGTGTGTGTGTGTGTGTATGTATGTATGTATGTATGTATGTATGCATATATATATATATACATACATATATATACATATGTATATATATGTATATATATGTATGTATATATATATGCATATATATATACATATATACACACACACACACACACACACACACACACACACATATATATATATATATATATATATATATATATATATATATATATATATATATATATATATACTCACTGCTATTTGAATTTATATGTTGGTTATTATTTAAACAACCGCTGACTTGTCCTGGACACTGTCCCAAGGTATGTCGTCCCCCCTCATTGTGGTTCCAGGCAATGACGTTCCACCCTCGTAGTGGTTCTAGGCTAAATCGTTCCACCTTTGTTGTGGTTCTAGGCTATTCCACAAAAAGCATTCATTAGCATATTCTTACCCATCCGAATTGTGGAATTCACTTAGAGAAATGGCGACTTGTGCAGAAAATAAACAGAACTTCATAAACTTAAACATTCTAAAAATTTTCATTAATTTTCTAAGCGTAGATTGATGTCCATAAGATGCAGAAAGAAATGACGATATCTGAAAATAATATGAAACTGAAACGTCAGAGTTACTAAAATTTACCAAAATAAATCTACAAGATGGAATGCACACACTATTTAAATTTGAAGATGAAGTCAGACAGTTGCCAATAACGCCCGTTCCGATGTACTGAACGGATCAAAAGCCATTCATTTAGTAGTAGTTTTTTAAACTAAGTAAAGTAAAGGGTGATATTTCTTTCCAAGTTCGGCTCTCGTAGATCAAATTCAGGGAGTCGATATTTTGATTTCAATTTTGGTTTTTAGCAAGACCACTAACCTCTCACTCTATTTCGTTTCCAGGCTATGCTACTAAAAAGTTGCATGAAAATATTCTTGTCCATGTAAATCCATTTAGTGGAATATGGAAGCATAGAAGAAAACATAAATCACAATTCATCGTCGATGTGATGCTGTTTCAAAGCAACAAGAACGCGCCAGCATTACAGAAAATTCTTCACTGTTAAGCGTTCAGAGAGACACGTTATCTGCTGAACAAAACAAAAATAATTTCCTTGGTATGTTCGATTGATTAGACATTACATATATATTTGCTCGCTAATGGAAATTAACCTTTTTCTTTAACGATTCCATGTTTGTCTGGTTCAAATAACTCTAACTCAGTTGGGGTCATCAATGGTAATGACAATGGTAATACAGGGTGACCCCAAAAAACGGGAAATTTTGAAGTGCGTATTGTCAGACATGAGCAAGTGGCAACGCTGCAAGACAGTGACCTTGGGCAAGTAAACATTTCGCCATTTTAGTAACGAGAATGAAATTCACAGTATCCCAGCTGAGATGTTGCAGCAGTCAACGAGGAATCTCAACAGCAGATTTCAAGCATGCATTCGTACAGGAGGACGCCATCTACAGGACGTAATTTTAAAAAAAATGAAAATTCCACCATTGTTTCTTAAATGGCATGTTTTAAGGTTTCAATTACTATGAATTAGATATGTTTCTTCCATCACTCTTGGTTTTATTGGATTGTTAAAAAGTTCCCGCTTTTTTGGGGTCACCCTATATTAGGAAACATTCAGAATTCAGTGACCGAACTACCAGCGATATTGTGTTTGAAATGCATAAGATCATTCTATTAAAACAATTTTCAGGTTTCTAAAACCCAGTGTTATCGTTCTATACAGTATTGATAGGGAATTTCTTCCTATACGTTTCTTTGAAGTTGTGTGCGACTTCATCATCATGATAATGTCATTATTTTCATATCAAGTTCTGTATTATCCATTTTAGCTGTTAGTGTTGTTGAATGTCCTCAAATGGTGTGGTATCTGTTATTTGGTACAGATCATAGTGATCACTACTTCCATGGACATATTTCCATGTTTATAACTCTCACACAGGCCAGATATCTGACTAACAAAAGTAGACCAGCTAAACAAAATTGAAAAATAGACCCAAGAAAATTATTGGTAATCTTAATTGTGAGACAGGCCATTTATTCAAACGGAATCATTTATCGATGTAACACTTAGAATTACTCGCAGATGAAAATAATAAAAAAATATTTCATCTTTTTCGTTTCTCAATCAATCTTTTTACCATTTCTTGTAGTTTGGAGATTTTCTTTCCTTGTCTTTTATTTGAATTAGTCCAAAATATCAACACATTATGTTCTTTTCGATTTACGAGTGTGGGTTGAAAATTCCTAGGCTGACGATGAAGAAATGGTGCCACAGTTTTTAAAGAAGCACAAAACAAAACGTAAGGCTACAAAGAAGAGAAAAACTGCAAGTACAAAATTGTAACTGATGGGTGAAGCTGTATTATTATTACGTCCGCATAAAAAGTAAGAATCATTTCAGTTCGTACAATGTAATAAAAACGGAGGCAATTATATGCCAATGGCAGTGGGTGCTTAAATGTCACTGAATATCAAATACGTTCGAACAAATCACAAGCCAATGCCAGTTCATACTCTTGCCACAGTCTAAATCTAGGTGGGGTCCATGCTTCTGAATGGTGTTCAGCGGGTAATTATTTTGTTTCAACTGCCCAAAATATATTCAGCTTTTTTAGTTCCAGTGACATTGGTTGGGAAATTGGAAGAATATTGGTTGCTAACTGAATGAAATATCAGGAATACTCTAGAGTTCGAAATCTTGCACCTCACCTGCCCGGAATAACCCACACAAACGTACCTGCTAGATATTCAAAACGTCTTCCTTTGAATGTATCATAATGACATCCATTTCGATTAATTTATATCCCTTTTGTTGTCCAGTTATTAAACGGAGAATAACTTCATAATTCAGGAGCACAAAAAAGAAAGAAATAGCAAAGAGCGTCATCTGAAAAATGGAGTAAGTTGTATTCCTTCTTCCTTAAATCTACTGACAGAATAAGAATAGCTGCTAAAAAGTGATTTGTGCTTGTAGACCGTAGCAAAAATAGTATCAATTGCTGGCTGAATCTGCGACAGCTTAAGGAAATCCGACATATCAATTTCAGAATGGACAAAGATGTGACTTTCGCAACAATGTGAGTGCATCCTAAAATGGCGGTCAATCTCAAATAATTCCAAACAATCCTGAAGACCTAATCCATTCGCTTGTTACAGTTTAAAGCTGTGATTTGCTCTTGCTTCTAAACGTCAGACGTAATAGACAATTGAGGAAATTGTCCAAATCATATTCATTCTTTTCAGTGCAAATCCCAAAACGTAGGAAATGTGCAACGAACATCAAAAGGACATTTTCATATGAAAGAGTCAATAGTGTAGAACACCTATCCAGCATTAAACAACTATTTTCAGAGTAGAAAATGTAAAGACCATTGTACAAACTCAAAGAGAAAAGTAGATGAAACACTATCAAGCCATTTGATAATATCAGTCAGGCACACAGTGGAATGAAAGCTCTTTCTGCAAATTACTTTTTTCTTTAATTTTCTTAATAAATACAAAAGCCAGCAAGGTAGAAGATTACTGAATAAGATTGTTGTATATGAAGTAGAAATAAGTGGATTATTATGAGAATATGTACGAGAAATAACGGTCGACCTCAGACTTAAGGAATAAGATTGTAATGATCGGGGAATCATCCTATCAGGAGTCATCCTTCGAAATTACATTTCAGGAAAACTTGCCATCTTCATTCTAATCAAGGTAATATGAGCGGAAAGAGGATGGTACGGCTATCTTTACATGAAAACTATGCTGTTGGAACTGGTTGAACTAAGACATGAAGCTTATGTGAACATTTGCATTGAAAATATCGACATAATATCGATGACACATGAAAGGCCTTCTCCTTATCTTATTAAAATTGCAAGCATCGATAATACTGCGATTGGAGACCATTCTTAGCTAAATCGCTTAATTGTTTTGGAGAATTGAAAACGTGTGATCGAATGCAAAACTTTGCATTCTTTATACATGGATAGTAACTGAGTGGTCACCCATGCAAATAATAAAGAACCTGATGTTGCTTAACTTCGATGAATGGCGTTTGAACATGATTCCTCTCTAAGCGTGCGTGTGAATGTCACATTTGCGAGAAAGATAACACTTTTCTATACTTGATATTTTTAATTTGAAACGACGACGTGTGCCACGTATTTTTCTGCTCGTGTGTCATCATATCAAGTATAACTTTATTTGTTAATCTTGGTTTTCTTTACGCCGAAGAATTTGTCTTTTCCTGTGCATGTTTTTCTCTTTTAACTTATGTCTTTATATGCTGGATTAAATACGTGAATATTTGATATTTACCACAAGAAAATATTAAAGACTATTCGACGGCTCTCGACAACAGGCCAATTTGAAGGCGGAATGTCCAGATGTTAGCAAAAATACAAAGAGAATGTTAAGTATTTATTGCTTCAGAAGATAAGTAAACGACTGGCTTATACACAAGTATAAATGTTAAAATTTATGCAAATGGAATTACAGAAACAAATAGAGAAAAAAACACACGGCATAAAAATAAAGGGAGGAATAGAGACATAGAGAAAAGAAAAGAGAAAAGAAAAACAGAGTGAGATAGAGTAAAGGATTTAAACTGAGTGATAGAGAAAAATAAGTGATGGGAGGTGGAAAAACCAAAGATAAAAGAATAAAAAGAAAGGATGAGGGTAAGCGAGAGAGATAGAAAGAGAGACAATAAGCGGGGAGAAAAGATAACAATTATAGACGGCGTCAATGATAGAGGGGGAAGAGTAAAAAAACAAAAAAGAGTGAGAGGAGAAAAAAAGAAAACAAAAATAGAGAAGAAATCGTGAGTAGGAACAAATAGTGTGTGTAAGAGTGAGAGAGAGTGAGATAAAGAGAGAGAGGGCAAAATCGAGATAAACATTGTGCCTGTGAGACAAAAGTAAATCTGGGGAGAAAATGATGGAAAAAGCAAGTAGAAGTCAATAACAGTAGGAGGGGGAATCAAAGCTAGAGAAAAGGGAGAGGGTGCGAAAGAGAGAAAAAATAATATCAAGACAAAAAAGAGCGAGTGAGAGAGAGAAAACGAGAGACAAAATTGACAGAAGAAAGTAAAAGAACACAAAGAGAGCGTGAAATAATAGAAAGAAAAGAAAACTGAAGAGAGAGAGAGACAGACAGACAGTAATATGGAGAGAAAAAAGAATACTGGAAGCAAAATGAAAAGGAAATGAAAGAAGCAGTGAGAGGGAGTAAACATTGCAGAAAAGAAAAACTTGAGATACAAAGTGAGTAGGCGCTACAAACATAAGGAGTATATGTATGAATGCAAGTATGATTGTCTGAAGCTACATAACCGAATGCTACAGAATGAAAACGTCAGAGCCAGAATGGACAGCGATTGACCGGAGTGGGGAGTTCTGACAGTGATGGCTTGCCTATATCTGGGTTTAGTCCAAAGCCACCCGAATTCAACAAAGGGTCTCGAGAATTCTGAAGCGTCTATATGCCTCCCACAGCCAGCTTTGCGACGGGCAAATAACACTCATATACGCTTAGTCCATGTGTGACATGCGTTCCTGTCACGTCTGTCCTACTACTGCTTCTCAGAATCCAAGCAGCCAGATTTAATATAACGAATACCAAAAATAAATAACCCTTTTCGTTGTTACCGTTTTTATTAAGAGAATGGTGACTCCGAGATGAAAAAGAAAGCAACAGATAAGTGATGTTTGACGTGCGTATTTCTGCATAAATAAATTTTGTCGAGCCTGAAATCACTCCGTCAGATGATTGGTAAGTTAACTGTCCATTAATCTTTGTCTCGCTGTCCTTTTTCCCAACACTTAGGATGGAGCATTTTGCTGAATTTCTTCAGAGCCTCGGATCAGATCTTAAAAATATAAACGACTCGTTGAAGATGCACAAATATCCCAGTGAGATACAAATTTTAGACAGAAGAAAAAGTAAGTAGAGAAAATGCGTAGGATAGATGGGGCGTTTTTTATGCTCGTCAATTGCTCAGCGGACCAAAGGCTGAGGACGGGTCTGCAAAAGATGTAGATACTAGGGCAAACGAGGCGGCCGACATATCTGAGTACACTCCGATGTGCCTGAGAATGATTCAGGTAACGAAGGAAACAAATACGTAGAAAATAAATGTCTTAAAAGTAGGAGACTCTATCTATTATAGAAACCATCACAAGCGGGGCAAATTGGACATGAGGTGGCGGCCATATTATGTTGTAGCGGAGAAGACCGATCCAGTATCTTATAACATTAAGGATCAGTTATCTTTTTCGGTACTTAGGGCCCATACTGAACACTTTAGTGAAGCGAATATTCAGGAATAGATAATCCCCATTGATAACAGGCGAAAGAAAAAACTTAACAGCCGACATAACTGAGTACACTCCGATGTACCTGTGAACGATTCAGGGCTCGAAGGATATAAATACGTAGAAAATAAATAGTGACGCCAACGAAACGATTCAGAAGATGAGTCAGACATTCCAATGATGGAACGTTATATTGTAATCCTTCAAAGGAGGGCAATAGAAAAAGATAGAGCGTAATAGTAATAGTAGCAATATAATTAGCTACTCAGGTTCAAATAGTAGTGAGAATATGGAGGTATGTGCGACTAATATCAAGCAGGATTTTGATAGGTATCAGGGTGACAACCCGACGGATGAGAGTTCTGATGAGGATCATAGCTGTAGTAACCGCGATAGGGCGAAGATGAGTAGACGATCCCCACAAAAACGGGTGTATGATAATCGCAGTGACCCCGAGTCAGTCGACCATTCAACCGCGTCGTATTTAGGGAAAAGAGTGAGAAAATGGTGAACATATACCAACATCTAGTAGGAAGTGTGAGGACTGGTTTAACTAGTGTTGGAAATAATCTCATGTGTAATATAGATGAAAAGACAAGGGAAAAGGAAAATATAAGGGACTTAACCCACTCACAGAATTATCTTAAATGAAACTAAATTCTGGGTATGACGATAAACTTCATCCGCGTCCTGCGTAAGACGATAAACTACGTCCAACAGTATGGCCTCTGATCAGGAGATTTTGAGGAGCGTTGAACCATCTCTTAATTGCTGGTGTTCCTAGGTCCACCCTAGCCTGGGGTGGTAGTACCTGTTAGGGTCCCAGTTAATGGAAAATAGTTAACCCCCAAACAGTGGTCAAAACATTTTGAAAATGTAAAAATATGTTTTAATACCCGAAATACTTCGAAAAATTATTACCAACAATACATTTTTTAAAAATATTACCAGCTCTATATTTTTTAAAAACAAATATTATCAGCGTAGGAAAATTATTACCAGAAATAGATTTTCGAAGGAACACGTGTACACATCAACAGACCAGCTGCAATCTTCAGCTGAGCGCCGTGCTTCAGCCAAGTTTAGGCCCATTAAGCTCTTTACCGCTCAACACGGTGAGCCCGCAACAGCGGATGATATTACGTTGCAACTGGTCTATGTTAGTTGGATGAGACTCGATAAGAATTGCTGGGTAATCCTTACACTTCCTTCCACCGCTTTTTCATCACAAGTCTTTAATGAGTTATTCGGCTTTTGGATAGCAGCACCCTTGAGGAATATCTTTAAGGAAGCAGCAGGAAATACTCTAAAGCCAACCTCAAATATTACCAGAAATAGATTGTTTGTAAGATATATTACCAACAATAAAGATTTTGTCGACATTAAATAACCCATTGAGGTTGATATGCTGTAAAACAAAACAAACCAAACCAAACAAATCCTGTACATTTGTTCACCTAAAATGTGGGAGATCTGATATAAAAGGTAGTATTTCCAAAGGTCTTTAACACGTGTAAGTAAATGTAAATACAAGGAAATAAAAGCTACAGTTCTTAACTCTTGTCTCGTATTCATCTTTTGATTTTTAAATGTCTTCAGTGAACAACAAAAACAAAGGAAGTGACGGTGCCGTTCCAATACTTATGGAGGGGAATATATATATATATATATATATATATATATATATATATATATATATATATATATATATGTAAAAAAATGGATAATTTAACATGCCAATTGTTTTGGCAATTCTTGTTGAAATAACCTAAGATTTTCACAGAATGTAGAGAAACAGACAAAGATTGTATATCTAATCTTTTATTTCTGTTATCTCAATGAGAATATGCCAGAGAGAAAGACAGTAAAATCGACCTTGCTAACCGAACGCTCCTCTGTGGCCCAATCGGCTAAAGGCACGTCAGGCTATATGACAGTTCCGTAGAGGATACAGGTTCAATTCCTGTCGGAGGACAAATATTTTCTATGAAAAATTCTCGGACATTGAGGCCGGTAAATATTGTTTAACACTGTTTATTATAAACAGAGTATTTACCTAAATATTTGTATCTATAAAAAGAATGTATAAACATGAAAATGTCTCGATATTTTATAAAGAAACAAATGCTTATATTTTTTTTTTATATATATATATATATATATATATATATATATATATATATATGTATGTATGTATATATATGTATGTATGTATGTTCTAAAATTGACATAATTACGCAGGCCAATAATTTTGGTAATACTTCTTGAAATAACCTAACATTTTCACTGAATGAAGAGAAACAGATGAATATATTATATCTAATGTTTTATTTTTGTTATCTCAATGAGAATCTGCCAGAGAGATTGGTCGTGTGTTGTGGAGATGAAGAGAGTTTTCTGATGATAATTGTCTCCGTGGTCACTTGACCTGTCCTCGTGTGATTTATGTTTATGATGATATGTTAATGGACTGGTCTATGCTCCCTCTTCCTGCTAGCATTGATGAACTCAAGTAGAGAATCACTTCCGCAATGGGTGATGTTACTGGAGACCTACTACAGCGTGTTTGGCAACTACTACTGACTTGACGTGTGCCATGTCACGGGCGGTGCACATATTTAACACTTATGATATCGGTCGCAGAATAAACTGACGATGTTCAACACCTAAACTGTTCAATTTCATTGAGCTAGACTTAGTAGCTTTCCACATAATTGCTCTTAAAATGATGTCAAATTTTGGGGGACAGCCTATACATACATCTTTGATTTTTAAATGTCTTCTTGAATAACAAAAACAAAGGAACTGACCTTGGCGTTCCAATACTTGTGGAGGGGAATATACAACTTTTCTTTCAAACATAAATATTCTTTTGTTGAATATGACAGTCAAAGAAAGTTTGATGAATTTCTTATTGAGTCTCTCATGTATTCTTAAATTTTTCCGTTTGGTTGGCGTAAAGGTTTGTAAAAATTGTCCGTAGTGTCTGTTGTCCCAAACGTTTTCAAAAACTCGTAATTGTTAATTTCTGTCAGTTTATTTTCACGGTTCTCATTTAACATTTATTGTTTGTTTATCTATTATGATAGTATCGTTTATTCCGAGTCCCGCTAAAGGTTCGGGGTTAATGACATTTATCAAATTTGTTTGCGAAGATGTATTCTCTCCATTTATATCATTTACTTCAAAATTTGTTTTTGGTATGAATGATTCATGTAATGTATATTAAACTGCACCATATATATATATATATATATATATATATATATATATATATATATATATATATATATATATATGTATATATGATGTGATATATATATATGATATGATATATATATGATATTATATATATATGATATGGTATATATATGATATATATATATGATGTGATATATATATGATATATAATATATTATTTGTATATATATATATACATATATATATACATATATATATATATATATATATATATATATATATATATATATATATATATATATATATATATAACATGAAATCATCAAAAGCAAAATCATTAGCAAAATACAGCATATTCAGCAAATGACACACAAGTGACACACATGCGTTGTTTTCCAGTCCCAATACCGATTTTGAATTAAGACTTGTTTCCATTTGTGCTCTACGGTTGAGGTCTTTTCAATTATATTTTAGTTGTGCTTTAGAATACATTTTTGTCATCCCATAAGCGAAGAGCTATATCGCTATATAGCAATATTTATTTAGATTATTAATTTGCTATTGCATGGTGAAATGCATTGATACGCATGGAACCACGACTGTAATCGTGTAGCGATTTTGACTTGTTTTCGATGTAATATCCTAAAATAAAGTATATATATATATGCATACAGCTGGGATCCACCTCACAGTAATAGGATTGGCCGGTGTCAGCCATGAATTGAGACAGATGTGGAGCTACATGGCCTAACCCTGTTGCCTCCGCCTATTGCCTACGCTGTAGATATGTTTTATTTGTGTGGATTTATAATCTGAGAAAATGAACTAAGCATGTACGAGGCAACTGAAAGTGTTTCTTTTGTGCTCAGTGCGCCCAGGACCATGTTCAAGAATCCTACCATTTGTCAATTGACCTTGGAGATACCTGAGGATAATTAAAAATTCCTCGGCTTCGAGTTTTCATAGAGAAAACAAGGTTTCCTATTAATGAGAGTACTACGCTTTTCGACCAATCCTTTATGGATATGTTGCAGCTACTTGACGTATATAATGTGGTTGACGCGAGTAATTAATGTTTTACTCGGCTGTAGTGGTACTTAATCCTTACCAATTGTTTCCGGCTCTCACTAGATATTATGTTTATGCGAACAATAGTACGCCATGTTTAGCTTGGTTGTAAAATTTGTGTAATTGTGTGGATACAAATTGTATGAATATGAATTACGTTAGATTTATTTTCTAATCCCGACAAAATGATCCATAGCGTCTTCCTAATTATATTTCTGTATGACTGCATTCATGTAAAACTAGCAGCTAAGATTGGGTTATATGTTTACTCGATATACATGCATGAAGCAGGTCCATCTGGAGTGTATTTAGGGTGAATTTTTCAAAGTCTTTTAAAACAGCAGTTGCTCTTCTCTTAGATTGTATTGGGTGTATGTTCCAAACCAAATGGCGTGATGTACGTAAAATTAGACAGAATCTCTTGAACACTGTTAAATTGAGCTGCCAAAATTTCCACAGCTATCAAGACACCAACCAAATATAATATATTTTGTTTAATACAATCCATATATTTAGAGCTTTTAATGATAATCAACATAGCACAGGATTCCATATCTCTTTTACAAAATTTCCCTTGGCCAAAGATGTTTAATTAGAGATACAAAATAGTACTATAGTGATATGTCCCGGAAAGGTATATATTTGTTCAAAGTAGCTAGGCGGTTTTGGCTACTGTAACCAGGTTGGATAATTTAGCAGGTAGCCGTAATGGACGGGTACTTGTCGTAGTCGTAGGCAATATGGTTAGGCTTAGGCGTAGGCCATAGGCGTAGGCAATAGGCGTAGGCCATGTAACTCCACATCAGTCTGTATTTATGGCTGACACCAGCCAATCATATTACTGTGAGGGGGAACCCAGGTGTATGCATATTCATTACATCATATAGTATCAATGTAAAAGAGTATTTAAAAATTTCTCCCCATTTTATGCAGGTAATATTCAAAGAAACCAATACTTATCAGTATTTTTACTGTTTTATCTGAATTTATTAAGCATTTTTGTTGATATTCAGATTTAACTAAAATACGTAAATAAAACGTTAAAAAGATTCCATAAATATCCAATGGTGTTACATTTAATATAATGAGATCAATTACTATGCAGTATATCACACAGGCTCGCCAGCAATTACCTAGTCTTCTGTTCCATCAAGCCTCTGCAAATTTTAAAGAGTCGCTATAACAAAGGCTTATAATTGAAATGAAATGCAAATACACAATAATAGGTGATGAATGCAACTTATACACTCGTCTCAGAATGCACAGATGAGTACATAGTTTTCTAGGAATCCGTATAATGCACTCAAATTCAATTCTTTCATTTTTATCAGATTCGGACACATATTCTTAACTCGTAGAAGCGTTATATTTTCGTGGAAGCTTTATATTTTTAGAGTTTTGTTTAAGAATAGAATGAGTAGAATTCCATTACTGATGGAATTAGAAAAGAGACGTAGTCACTTTGCCTCTGTAGATATGTTTAATTTGTGTGGAATTATAATCTGAGAAAATGTACTAAGCATGTACGAGGCAACTGAAAGTGTTTCTTTTGTGCTCAGTGCGCCCAGGATCATGTCCACGAATCCTACCATTTTGCAATTGACCTTGGAGATACCTGAGGATAATTAAAAATTCCTCGGCTTCGAATTTTCATAGAGAAAACAAGGTTTCCTATTAATGAGAGTACTACGCATTTCGACCAATCCTTTATGGATTTGTTGCAGCTATATAATGTGGTTGACACGAGTAATTAATGTTTTACTCAGCTGTAGTAGTACTTATATAAGTTAAGTAACAACTATCATGTCAGCACCGAGCAGACCCTTGACTTTCTCTAACCAGGATAAACGTCTGTACCTTCAACGAGGGTCCCTACCTTGAATGTCTACTGGGACTAGTTCCGGAAAATGTAATTGATATATAAAATTGTTGTAGAGTAGGACTCGGTGTACTCTTACTCTTCCCTACTACTTTGATAATGAACTGATTCTATTATGATTATAGTAGGTAGCCTCATTAGATTAGGATTTGAGTATTTAATAAACCTCTTCTTTGTGCGCTCTACCTAGTCTTCTGTTCCTTCGATATTCTACGGCCTTCTTAATTCTCGGCTATTTTGTACATAGACATTACACTAACAATCTATCGCTAAAAATGCTGGAAAATCTTCAGTTTTAATAATACCTGAATTGTTCTGTCAGACTCTATCCTAACAAGAATAAAATCAAAGCAATGTTTGAGTAATGTTGCCATATCTAGGTTCGCTCAGGCTAATCATCAAATGAACTATATTCCTTATTTCTGTCTGTTCGAACATTTGAACCAAGGTGGTGCCATACCTCGTACATGGTACGGGGTATCATTGTCATTCATTTCATATTCTATTGGTCAAAAGAGCGTTCTATCCAGACAGCTTCATGCTGAGAAAAGATACTTTGTGAAACAGACTCCCGAGAAGATGCTTCCCCTATCATCACAACGTCAAAAGTCAACCCTTATCTATCCTCATAATCAGCAATTACTTTCACCTCTTACACCCATATAATCTCACTGAGGAACATAATTGGTAATTTGGTTTTCTATTTTGATATAGATTTAGACTTCTGAAGATCTTTTGGGACCAGCTAACTTAGTAACTGCGTCGAGAAGACATATTCTCGTTGGGATATTAATCTAAAAAAGAAAAATTAACAAAAGTTCGTTCATTCCAAAATGGATCAACAGGACCATCAATGATCTCGGTGAGTGATCTTTGACCAGAATGGCAGCGATCTTTTCTTCACCTCTTCTTTCCTACGCCATTTATTCTAATCACTTTTCACTTCACCGGCATGATGCCAGGAAGAACTTAAAGAGAAATGGAGTCAACCGTTGGTGAGACATGCATTATTTCTAACATTTAATCACGTCATTACCGTGCAGTCTGGGCCAGATTAGAACCAGAAGAATACTTCGACCGTACACGACGAAGAAGAGACGCTAGAAAAACGGGCAATGAATTCAATCAGGCCTAATGATTAACGAATCAGCCTTAGCTTGACTGATGTCAGTTTCTGATAGCTACTAAACTACTGACGCGACTGATAATAATCATTATGACATTATGTCAGATTTTATTAAGCAGGTCAGTATTTATGCATCAGAATATGTATTAAGCCGCTAGCAACTAGAAAATTCTCAATATATATTTACATTAAATATTAATACAAGGTCCTACTGGACGTAGACTGGGTCAACAGTTTTTTACGTTTATTAACAGATCGCGATAGCTATGAGGAAGATGTGATTAAATATACTTTTATGTTTAAAAAATTATTCAGTATTATTATTGTTTAGGCAATAAGCATTATAACAGTATACATAGCCATATTGTGGAAAAAGGTATTTTCGACTATATACGCATTTGTACGTATTCATGGTCATTTTTTAGCTTTTATTAAAATCGACTTGCTTGCACATGTTGTTATGGATAATATTATACATTATATCGCAGCATGGCCCGGCGTTGCCCGTGCTTGATTCAAAAATCGTACGACTCATACAGCAATCGCTATCACTTGACTTAAAATATTTTTGCCCTTCCTTGCCTTTAAAGGAGTCCCCTTTTTCGTGCTGATGTTGCTACATGCCTTACTTCTTGCCTATCTCACACTGTGATTTTTTTCTAAGCTCTACACTAAACATTAAATCTGTTACGAAAACGAACTAAACAAAATGATCACAAAATGATCAGCTTTAAAAAAGCACTCGTAACTGGAAAAACCGAATGAAAAAAGAATGTTAACAACAAATAATTTTTCACACCCAACCCAGTTCTGCAGAATCAGAATCAAAGTTTAAGCAAGCGAATGAGCCAATTGGAGTAAAGTGCCATGCAGATTTAAGTTTTTCCCACTTGTGACGATTGCTGCTATCGATTCTTTTTGCATGTTAGCATGCTAGTTAACATTCGTGTCAGTCATCTGTTGGCTCTCACGCTGGCCAATAGAATCTTCCTGCCTATTCGTGGCAGTCAGCTATAGGCTCTCACTCTGGCCAGTAGAAAATAGCCGCAAACTACATGAAAACTGACGTAGAAGCATGACAAATCTATTATTTCCACTATCGATGGGAGTTGGGAAATGCGAAGTCGGTCTTGCGCATGTACATTTTGGTGCAAATCCGTCGAAAATTGCGGCCGTGCATTCTTTTTTTTTTCACACACACACACACACACACACGCACGCACGCACGCACACACACACACACACACGCACGCACGCACGCACGCACACATACACACACACACACACACACATCCTGCCTTTTATAGATAGAGATTACTATTTTTTTTAATTAATAACTATTTGTCCTCAGTTGTTGGCATTAAAACTATCTGATGATGTCTTACAATTTTGGAATAATGCAATAATAAAAATTGTAACACAATATCAGATTTTATTATGCAAGTCAATGTTTTCGTAATAAAATTTGCATTAACCCACCGATTTAGAGAAATCTTTTCAAGATATATTTAGATTATATATTACTATGTTTATATTGGACATAATGGGAACTCTGGATTTTCAATTGACATTACGTAATAAATAGATCCACCCTGGAATTATTTCGCTCTCTCACATTTTATTATGGATTTCATTGTTTTCCGATAAAATATTTAATGAAACAAAAGAATTTGTTTTTCTTTAATACCATGTCCACTCAGAATTGAAACTGCCATTGCTCACTACAAAATGACTTCATATCAAGAGCAATTTCTTCTTGAAAATAAAATGAATATTTTCCTGTTCACTTTTCAACGATAATGACATAATATTTACTCTCTGCCACCCACGACAAGAGTCTCAAATCTTCTCTTCTATGTAAAACCATTGGTAGAAAGAGAATAGAGGAAGTCATTATTTTTCCCAAAAGCAATAGGGCGGAAATAAACGCAAGAAAATAAGCCGAAATTTGAACAGTGTTCATCCATTCGATTTTTCTGGGGTGATAACTTTAATTCTATTCCCTTATTTTTAAGCATTCAATCCTAGGCAAGGCGGGAAGCCACTGGCACGCAAAGGGTTTCAGAGAAGGAGCAAGAACAAAGAGGAGTGATAGAGGAAAGGACGACGAGATGGTTAGGGGATAGATCAGGGCATCTGGAGACGTCGATTGACGTTACATTTAAATAGTTGGAGATTATACTTATCAGGAAAACAAGAAATGGGGAGGGAGTTCCACAGGCGAGGTGTGTGAGATATGAAGCTATTAGAGTAGAAGAGACGGCTACATTTAACAGTTTGGTCAGTGAAAGGGTGAGAGCGAGATATCAGCCTAGTTGAGCGCTTAAGTTCATGAAGTCTGGGAACGAGCGAAATCAGGTCATCCGAGCAGTTACCGTGAAAGTATTTGTAAAACAGGCAACGGCACGTCTGTGAGAGAGCGGCCGCAAACGAGATGCCAGGTCAGGGCCAATTACGTTGCATATTGGATTTTATCAAGGACCTTGAGACAATTAGAAGGGGCTCCAGACCATATATGGCAGCAATACTTCATGCAAGGGCGAATGGTTGATTTGTAGATTTGAAGGATCGACTCCGGCGAGAAAATTTTCCTGGCGCGGCACAGGGAGCCAACTTTCCTTGCGGTGGAAGAAGTAATTGACTCCGGGTATTCGTTCCATCTCAGGTCAGCGGACAATGTGAGACCGAGCAGTCGCAAAGAGGTGCGCGCGTGGAGTTGAGCGTCAGACATTCTAATGGAAGGCAGGGATGGTTCTCTCTGGTGAGTAATTGAGAGCAGTTTTGTTTTTAGGCATTAAAGTTAACCAGCCAATACCTGCCCCAGTCCACAACCGATTGGAGGTCCTTTTCAAGACAAACGGCCAGGTTAGTTTTGTCGGCGACAGTAGATTTGTTTTTGAAGTAGTGGAAAATAGTAGTGTCGTCCGCATAGATGCCTACTTGGGAACCTATGAGATCAGGAAGATCGTTAATGAAGATAAGGAACAGAGTAGGGCCTAGGATATAGCCTTGGGAAACACCTGCGTTCGTGGGATAGGAGCTGGGGGAGAATCCGCTGAGAACGAGCTTCAATGTACGGTTCGAGAGGAATGATTGTATTAAGTCGAAGAATCGACCTGTAATTCCATAACATTCCATAACCCTGAAGCTTACGAAGAAGGCCGGAATGCCAAACCCTACCAAACGCTTTGGAGAAATCAAGAGCCACGGCACGAAAACTTGTAAGTATAAATTTAAATGAAGTATATGCAATGTTTGATAAAGTACGTCGCAAAAATGTGGGAGGGAAGCTTGATATATTTGGGAAGGATATTGAAATAATCCGAAACTAATAGAACTGATCTTCTGCATACGAATAGAAAAATGACTTCAGTATATATACAAAGAAAAGAAAGGAGTTTAAAACAACGATGGGTTTCTCAACGCAATGATTCAAGCTTTACAGTGAGCTGATTCTGAGTTTATCAACAACCTATTATTCATCGATCCTCTAAAATTATATGCTATCATTAATGAACAGTTTGACATATTAAAATATGTTTCCAGTATATCATGATGCCATTTGGACAATTATAAGCATGATGTTCTGGAAATGAAGACAGACATAACGGACGATAGCAAAGGGATAGAGTTTCTCCGTGAAGAATCTATGGAAGAAGTACGTAGCAGTATTTATAATTACGTGGAAATTCTACAGCTGGACAGGACACTCTAATGACAAGATGAAATCACTGATGCGACTGGATTATATTCGGCGTTATAAGAAGATTTGTAGATCCGAATTGAACGGGGTAAATTTAATTTCAGCTATCAATTATTGGACCGTTGCGTTATGAAGAATGGTTTAGGCGTTGTTGAATGGAGGAAAGAGGATTTAATAAACTTGAACGGAAGGAAACGATCATTAATGAGTTTTTAGATAATAGGAATAATGTGGCCAGGCTCTACAGATCCTAACATGTGTCTGGAAGAGTTTTGATATTTGTAGAATAGTATGTCACATTCCCTGATAGCTACAATCTTCAAAAACTAAAATTCAACTTCGATCGTGTTGCGGTAGGATCCACCTAATTTGCATAGTGGAGTACCGACGATATAAATATGGTTGGTACCGGAAGACATGGAGGCGAATCATGAGATCCAACTAGAGACTCTGCCCGACTGCGACTTAGTCAACACATTCTCCAGGAACGGTCTTCCCAGAAATATACAAAAAACTATATGTAAATATCGTGTACACTTTCTTGTTTCAATACATTTTGTTCTAAGTACATTTTGTGTTGCATTATTATTCCATGCATTAGTCAAGTTTCAACAAATCGCCATCTTCTGCCTTCTTGACTCCCTTTAAATAAACCTCATTATTCTCACTTTTCTCTTTAATTTTTACTCCCTATAACACCCCCCACTTCACATTAGTGGCTTTATCGCCTTGCTTGTGGTTAAATGAGTAAAATAAAATTAAATTAGTGCTTCAATCATTAAAATCTAGTGGAATTTAAGTATTTATTTTTGTATTTACTTTGCATTATATTTTTTTCTAGTGAATGATAAAAGTGTCACAAAATGAAAAGGTAATTGACGAGATAGAAAGTTTGATAGAAAATCCGAGGAGGATATATGGTGCGGGAGAAATCATTGAGCAGAGACCCAAAATCGCCGGGATTACACTCCTCCCCAGTTTTCTTAAAAGGTCGAAAGGTTTATCACTTGTTTCCTGTTTAGGATTGTGTCGCCGTTTCCTTCTAAAGTCTTCACATTCTCTTTTACTCCCAGTAGCCCCCCCCCCTTGAGTCTTAGTTGGTTTATCGCCTTGCTTAGAGTGAACTCATTGAAAAAAAAGCCATCCATCCTGACAAGAATTTGGAGAGTAATTTTCATAACAGGACACTGTAGCCCAAGAAGAATTATGAATGGATCATGACAGACTTTGCACTACGTTGGGAAAAGAACAGACAGGCTAATGTAAACTTGGATGGCAACTGGTCTACCACAGAAAGAAATGGCAACCTACTGCAGGAAAAATCTGCCTCGTCAGTCATGTATGGAAACGTACATGATCGCCCAAGTGTGTGTGATGCAGGGCACATAAATGAATGAACTGAAATGAATAATAGCTTGATGGTTCCACCGCAAGCAAAATATTATATTTCTTTTAGTTTCTGTCCTGAAGATTTATCCTTGTAAGTCCACCGACTTTTCAGTTGAAAATTGTCGTATGTTGGTGTATTAAAATTTTATTTTTAATTGCTGAATGGCAGTTAGGACATTTTATTCATCATTATATTTAGTCTCGGGAACGGTAATAAGTTAACGGCAGATAGTAAGCGTCTAATTCAAATTACTAATTTACATATCAAAGGCGACAAACATTAATGAAACGTGTATATTCATCTGATCTATGACATTGTTCTGTTAGATTTTACAAAATTAAGAATTGACCACCTTGTCAAAAAACAAACATTTCAAAGAATCGAACTCGATAGGATGTCTTCATTAACTTATTTATACAGATATTTATAAAATTGAAGTCATTTGCTCCAATATTTAAAGCTATATATATGAAAATGAAAATGATGATGTTTCCATATATTCATCCCCCCACCAAAAAAAACGATGGTAAAGTACAGGGTAGTTTTTAGAAAAGCAATATCTATAAAAATAAGAAAAGAACCCTTAAACTGTAGAATAGAAAAGGATAATAAACATTCTGGACAAATTTAATATTACACCCCATCTGTTCCCTTAAGATTTCTATATTAACTGTGCCCGGTAGATGCTGTATATTCACCCACTCCTAATTTCTAAATATAAGAGTGATTCCATCAAAAAAACATTTATTCATCAGATTTTTCTCTGAAAAAAACACTCAAGTAATATATTGTGTTTATACTTTGTCATTTACTTAGCAAACATTAGTATATATTTATATAAATAGGACCAACAGCCAGACTACCCACACAAATCATTTGACTCTAGTGTTGTAGGATTGTGATTTTATCATGCCATCCCATAAGTTCTGTCCGAATTTTGATAAAGAAAACAAGTGACCAAATGTTACATTTAATTACAGATTCAATCAACAATTTATTTTCCCTGATTATCTATGACTTCCTTCCATCTATTAACAAGCTTACTAATAGACTTCTTTTGGCTTTGATTCGAAGAACTCACAAATGTCAGTTTTAACCTCTTCCTGTGTTACAAAAGCTGGTTATTCCAAATGATTCTGTAAGCTACAAAACAAATGGTAGTCTGAAGATCGGGAGAATAAGGTGGATGAGGAATTTTCTCCCAACCAAGTTCTTCGATCTTTTGTGACGTGATTCTTGCTGTGTGTGGTCTCGCATTGTCCTGATAAAACATCAACCGTTTTCGATTTACTAGAGCAGGTCTTTTTTCCTCAAAGCTTGGTTCAAACGCTCTAATTGCTGATAGTATATTTGAGCATTAATTGTTGCATTAGGTAGTAAGAATTCAAAGTGGATTATTCTTTAGCAATCCCATCAGATTGAAAGAAGAACCTTTTGCCCATGAAGTTCCCTTCTCGGCTGTGGCTGGGGTCCTTCCACTTTACCAAGCCACTGTCTCCGACGCTTAACATTTCGATAAAAGATCCATTTTTCGTCGCCAGTCACAAGTCTATCCAAAAAAGTTGAAACAAGTTGGCGAGAATGGAGAGAAGAGCAGATGTCAACTCGGGATTTGAGGTTGTTTTCAGAAAATTCATGAGGCACCCATTTTCCAAGTTTAGGAACTTTTACAAGTTATTGAAGATGACGATGAACAGTTGTATGGTTTGAACTGAGAATCACTGCCAATTCTTCAACTGATAAAGCAGGATTTTCTTCAAGGGCTGCTTCAAGAAGCTTTTCATCTAACTAAACTGGACGTCCGGTTAGATCTTCATCTTCAAGGGTGAAATCTCCACCTCTGAATTTTGCAAACCATCTTCTGCAAGTTCTTTCATTCACACATTCCTCTCCATAAACCGTATGAATGTTTCTAGCTGCTGGATTTCCTTTCTTGAACTCATAAAGCATTATGTGCCTCAAATGATTCTTGGGTACTTCCATGTTAGCAGGGTTTTACTCAAACAAAATTTAATTCTATTGTTCTCTGAAATAAAATCTGATCAGTTTAAATGCATCTAAACATAAAAATAATGTTCATTTCCATTAGACATTATAAAATACTCTTTAAATTTCGTTCATTTTAACAAAAAGTTAAAATTCGGACAGAACTTATGGGATGACCTAATAGAAGAGCCGAATGCAGAGAAGTGGGACGCAGTATACCAAAAGGTACCCCCAAACGATCCTCCGCAGGTTTTGAACTCAGAGTTGTCCTCTTAGAGTGTTTGATACAAACAGCTAAAAGGCCCAGTCTGTGTTGCTATTTATCCATAGTGAGGATAAACTGGGCGGAGAAAATCTGGATTTATACTATTTCCAAGTGAATGTAATGAACTCGACTGAAATTTGAACTCGGCTCTCCGATTCCTCAATCTGAGCCTCTATCAATTGCTCCATCATTCATATTCATATATACGGCTGAGCATTATAAAAGAGCGCTGGTTCTAACGGTAATATTTTCCTACGAGGCAGTTGCATTGTCAAACCTTGCCATAAAGTATATTTCTTTATTAAGAATTTCAAATTCTAATTCTGCAAGACGTACATTTACACTACTTAACAACTGGGAAACCTACACAAACACTTAAACACACACACACAATATATATATATATATACATATATATATATATACATATATATACGTATACAGACATACATGTACACACATAGAGACATATATATATATATATATATATATATATATATATATATATATATATATATATATATATATATATATATATATATATCCTTACTATGTCCTGGACATTGAGTTCTACCTGGATCATATCCTCTTGGAATTATTTTTATACATATATGTATGTGTATATATAATTGCATATGTATGTGTATATTTACCACTAATATTGTATATATATATATATATATATATATATATATATAATATTACACATTGAGTGATGGTGTTACTATAATAATGCTCCATGTAATATAACAATGATATAAATTATATATTAATAAATGTACATTTTTCCTCACCGGTACCACCACTCAGAGCTTCATACACATCCCAATCCTCGGGTGTTAAACTGAGTTGCAATTCATTTATAGTTAGAAATCAAAATGAAGTCGTGTTATCTCACTAAGTTTTGGACATATATTAGCTAGTAAATATTCAATCTTTCTTCGTTCAATATTCATGGATATCTACTGCTTAAGAACGAACATATATCGGTTTCACCAATTCCTTTCTACATTTCCTGTCAATCATATTCACTACCTCCAAATGCACCACCCACTTCGCTAACAGAGAATCTTGCATTCTTCATCAGATCTTTTTGACTGACTTTCCAGCATCACAAAATTAAGAACTTAAAGCAAGTAACAGAAACCCGATCACTTGAAGTTTTCCAACAGCAACACCAACCAAAATGGATAGCACATGAAGGGAAGATAATTATATAATACTGATCTTCCACACTACCGTGGACTTAAAGCTAGAAAGGAAAACCCCATTAATATTTGAGAGAGAGTGATAACAAGTATTGAACATGAGAAGTCTACTTTCATGAAAAATATTGTAAGAGAAAGATTTTATAAATATCAACGAACAGTAATGATAGCTGGTTGGTTAATAATGATTTTTCAAGCGTAGCTTAGATGTGGCACAAGGGCGAATGTATGAGACACCCACTGCGGATCGAACTCACTATTCAGCCGTAACTGTTTTAGCGAGACAAGCTTGCTAAACATTACACAACGCCGAGGTGCCCAAGCTATTTTGTTAATATATACCGAATATTTGCTGGACAGAACCGGCTAAATTCAACAGTAGCATTAGCTTTTTATCCATGTATATATTCTAGTCTGAACATTTCAGATTTCCCATAGAACTAATGGTTTATCACAGTATTGTTATATTATTCATATCTACGAAGTTGCCAGACAGCTGCAGACTGTTTCTTGAAGAGATCTTCAAACGTACGAGTGAAATGAGGACGACTTTTAAGAGTAAGCAGTTTGAAAGTGTAAATGCTAAATTGAAGGAAGGTTCGTTGGAATTGTTACTCAGCGGGATAAATCACGTGGGCAATTTATATCACTCAGTCGCCATTCTTCTGGTATCTGATATATTTCCGAATGTCATACATGATTATACCGCATAAAAAACACATGTTTAGTTCGGTAAAAGGTAGAATTTTGCGATTGATTACGACATCCCATACATTATAGATCTTATGCTTGATAAGTATTTTGTAGTAAAAAACGGCATATGCAAAGTTGGATCGAAGGTTCGTAAACGTTATATGGACTTCCAAATGTTAACTGCAGACTATTTTATTTATAGAATATCGCATTTTGTAAAACGGATTTATTTTTTCTATTAAACATTTATTATGTCTTTTCTTAATAATTTTCTTTTTTTTGGTCATTTTTTTATACATTCTGACAGTTTTTCTGCATTGAATTTAAGGTAAGACCTATTTTCAGAACGGCTTGTTAGCAAAAGATTCATATAGCCTTTTCTGGAATTAATTTACGGTAAATCCTTATCCAATTTACCAGAATGTGTTGAAAGTAAAATACCATAGGATATTTTATATATATCTTTGTTTTCCATGTCGACAATATGTATATAAAATATCATACAGTATTTCCTCTTTCTGAAATGTCTGTCCAAAGCATAACTTGTCCCAGTTTCTCAAGGATTTTCCTGTTTTCAATATATTTCCAGCACTAGAACAAAGTAAAGAATAAATTGAAAAGATTTATTGGACAATGAATAACGTCAAACATTAATGCAAATCGAATGATTTGACAATTCCCGTGGGAGATCTGAATGTCAGAGTAAGTAATGCATGGAATATGATCAGGTAGGAGCCAACACCTAGCTTTAAGAAAACACAATACCTATATGACTACATAAGTATATATAAGACACTCAATCATGCAGTTTTACGCTGCAAAACATACCCACGTTCCGACAGCCTCTTTCACAAGAAACCCTTTCGCACAGACGAAACTTTTCAACATCTTTCTTGAAGACTTAACCTTCCATATTCTTCGTCACAGTTGTAAAGTTCCAAACGGTTTGCCACACACAACATTTCAACCTGTTTTTCAAAGACGAAATATTCCAACATCTGTCCCACAGATGTAACGTTCCAACCTCTTTCCCATAGATTAATGACTCAAACGCATTCCCTTAGACATAACGTTACAGAGTCATTCTCATAACTTAACCCCTTCTAAGATATAACATTCCAACATCTTTCTCACAGAGGTAACATTCCATCCTGTTTCCCACAGACGTAATGTCCCAACGTCTTTCACAGAGCCGTAACAACTGAACCATTTTCACACAGACGTAACATTCCAACCTCTTTTCCCCACACACTTCAACTCCCAAACTCTTCCTCTCAAACATAATATCACATCCTCTTTCCCACAGACGTAACGTTCCAAGAATTTATCGGCAGACATAAGGTTCCAGACTCTTTCAAATAGACGTAAAGTCCCAACTTCGTTCCAATAAACTAGACGCCCGAACTGCCTTCTCACAAACGGATCATTCCAACCTCTTGAACCTAGATGTAACGTTCTTAACCTCTTTATCACAGAGGTATTTTGTCTTCCTCTTGGACACAGATGTAATGATTCCAACCTTTTCTCCATAGATGTGTGCCTTCCTCTTGCACACAGACGTAACGTTTCCAGCATCTTTCCCATATATGTATTGTGCCTTCCTCTTTAACACTGACGTAACGTCACAGCCTCTTTCTTACATATGCATTGTGCCTTCCTCTTTCACACAGACGTAATGTTTCCAACCTGTTTCTCACAGATATATTGTGCCTTCCTCTTTCACATAGACATAACGTTACCATCCTCTTTCTCACAGGTGTATTGTGCTTTTCACTTTCACACTGACGTAACGTTTCCAGCCTCTTTCTCAGAGATGTATTGTGCCTTCTTCTTTCTCACAGACGTACAGGCACAACCTCTTTCTTACATATGTACTGTGAATTCCTCTTTCACACAGATGTAAAGTTTCCAACATATTTTCCATAGAAGTAATGTGCTTTCCTCTTTCTCACAGACGTAACGCCCCAACCTTTTTCTCACAGATGTATTGTGCTTTCCTCTTTCACACAGATATAAATTTTCCAACCTGTTTCCAATAAACGTGACGTTCTCAGGACGTAATTTTCCAACCTCTTTCCCTCAAACGTAATGCCGCAATGTGTCTCATTCTGTAGTCCTTCCAGCGGAGACGCATGTAATTTAGGACGCAAAAGGCATCGTCCACGGACTGGATTCGCCTTCATTTACTCAGTGTTCCAAATGTAGAAAGTTCTATCCGGACACAAATGTAAGTTAATGACCCCCCCCCACCGACATGGTTGTTACCCTGAAAACGCCAATCTTGATTCCTTAACGTCAATATTCAATTATCATCCTTCTTCTTTGTATTGGTAATCATCATTTATTTCTCTCTCACTCTCTCATGTGCCATAACTCATTCGGTATTTCTATTTTAAACTGCAACTCTGGGCGTTGAGTGGCTCTTACGTTCTGTGCTGAGCGAACATTTAATATGAAATTGTGTAGTGTTAATTAAAAAGAAACAAGGTTGAGTTAAACACATTTGAATGAAAGCTGTAGATCTTTTTAATCTTTAAAAAATGAACTGACTGTATTTATAGAAAATCTTGAATTATAACCGAATTAACGGAAAAATATTAAAATATCCATTGGTTTTATTCTTTTTACTGGGCTAACCTTTATGCATGCAAATATTTCAATGTATAAAAATAAAAATCTTAACTTTTACATTGTCTGAAATTTCTTTCAGGATAATTAACAAATATTATTATATAGGAATAAAGTGTCGCTGTCGAAAACTTGAGTTTGATCATAGATCGCCAGTGAGCAAACACAGGCGATCCCATTTTTGAATTAAGTAGACCGGGTGACTATAGAGGAAACGCATATATGGAAGGTATCGGGACGACTAACGATCGCTATTTTTAGTCTATCCTCTATACTACACGGATAGCCATTTCTAGTCTGTCCTCTATTACCATATGGACCGCTATTCTCTACTCAGTTTCACTATAGTATTTCTCTATTCAGATCACTATACGGGTTACTTATCCAGCGAGTATTATCGAGCAAATACTATTAGTGCGAGATTATTCAAGGCGTCTGACACCAGTATTGTTCAACGGCGTTGCTATAGTTGTATCTGCGATTACAGTGACTCTACTACAACGAGCATTACGGAAGTGATGAGTATTCTTTAGCATCACAAAATTAGCAATGAGTGTTCGTTGACATCACAAAAAATATAATTATATATGTTGCAACCATAGTACACAAAATATTTACTGTTTACCTAACTCTAGAATGAAACAATTTGAACAGCAAACGAATTTTCATTTACTTATAAATTTCTACAAAGTCCTTGACATTTAGTAAATCATTTACTGTAACAATATATGGTAATATATTTGTGTTGTTCTAGTTAACAAGTTTCACTAATTAACAAAATTCCATTGCATCTACGTTAATGCTTTTTTTAATAATTTCACCCCAAGCAAGGTGTGAATGCCACTAATACGCAGGGGTTACAGAGAGTGAATGCGATTGAAAAGACTGAGTAGGGGGGTGAAGAAATGATAAAACGTGAACGGTGTTCCAGACAGAAGAAGATGGCGATTGATATTTCATTTAAATAATGGAATATTGCAGTTATAATGGAAGAAAGTAAGATGAAAATAGCTCCAGTATCGGGAAGTGCGAGAAAAGAAACTCTTGGAGTAGAATGGCGGTTACATTTAACTGTTTCAACCTAAAAGGGTGGGTCCAAGATGCCAATCTACTAGCACGCCTAAATTCATGTAGTCGGTGAAACAGGGAGAAAAGCTCGTCAGAGCAGTTGCCATGAAAATATTTGTAGAAAGGACAGAGGGAAGCCGCATCGTATCTGTGAGAAAGGGACTGAATTGTGATGCCAAGTCAGAATCGATTATATTGCAGATCCTTTTTGAGATTTTGTCAAGAAATTCTAGATGGACAGCTCGGACACTGGACTAGATATGACAACAGTATTCAATGTACTTTCGAATGGCAGTTTTGTAAATGTGCAAAATGGTCTCCGACGAGAAAAACTTCTTGCACGACACAACGAACCAGCTTTCCTTGCAGTAGATGCAACGGTTGATTCAAGGAGGTTGTTCTAAAACGTGAGGATGAGAAGGCGTTATGAGACGCCCTCCACGAGTCGAGCAACAGACATTCTGGTGCCGGGCTGGGAATTTTCTCTATGTAATTAAATGAGAGCAGTTTAGTTTTGGAGACATTGAAATTCACCATCTATTCCCGGACCCTTCTCAAGAGCAGCTGTCAGGTTCACTTTGTCAGCTCTGACGGATTTGCCATTGAGACAGGTTGTAAATGGTAGTGTCATCTACATAAATCCCTACGTGGGAACTGAGGATATCAGGAAGATCATTGAAGATCAGATACAGCGTAGTACCCAGTATACAGTCTTGGGGGACAACAGCGTTCGTGGGAAAGGATCTGGAAGCGACCCCGTTCAGAAGGACCTTCCTCTCACGATTAGATAGGAATGATTGGATTAAATCAAACAATATTCTTGTAATACTGTATCTATGGTGCTTACGTAGAAGACCAGCATGCCAAACCCTGTAAAACAGTTTTACTTTGTTGATATTTATTTTTTGTAAATCCAGCACTTTCACTAATAAAAACTGGAAAGCTTTGATATCTACAAACATACCCAGTGGATTTAAGATGTTTTAAACAGATTGGACTCTTGAAATGATAAACGATGTTATGAGGTTTTTTTTCTCTACATGAGAGTGCCATAGAAAAAGTATCCTGATATATATATATATATATATATATATATATATATATATATATATAAAAGTATCCTGATATATATATATATATATATATATATATATATATATATATATATAAAAGTATCATCCTGATATATATATATATATATATAAAAGTATCCTGATATATATATATATGTATATATATAAAAAGTATTATCCTGATATATATATATATATATATATACATATATATATATATATATATACATATATATATATATATATATATATATATAAATATATATATATATATATATATAAATATATATATATATATATAAATATATATATATATATAAATATATATATATATATATATATATATATATATATAAATATATATATATATATATATATATATATATATATATATATATATATATATATATATATATATAAAAGTATCATCCTGATATATATATATATATATATAAAAGTATCATCCTGATATATATATATATAAAAGTATTACCTGATATATATATATATAAAAGTATTACCTGATATATATATATATATATATATATATATATATATATATATATATATAAATATTATCCTGATATATATATATATATATATATATATATATATATATATATATATATATATATATATACAGTTTTATATTGTTACTTTCTTGTTTTTCTCGACTCACTTTATTTCCCTGCAATCGTAGTTATCAAGGGTCATCAATTATTAAGTTTAACTAGAAACTTTGTGATCACCTGCAAAAACAAATCTACTTCTTAACAGACAGACATCTGCTGAAAACAAATCTTTATTTATTTACACGCAGAGACAACCAAGCGCAGAGCACAGGAAAAATGTTCAGGAAAAAAAGGCAAACTGCTGATAACCTCCAAAGTTTTAACCTCATGAATTTATTAAATTCAAAAAGAATCCTGAAATGTCCAAGCAATGAATTCATAATAACCTGTTTTTGAAAGAAATCTAACCAAACATTACGTTGGAAATGATAACAGGGAAAATCAAATTATCCTTCGACCTACTAGATTGACGGGATGCTATTGTTACAAAATGCTTGTGATGAAGAATTGATTACGCACACATGTTCCACTCAAAGAACAGTCTTTTGACTGCAATTAATCTCCTCAAGCGACAGAAACAGCTGGAGTATATAAGGTGTGTGGTGGCATCGCGGGTCGTTATTCCTTGAGCCTTCTTAAAACGTAGTTAAAGGCTAAATGTATATTTTAAAGTCCAACTGTGCACTGTGACCATAAAATGTTGTTCGAAAGTCGCCCGGCGCTAATTAATGCAAAATAATGTTATTACGTCCAGAAAAAAAACTCATATATACGAGGGTCATTCAATAAATAAGGTGAGGTTTTCGATATAAGGACTTCTAATACATCTTTGCACAGCTTCCGTATTCCCTCAGCGTAAAGATCTTTGGACTGATGTCTCAGCCAGTCGCTCACAACCCTTTTGACTTCATCGTCACTTTTAAACTTCGTGCCTCTCGTGATCGCTTTCAAGGGACCAAACAGGTGAAAGGAAAAGGGACAAGGTCTGGGCTGTAAGGGGGATGAGGGAGCAGTTCCCAGCCCAGCTCGTTGATGGTCTGCACCGTTTGGGCTGCTGTGTGAGGCCTTGCGTTGTCATGATGCAAGATGACTCCTTCTGACTGATGACCCCTACGTTTGTCCAAACAGATAAGCTCAAAGTCCTTGCAATGTCATCAACTGTCACCCTTTTGTCAGACTGAATGAGGTCATTGACTGATTCGATCACCTCAGGAGATCTCACTTCTGTAGGCCTCCCAGGCCTGTCTTCATCTTCAACACTGCTCCGTCCTTCTTTAAACAATTTAGCCCACTTGTAGACATTTGTTTGGCTGAAACATGTGGCACCATACACAGTTGACATTCTCCTATGAAGTTCAACTGCTTTGCACCCTTCAGCAACCAAAAACTTTATAACTGAAAGGTGTTCAATCCTGGAGCATGCTTCTTGGTCGGCAATCTTTGTTAATCGCCAAAACTCTGAAAGTTTTTTTTTAATATGCAAAAGAAATTAAATCCATGTGAAAAAGAGTAAGCTTCTATCTGTATTAGAAGTCCTTATACCGAAAAATTCACCTTATTTATTGAATGATCCTTTTACTTAAAAAAAAAAAACACGAGTAAGAATGTTTGTCTGTTCTCGCTAACCGGACATAACCACCGGATATTGAACCAACATTGATCGGGAAAACTTTCTCTTATGAAAATCAGATTCAGTCCTTTTTCGAACAACTTTCAAATGAATACCTGGGTAATTTTACTCATAATCTATCGAAGTGATAATTGGTAATAAGTCAGTACAAATAATCACGAATAAACACATAAATAATATTTAATTGTACTTTATTAATAGATAAATAAATATGATAAATAAAAATGTAACTCTCTTATGACTCAAACTAATAATTCCAGTCCACACAGGATTAGTCACAGCTTTGACAACTAAAACTAAAGAGAGGTGCTTTGAACGTATTATGGACTGACATTGTTTAAACCTTGATATGAATATGAATATCGCGCGAAAAAAAAGATTACAAATGTGTCAATAGTGACATCAAGCTCTTTGATCAGTTTGAGCATTTCTTTCCCAGATACATTTGCGAAAAATTGGTTTTACAGGGAGACACGCCACACACATGCAAAGAAAAGGCACTTGAGCTATCTGTTGGCATGTGTTATCTATCGCTCCAAGAGACAACGTGTCTTATATTCTCCCCGAATATAAATCAGGTAAAAAGAAACCTGAAGAAAAATATCCGATTGAGTCTATTGACGCAGCTTTAGTTTTTCTACCGAAGAATTGCTAATAGACCTCTGGAAGCCATATTTGATCCATTACACTATTTCTCTGGAAAGGAAGAATGCTTAGCTTCAATACTTCCCTCCCGCTATTGTACTTGGTTATATGGAATCAATAATACAGAATAATAATTTCCGCCAACTAGAGAATATATTGTAAAATATGACAAGAAACTAATCTACATCGTGTCCCATGAAAAACAGGATATTTCAGATTACTTACATGATGAAAAAGTAACAAACATAAAAAAATAACTATATATTTTACTACACCCTTGTGCAAATTAAATGAAACAAAACGACTAATTTCATTATTATTGACTTTTTCGGTATTACTCAATGCACATGGTAGTACTTCGTAAATACATTCGTTCCTTGCAGATTGAGCACAGATTCTCGATTGGATTTAGATCAGGAATAATTGCGGGCAAGTCTATAGTAGTTTGATTTGCTAACTGGTAAGTCTTGCCAGTGTGTTCTTGCAGAATTAAAATTTACTTACGCTTCGTCGCAGAAAATGGCCGTAGATCGATTAATCGACAGTCGAGACAATAGTGTCTGGATGTATTAAAAGTCTGATGCAATCACGGATAACGCAATATTTTCAAGGCCAAACAAATTTCATCATACACCCAGAAACTAGATTCATATTACTGTATACTACTGTAAATGGGCTAATCTTTTCTTTTTTAAAGCGTTTCACCCCAAGCAAGGCGGGAAGCCACTAGCACGCAAGGGGTTACAGAGAGTTGGAGCGAGAGCAACGAGGAGTGATAGAGGAAAAGATGAAGAGAAGGACAGGGGGTAGATCAAGGCGTCTGGAGACGTCGATTGACGTTACATTTGAATAGGTGGACATTATAGCTATCAGGAAAACAAGAAATGGGGAGGGAGTTCCACAGGTAATAAGTTCGAGACATGAAGCTATTGGAGAGACGGCTACATTTAACAGTTTCGACAGTGAAATGGTGAGAGAGAGATGCCAGCCTAGTTGAACGCTTAAATTCATGAAGTCTTGGAACCAGCGAAAGCAGTTCAACAGAGTTACCGTGAAAGTATTTGTAAAAAAGACAGAGGTAGGAAACGGCACGTCTGTGAGAGATCGACTGCAGACAAGATCCCAGATCACGGCCAATTGCATTGCATATCCGTCTTTGGCTTTTATCAAGGAACTTGAGACATTTAAAAGGGGCTCCAGACCATGATGAAAAAATTTAACAAACATAAAATTAACTATATATTTTACTACACCCTTATGCAAATCATTTGAAAGAAAACGAATAATTTCCTTATTTACTTATTTTGAATCACTCAATGCACATATTAGTAATTCGTAAGTACATTCCTTCCTTGAAGATTGACCACAGATTCTCGATTGGATTTAGATCAGGAGAGGTTCCGGGCAAGTCTATAGTAGTTTGATTTGCTCACTGGTAAGTCTTGCCAGTGTGTTCTTGCAGAATTAAAATTTTCTTACGCTTCCTTGGAGTAATGTTCGTCGCAGACAATAGCCGTAGGTCGATTAATCGACAGTCGAGACATTAGTGTCTGGACGTAATAAAAACCTGATGCAATCACGGATAACGCAATATTTTTCTAGGTCAAACAAATTTCATCATACAACCAGAAACTAGATTCATATTACTGTACACCACTGGTAATGGCCTAATCTGAGGAATAAATAGAAATCGATTATATCCTGTCAATCCAGTGGGTCTAAATGTGACCGTATTTTGAAAGAAAGGAATCTAAAGCGGTTCAATTAATTTGTACAAACGTGTATATGAATGAACTAAAAAAAAAAAATATATATATATACTAACATGATTTTTTTTTAACTATTTGTTATTCCAGGATGAAGCAGTTACCAAATTACCAACACGGGGTGATTGTTCAGCTTTAAAAAAATCAAACTTGGGGACTGGCAGTTTTAGTTTCAACATCACATAACACCTGTCTTTGTTCTGTTTTAAGCACCTAAGTTTTCCAAACTTCTTTTTTTTTATTTTTTGTATTTCTATTCCTGCAGGAGGTTGGCGAATATAGCTCAACACACTTGTCATTACCGCCCCACCTTTGTCCTGTCATCCATTGACTCGGAAATCAATGGTCTAATTGGTGTTTATTTCTGTAACAGTTTTTGCATTTGATATCCCCTGTGAGTATCACGTTCTCCAATCCCATGTTACGAGAGTCACTTCTGTTTCTATCTTCCTTAAATCTCCCTTTGTGGTATTCTCATAATTGCATCATTGATAGTATCTCTTCACTGAGGCATTTCTACAGGACCTATTTTCCTAAATGTTATCTGATATTACATGGAGTATTTTTTAATATTTTCTGTTAATTCTTTAATATTTTCGAAGGCGGCTAGCGCGAGATTTGTTTTGATGGAGGAT
>OZ038486.1:100698162-100705662 GCA_964036315.1 Acanthosepion esculentum
TTTTACAGGACTGCCATTTCTTTTTTTTTTTTTTTTTGTCCCAGTTTACCAGATACTTAAAGGGTGAAGCAATATTTCATTTCAGGAAAAAATCTGCGAAAATTAAAGTAACAATATAGAACGGAGAATGAAAAGTTTCAGCGAGAAAAAAACACACGTACACAGGTTTGTCTAGATTTATTTCGTCGGCATGAAATTTTTCAATTTTTTGTTATCCTCTTAATAACAATTCTTACTAATTTGATTCATTTGTTCTTTTACTAAGTTTTTTAAACAGCTTAACCCCAACAATAATGAATTTGAAATTTATCACAATGAAAATGAAAATAAAGAATGACTCGAATATTCGACATTTATTTCTGATAAATGTTGACATCTCAGTTTAACCACTTAGTCTTACGATTTTATTATTTAAAAAAAACCCACAGAAATGCTACTTTCTTTTACAATTGTTGGTCATCACCTTTTATAGATAGTCGTTCCCTTTTTTTTTTTTTCATAAAAGAAAAAAAATGAATAAAACCTGCTTTGAAATAGTTTCCTGTTCTCCCTAAATTGTATTTCAGACAAAAAAGCTTAACCTCTCTTCATTTAAAGTAATCTACCTAAATCATTTTCTGCAAAAGCAAAATAAAATAGTGTTGTATAGTAAATCATTTCACTTACAGATTTAATTATAACAAATTTATTTCATTTCGATAATCATTAGATTTATAAAACTTGTTAAATATTCATTTTGATACCGCTTAAGGTAACAAGTCACGAACTAAAAATAAGCAATGTTTAATACCAATCTTTAACCAAAGGTAGGAATCCTGAGACGGGCAGTCTTGTCCAATTAAATGATAAAATTTATCTCAGAAGTTAAGGAAGGTTTACGTTTTTCTTTTAATCTCAAATGTTGCATTGGAATTATTAATAACCATTTTATCTTAAATATTTGCTAATCAGATAAACACGTGTTGAAATTTCTCCCCGAATTGTCAAGCAGCTATTTATGGAGAGATATTTTGGGAAATTGAACTTCACTTTTTTTAACCAGCTCATACAGAAAACACTGAAGATATTGAAGAAAATCAGCAGTCTTAAATAAAAAATATTATTTGTGTTTAACAAATTAGGCAGTTTATTTTTTTTAATATTCCTCTCAATTTCTGTATTTTGTTACGATTTGAATCGATTACAATTTTGTAAATACTATAAATACATTACAATCGAACGCCTGGATATATAGGAAGAGTGGTGACTTAGAATAAAGTAGAAAATACTATTTAATTGCAATCAGTTTCAATGTTATCCCTCAAGCCTAGGAAATGTAACCTAAATCCTTTGTCAATATATATGCCTTTTCATTTCTTCGCACGTGATATTTGAGTACACATGATTCAACTGAATCTTTTTTTTTTGTATAATGACATTAATAGGAACCGGCCTAGAGATACACAAGTCCTGTTAAAAAATGTTCCTCCCTATAGGAATCCAACCCGTTTTCCCTTCCATCGAGGAAACCGATATTGATACAAAATTATACAGATCTATTATTCCACGAAAAAAAAAACTTCATGATAAACCATGTTTCAATTGCCTACTTAAGAGATAAACACATTGTTAGCAGAATTTAGTATGTTTTTCAAACCCCAAATATAAATAATTTCTATGCAGTTAATAGACGTTTTTCTTGATCTGACATTTATTACAAATGATGCCAACATTTACATTAATTTGTAATAGTTCAGTGCTTAAAATAATCGGATATCAAACATATGTATCCAGGAAAGATAACGTTTACAGTAATAAACTATCTCTGATTAAAAGTAATGCCTATCACTTGCTGAGGGTCTTACAGGTATTTAAGCTTTAGTGATTAAGACACCACTAAACTTCATGAAAATGATTTAATTGGCTACTGTAGAAATATTAGTTTCACAGACTGTAATTAAATGTTCTTGTTTACTTGTTTTACTTATTCCAAGTGATCCCGCATGCTATACATTCCAGTGTAATTTGACAAATTGCGATTGATCCACATTTTAAGGGACAAAAATGAAAAGGCATATTAAAAATAAGCATTTTAATAATTTATTAAACTTAGACATGTTTTACTTAAGATTTTCTTATAAAAAGGATTATAGTCGTCTTAACTATTTTTCTTTTAATATTTTCAGATTTTTCAATATCAATTGATTAAAAGCGGAGGTCTTCAGAAAATATCTTCGGCTTTCCATAAATCGAAATAAGCTGGAGAATTTTTGAAAAATTATTCACCATAGTGTTTATCTAATTATTAAAGGTTTAAAATAAAATATTTAATTTCAATTCCTCTTTCGGGATTAAAATATAACTTTCAAAATTTGCTTATTAACTTTGTTCAAAACAATTTTATTTTATTTGATCGTGGGGCTTCGTTTTTTTTAATGATTGTGTATATATATATATATATATATATATATATATATATATACACACACACACACTATTAATGTCAGTATGAGAATAAATGCTACAGATATTCTTTGTTGGCGGCTACAATCTTGATGGCAGACACAAAATAAAACTCAGAAGGTAGTGAAGGAAAGCAAAAAAAGGACTAATCCTCAACTTCAAGACAGCATGGTTCTTATCAGAAGGAACAGTCAAAGATGAGTTATAAATCGGAGTACCAAAATAAAACATATCCAATAATTTATACAACTGGAAATGTTTTAACACGACAGAACGGCGATACTGAAATTCGAAAGCTCATTCGAATAGAAAAATATGCTAAGCAAATAGTAATAAAAGTTTCCGTCAGAAACAGTACTAAATAGTTACGTAATATCAGACCTCCTATATAGATGTGAATGTCAGAGAATCTCATCACAGATGAATAAACTTGAAGCAACAGAAATATGGTTCTAGAGAAGGATGCTGAGAATGCTATGGACTGATCAAGGGGGCAACATAGAAGTTTTAGAGAATTGGAAACTGGAAGGGCAGTTGAAATTTCTAGGGAATATCAGAGTAAAAGGACTTGAAAAACTTGATAAGAGATTATATGCAAGAGGGACAGAGGAAAACAATGCATCACCTAACTAGCAAACTTCAATAATTGGTTATATCTAACGCCCCACCACGTGGGTCGTATGTGGAACGGGTTCAGAGTCTACCTCCTCGGACGAAACATTGCCCTGCGGCAATGCTTCGTCCGGGTCCCTCTCAGCCGAGGCTGAGAGTTCGACAGTCATGATCGGTTTGGCACCGTAGTGCCGAAAACCGCCGCAACTTGAATAACTGGATGACGGCAGAAGGTTTAGGCAAGATAAGACAAAATTTAAGATCTAGAAGATACATTGTGTGTGTATATATATATATATATATGATTTTACTGGTCTCTAAAAAGGCGATCTTTCAAAACACTCTTGTAAACAGGGCTAAGATTGACTGGAACTTAAGTTACTTGATTGTTTTGTAGAATACTTTTTATGTGGTGACTTACAGTTTTCTGCGATAACAAACCGTTTCCAGTATCGATGGTTTTGCAATCATATTCAATCAGATATCGATAAATTTGTTCAGTAATGACTTCAATGTGCGGAAGAAAACAATCGGAAAAAAATTATTGAAAACCTTTTAATCTTGACTTAATCGAAAACAGACAAGTCATTTTCTTCGGTAATGGAAGAATATTTGTGTTCCTTGTGACTTTTTATTTTTGTTTACTGAAAAATGCTTTTTCCTGTTTCCTGAAAATTTCCTTGGATATTTACTGGCTTAGCTGTACTCTACATAAAATAGGTTTGCGTCATATTAAAAATATTATCAAAGCTAAGCATAAACATCGTAACATTTAAATATAATTTCAATGTGTTATCAAAGCTATGACATTGTGGGTAACTTTGATAATAAAAAAAAAGCGGAAAAGTCATCAACACAATTATATGGTTGCCGCCAAGGTTTTATTGAAACGAAAAATTGTGGCCACATGATGTATTGCAAGCCAAATTTTTACCCAAATTACTCAAACTGACTAAATCTTTTCTGACAAACAGGAAAAAGAATTTTGAATGCCACCCCTCAGCTAGCAGCTCATTTACTCGCATCGATTTTTAGTGTACTACTAAGTAGGTAGTAATACCAAACTGATATAGAGACGATCACTTGGTTCTTGCTTATTCTTACCTATACGTTCCTAAGAGAAATAAACAACATACCAGTATTTACTATCGGTGGGATTAATCTGTACATTCAATGAACTCTAAAATAAGGTAGCAGTGGAAATAAAGAACAAGAATAAACGAATATTAAAACTAAGAAAGCAAATGCTTGATTGTCAGAACACAGTCGTTAATGTTAGCTTCGTACTAAGGCCGCCAGTTTCAAGTAGGGTCATATTAGCTATTCTGGTATTGTACTATCCGACTTCGAATGTGACACAAGGTTATAGAAATGGCGGTACACGTCTTCCAGAAGGTAAGTGAAGATGGGAAAACAGTGAAGAAATTGCTAAATGGTTTTATGTGAATGTGTAACAAAATGAAGTGGAAATGTAAAATTTAAAACAAGATAAAATATAGGAAGTTGTGAAGCGCCATAATTATACACGTTTTGAAAAATCTTTGTCAGTTTCATTATATTTTCAAAATGTATCACGTTATGCTAATTCTTAAACCAGCTGACTAACAGAATGAAAAATATCCGGAAACCTTGAAATTTCAAATTGTATTTTGTATAGCATTGTCCCTTCAAGACATAGTCGATCATGTCTCTTTAGGGGGTTAATTTAACTGTTGGGTAAGTCAGTGGAAAGGTTTTCCTGTTGGCTTCCCTTTCATTTTTCTACGAAAAGGCTGGAGAGAGTTCATATTTCAAGCTTTTCGTCGCCATTGTTCCAAGGTGAAACATAGTTTAAGACGAAATTTAGATTCAGGCAAAATTGTGGAAAGTGTAATTGGCGAGGCAATATAAAATTCGTTCAATTTTGCCTTAATGACCTTAGAATATTTATTCTCTTCCAGGAACCTATTAACGTATTACCGCCCATTATATCCAATAGTGGAATACGAAAAATATTACACGTTGTGCTTTTAGCATATTAATTCCCGTCTGTTACTTAAAAAAAATGTCACTATTCGATATTATAGGTACTAAAGCCTTAATGTGTTGCTTCCCCAGACGATAAGCTTCAAGAGCAAAATGAAACACAGCAGTAGAGTACTGAATTTGAAAATGGTACGAGGATTCCATTTTCCACATACATTTGCTTGAATAACGACAGTTGCGCGACGTAGCATGTGGTCTCCAAGGTATTCTAACGAATATAGTATGTATACGTCCACATATAAAAGATAGCATTGAATATAATTTTGTTTAAAAATATCAATAGACTTTAATGCAATTTCTAAAAGCTCTACTAAATTTATACAAATTTAAGCGTTACATATCAAAGATGGCAGTAAATATACAAATAGATTCAATATTTAGTGTTATATGGCAATTTCTAATGGTAATGCTAACAAACGCATAGATTACATTTATTCGAATAGCATATTTAGTGCCTTTTCTCAAAATAAAAACAATTAGATTGAAATGTTTAATGGGAACAGCTGTCGTTATATAAGGTTTCACCGAAATCCGAAGGCGTATTGGAAAGATAACTTCTAAAAGCTAAGCGAATTAAGAAACACCAAAATTCTATGGTGAAACAATGAGTGCCCACCTGCTATATAATATCAGTTGTCCTATATAGCAGTGTATACCGTAGAATTTACTCACAGATGAAGAGAGGTGAAGCAATAGATGTAGTTCTTTAAAACGATGTTAGCACCATGGACGGAGTATGGGCGTGATTTTTTGTTAATGAAAAAGGACGGTTATACATTGAGTAAGACAATTGAAATTCTTGGGACACATAATGAAGAAATAAAGCTTTTAAAATGATAATCACAGGAAATATTGAATGTAAGAAGCTCGAAGTGAAACCTTGAGAAATCTCCCCGACGAACTGATGGTAAATAGAAATGGGAATTGGAGATGAAAAGACATTGCTAAGAGATGCAAAGGATGGAATGTTGTAAAGCGCCATGATTTCCTAAATCATTGAATGGACAGCAATTGTTCCATATTGCAAATTAATAGCTGGCTACATTTATTTAATGACGAGATTTCATTTCATATGTGAACACATTATCAGATACTGTCGGATGTTTCTTTACCTAGATTAAGCTAGATTTTGAATGGTAAAGTTGCTTAAACACACATTCTGAAATGGTGCCAAGAGACATTTATCAATGTGATGAGTTTATGAAGCTATTAACTATCGAATTTTAGAAAAATAAGATGACTGTAATCACATGTCAATTGCTTAAAAACAAAGAAATTCTGAACACTTGATGAGTAGTGATTATCTATTAAACACCGGCAAAAAGGATCATTTATAGAGTTAAGTTTGCAAAACGATGACCTCTGATATTTGAGTCAAACAGCATCCTCAAAACTAATTATAATAAAACCGTTTGGACACCTTAAGGCGGTGTAATGTGTAGTAAGCTTATCTCGCAAGAACAATTACGACTGAGTAGTGAGTTCGATCCTCACTCTATGCCCCATACATTCGGCCTTGTGCCACATCTATGCTACGCTTGGAAAATCCTTTAGGTACCTCAGGACGGTATAATGGTTAGAAAGCTTGTCTCGCTAAAACAATTACGACTGAGTAGTGAGTTCGATCCTCACTGGGTGCATCCTACTTTCGGCCTTGTGCCACATATAAGCTACGCTTGTAAAATCATTATATTAACCTCCTCGACGTGGTGTAATGTTTAGCAAGCTTGCCTCTCTAGATCAGTTACGACTGAAAAGTGAGTTCGATCCTCAGTAAGTGCTCCATATTTTCGGCCTTGTGCCACATCTATGCTATGCTTGAAAAATCAATATAATAAAACTGTTTCTAGCTTTATTTCATTCTTTTTTATATACAAGTAATTCATTATATGACAATTATGATTGAGGTCCCTAACTCTGTCTGGACCCGTGGGTGGTCTAATGGATATCACCTTCGAAGAAGAAATCGGAGAGCAGAGTTCGAATTTCAGCCGAGTTCGTGACATTCACCTACTCGCAAATACATTTGGAAAATTCATGGATCTATAACTTCTACCCCAATCTATGGGTGAAACAATAGAACGTGTATCTTGGGAAAATCGTCGTTATCTCCAAAAACAGGTCAAAATAATATTCATTCGAAAAAAAAAAAAACGATTTCTTAAAGTCCTAAAAATGTTTTGGTTTTAAATATAAACATATAGGTGGTCAACAGTAAAACGTAATCATCAATTTCACTGGTATATTTCAAAAAATTTTACTAGAAAGTGACCCACGAAAAAACAGGAGTTTTTAAATTACTATACGATAAAAAGGATTAATACAGATTTTTAAGTTTGAACACATAACATTGGTGTTTTTGTTCTAAGCTACGAAATTTCTATCCAACAGTTAAATAAACTGTAGAAATTATCTTGTTTT
>OZ038486.1:100714529-100779529 GCA_964036315.1 Acanthosepion esculentum
CCTCAGAAAAGACTCTCTAACCCACATGCATGGTCTGGGTGTCTACGTCAAGGACCATCTCCCTCTGGCTAGAGAGACCTCTCTCGAATCGCCGGATCATTCCTACTTATGTCTCCGCCTATCTCTTCTCAATGCTGTAAGCTATCTTTTCTTCCTCTACCGCTCTCCATCCTCTCAGGATTGCGGGATACTCGATGTCATTTCTGGCAGCGTTGATAAGGCCCTCTCTGTCCATCCGTCCGCTCACATATTTGTGTTTGGTGATTTCAACGCCCATCACAACCAGTGGCTACAGAACGCTACCACTGACCTCGCTGGCGTTCATACTCTTAACTTTTCAATCTCTCAATCCCTCACCCAGATAATCGATTTCCCCACGCGTTTTTCCTACAATCGTGACTGTAAGCCCTCACTCCTCGACCTGTGTTTTACCTCCATCCCTGAGTCGTGTAGTGCCACGCAGCTCTGTCCTATCGGTAACTCCGATCATGCTGTCGTGTCTGTTAGTATCTCCTTCAGCCCCACCCCCTGCAAAGAACCTCCTACCACCAGAACCACTTTCTGCTACCAACGGGCTGACTGGGACTCGTTTCGGGACTTCCTCCGCGATGTCCCCTGGGATGCTGTATTTAAGCTACCCACTCATGACTGTGCTTCTGAGTTCTCCTCCTGGATCAAAGCCGGTATCGAAGCTTTCATCCCCTCCAGGAAATTCAAGGTCAAACCGCGCTCCTCCCCCTGGTTCACAGCTGCTTGCTCAGCCGCCATTGCCCATAGGAATCACTTCTTCCACCGTTTTCGTAGTGACATGTCCGACTTCAACAGACGTCTATTTACCTCTGCACGCAATGAGTGTAAGCGTACCCTCGACAATGCCAAGACACTATTTGCAGCTCGGATGAAGGAACGTATTGCATCCCGCAAATTTGGCTCCAAGGACTATTGGCGCCTCTGCAAGAGCGTTCTGAATAGTAACAAACCCTCCATTCCTCCACTGTTCAATCAGTTTGAGGTCCTGACCACCTCTGCCGACAAGGCCGAATGCTTCGCTCGAAAGTTTTCTTCCAATTCTATGCTTGACTCCTCTGGGGTACCCTTGCCCGACTTCCCTCCCAGAACTGAGGCCCTACTGGACGGCTTGCACATAACCCCGTCGTCGGTACTGGGCATTATTTCTAACTTAGATCCCCACAAGGCTACCGGCGGTGACGGAATACCAGCCATTGTCCTGAAGAAATGCGCACCTGAACTGGCACCTGCCCTCTCTAAATTGTACAATCGCTGCCTCAAGGACTCCTGTTTTCCTGACTGCTGGAAGTCCTCTACCATTGTTCCTGTCTTTAAGAACTCTGGCGACCCCTCCAACCCTTCTAATTACCGTCCTATCAGTCTCCTTCCTATCTTCGGCAAAGTCTTCGAGGCCATTATCAAAGCTGAAGTGACTACTCACCTGATATCCCACGATCTGCTCTCAGACAAGCAGTATGGTTTCCGCTTTGCCCGGTCTACTGCCGATGTGCTTACGGCCATCACTGAATTTGTCTACCAAGCTATCCATAGTAACGGCGAAGCCCGTGCCGTGGCCCTTGACATCTCCAAGGCATTCGATAGGGTTTGGCATGCCGGCCTCCTTCGCAAGCTCCGGGGTTATGGTATCACAGGTCGATTGTTTGACCTAATTCAATCGTTCCTATCAAACCGGCATTTGAAGGTTGTTCTCAGTGGATCCATCTCCAACTCCTATCCCACTACTGCTGGTGTTCCTCAAGGCTCCATCCTTGGCCCTACTCTGTTCCTCATATTTATAAATGACCTTCCAGACGCCATAGACTCCCAAGTCGGTATCTACGCTGACGACACTACTATTTACTCCTACCTCAAGCACAAATCTACTGAGGCGGACAAAATTAACCTGGCAGCTCAAATTGAAAAGGACCTCCAATCGGTTGTGGACTGGGGAGAGAAATGGATGGTCAACTTTAACGCCTCTAAAACAAAATTTCTCTCCATTAACCACCACAAGGACCCATCCCTGCATCCCATCAGAATGTCTGAGGACCAACTTCTCGAGAGCTCCTCTCTGCGGCTGCTCGGTCTCACGCTCTCCGCTGATCTGAGATGGAACAAATACATCGAGTCAATTGCATCATCCACCGCTAGAAAAGTTGGTTCCCTGTGCCGAGCCAGGAAATTCTTCTCCCCTGAATCGATCCTCCAAGTCTATAAGTCTACCATTCGATCTCGCATGGAGTATTGCTGCCATTTATGGTCTGGGGCCCCTGCGTGTTGCCTCGGGGTTCTTGATAAGATCCAGAGACGGATATGCAATGTGATTGGCCCTGATCTGTCATCTCGTCTGCAGTCGCTCTCTCACAGACGCAATGTTGCATCACTCTGCCTTTTCTACAAGTACTTCCACGGTAATTGCTCTGAGGAGTTGCTTTCACTTGTCCCTAAGCCTCGTGAATTCAAGCGTCCTACGAGGCTGGCATCCCGTTCCCACCCCTTCACCGTTGAAACTGTTAGGTGTAGACGTCTTTTCTACTCCAATAGCTTCATGTCTCGCACATCTCGCCTATGGAACTCCCTTCCCTATTACTGTTTCCCTGACAAATACAATCTCCAACGGTTTAAGTGTAGCGTCAATCGTCATCTCCAGTTGACTTGATCTATCCACTTCCTGACATCTTCCATTCCTATCTGCTCTCGCTCTATATCTCCCGTAACCTCCCTACCTCGATCGGCCCTCCGTCCTTCTCTTTCTCCACATCCCTTCCTTTACCACTCCTATCTGCTCTTCCTCCAACCCTTCTGTAACCTCTTGCGTGATAGTGGCCACCGGCCTTGCTCCGGGTGACATGCTTAAAAAAAAAAAAAAAAAAAAGACTGACGCATTATTTCTACAAAGGGTAGCTAATGTAATCAGAGAAAAATTTTGACAATGTCAGTTGGACGAAATTGCAATCATGACTGTTTGGATGCCACACGCAATGACGGAAAGCATACTTTTCTAGAAGATCATATTTCTTGGCATGTAAGACGCTAGGGTATAAAACAACCATTCTCAACACGAGCGGCTAATGGGGAGAAAAATATCAATGTTTAGTTGTGTAGAATTATTATTGATTTGTTAGCATCTCCGTGTAACGGCCAGGAATATACAGTGCTGTTCGATAAAAGTGACTCACCTGATTTTTTTACTAAATGTTCTCTTCTCCGATGAACCGAAAGTTGAGCTAAATTCAAAGGATACGCGATCTAAAATCCGAAGAAGAAGCTTTGAAAGCTCTTTGTATTTAGCAGTAAGTACTGTCAAGCATCCGTCCAGTATAATGTTCTGGGGATGCTTTTCTTTCATGGAACTGGTTTCTTAAAACCTATTGAAAATACCCTCAGGTGCGAACAGTACAAAAGAATTTTAGAGTCTTGTCTGCTGAAAGGGTGAAAATCGACCCCACCGAGCTCATTTTTATGCAGGATAATGCTCCCTGTCACAAATCAAAATTGATGAAGTAATCCTTTGATGAGAAGCAGGTGAGTGTTATGACATGGCCGCCGCAATCTCCTGATCTCAACCCCATAGAAAACATATGGAGCATTATAAATTAAAGTCTCTGTAGAAAGCAGTTGAGCAACAAAGAGGATTTGATTGTGAATTTCATATCCGAATGGAATTCAATGCTTGGAGATGAGATTTGCCAGAACCTAATCAAGTCAATGCCAAAAATGGTTGAAAAGGTTATTCAAAATAAAGGAGGATCCATAGATTATTAAATATTTCGAACTATATTACCTATTATAAATAAATTATACCTCTATTATTCTTTATTTAAAGCTGTTCGGTTATGTTTCTATTGATTACTAGTTGCCGGAAATAAATGAGTCACTTTTTTTGCACAGAGTTTTTCCCTAAATCTCATTTATATCCAAAATTATAATTATCAATATAATACCTTAGGGTTTGTAAACTTTTTTTTACTAGGTGGTCGGGAAGGGGTCTTTATATTAGTAAGAAGAAAAAAATTAGTTTGACCCCCAAAACAATAGGCGAATACATTTTTCAGTCAAAAAAATCAACTGTGTCACTTTTATAGAACAGCACTCTAAAATGTCGCTTTGCTACATAGGCGATCGTTGCATTCCACAACTATTCTTTAATCACGCGCTCTTGTTGAGAAATACTTAATGTTCATTTTACAACAGCAAAGATGGAAGCTTATCACTATTCTGTCGATATTACCATGGCAAATCTTGAGATGAGCCCTATTATTTAGGTCCACAAGTTAAAATCTTTACAGTATTGCTGGAAGAAACATTTATTGCAAAGCTTATCAGCATCTTCTATCATCCATTCCAATAAATGGGGCTCCATATAAACCTTTCCAAAACAGAAAATATGATCTGGAATTCGGGATGAAGGAAGTGATGGCATTTGCCCCGAATCCATCATAAAAGTTCATGATGTTCAATTATTAATCCTAAACACTTCAGATACTTCGGAAGTATGCGTCGGCTATAACAAATTAAGTATAGGAGAAAAAGAAATTGAATATAGAAATGATTGTGCCAGAGGTAGTTACGCGCAACGCCACAAAATTTCCGTGAAACCAAAACGATATGAAAATTTGAATCGTATACTTAAACAGCTTTATCAGATCGAAATTTTTACATCGATGTTATTCATGGTGCCAAAATACTTCAGAAATATCTAAACTGTCAGTTGCATATAACTGAATCCTAATATCAAAGGTGAAAAAAGGCTTTGGGCAGGTAAAGCCTGAGGATAATGGCAAAAGTCATCCTGCTTTGAACATTGAAGACTAGTGCTGAAGAAAGACAAAGAAATAACAGAAATCACATCACTTTGGGACTACCAATAGCGGCAACAACAAAAATGGATTGTACATGTAACTCTAAGAGAAACTGACATCGATACTTGAAACAGCGATACCAGCTACTTGGCTTGAGAAACTTGTTTTTATAAAGTGATTAAGAGAAAGATTTTATACATTTCTACCGAAATGTGTACCTGCTGTTCGGTCATTTGATGTCTTTTTTTTTTCTTATACAGAAACGATTAATATTATCATTATTTCCACGAATTCAAATGCGACTTCCGAGCCGTCAATTCACATTTAATCTTTGCAATTCCACAAACAGCATTTTCTCAAGAAGTGCAGATTTCAAGAAGAAACTCCCACACGTATGATTCCTCTAAACACTAAAAGTTTCAAGTCAAGAGTCAATCTTTATCTAGCTATCTTATCGTAATAATAATCGCTTCCTACTAGCTTCTCTTTCAATCATTTCACATTACCCTGGGGACCGTCGATACCTGTGCTAGCACAAAGTCATCAGGGATACACTTGGTGAAGTTTTAAAAGCGGTTAAAGAGAAAAATGTAAAAAAATAAATTCTTGCCTTGGATCCAACTTAAATACATTATTTTTTTAAAGGGCTTGTTTTGGTTTATTTTCTGGCATATCAAACTCAATGGGTTATTTAATGCCGACAAATTTTTTTTTCGCTAGCTGCATATGAGTAGAATATGTATTCTTTGTAAGAAATCAGTTTGTATACCAGGTTTCATTACCGTATTTTTAATTAGAAGGTTTTTGTTGAGAGTCAAATGAATCGCTGGTAATATTATTTTTTTTCAAGAAAGTATTGCTTGTATTTTTAAGATTCCATAGTGTTTTAAACCCATAGTGGGTTTTAACTGTTTGTCAATATCTGTGATATTACAGATGCTACTACCCCGGGTCAGATTGAACTTGGGAACAACAGCAATTAAGAGGCGGTTCCTCCCTCCTCATACCCCTCAATCAGAGCCCTTGCTGCCGGATGTAGCTTATCGTCATACCCAGGACACTTTTTAAAGGATGTTGCATTACAAAATATTACTTCAGTCCCATTTGATAATTTAAAACAATAAATATAAATTTCTATATTAGTTAAAATATTGTTCCTTATAAATGCAGTGACACCGACAGACTTAAAAGAGGCCATATTTTTTGCCGTCCCTAATCGTGTTTGCTTGAGGCTTGGCTCTAATTTCTACACCGGAGAGCTAAAAGCTGGTCTTGGTAGTAATCAACAAATATTGTTAATCAATTTTCAAACTTCCCTATGCTTATAAATAATGTCTATCTATAAAAGGCAGTGTGTGTGTGTGTGTGTGTGTGTGTGTGTGTTTGTGTGTGATGCACGGCCTCAAAAGTTACATGCACATGCTCTAAGTTAGTAGAAAGTCCAAAACCGACTTTGCATTTTCCAACTCCCATCGATAGTGGAAATAATCGATTTTTTCATGCTACTACAGCAGTTTTCATGTAGTTTGCGTCCATTTTCTACTGGCCAGAGTTAGAGCTTATACCTGGTTGCCACGTATAGGCAGGAAGATTCTATTGGCCAGCGTGAAAGCCAACAGATGACTGACACGAATGTTAACTAGCATGCGAGCATGCAAAAAAATCGATAGTTGCATTCGTCACAAGTGGGAAAAATTTAAATCTACATGGCATTCACTTCAGTCGGCTCATTCGCTTGCTTAAACTCAACGTTGATTCTGATTCCGCAAAACTGGGTTGGGCGTGAAAAAGTATTTGTTGTTAACATTCTTTTTTCATTCGGTTTTTCCAGTTACGAGTCCTTTTTTAAAGCTGATCGTTTTGTGTTCATTTTGTTTAGTTCTTTTTTCGTAACAGCTTTACTGTTTAGTATAGAACTTAGAAAAAGTTCGCCGTGTGAGATTGGCAAAAAGTAAGGCATGTAGCAACATCAGCACGGCAAATGGCACTCCTTTAAAGGCAAGGAAGGGCAAAAATATTTTAAGTCAAGTGACAGAGATTGCTGTATGAGTCGTACGATTTTTTAATCAAGCACAGGCAAAGCCGGGCCATGCTGCTAGTCACTGATTAAAGACATTCTGAGTAAATCGACTCATCAAAAAATTGCAGGAAACAAACCAAACATTTTTTTAAATCACTTTGCTATTCTGATTTGAAAAATCAGTTAAAATGACTATTTATTTCTGAAGGTATGAGATAAAAGTGACCGATTTTGCTTTAAAAAAATGAAATCCTAGAAACGCCACTACCACAGAAGACATCAAGTTAAGTATTTAGCTTTTCTAGAATTCACAGAAGATTAGAAAAACTTGGGGCAGCTAAGGTAACATAACACGACTGCCTGATTATATTACCCGGATCCATAACTAATTTCCGTGTTTGTTTATTACATTATATTTTGTTTCTATATTCGACCGGAATTTACCGATATCTTTAGAGCAAAGTTCGACAGAAAATCCTTTCAACTTGAACCTGGTTTCCATTGCTGATTTTCCCCCCATCAAAACGTATAGCAATGATGGAAAAGGTTGTTAATCGATTGATGAAAAGTCAGACGAATATGGGCATTTGGAAGAGTCGACCATTTTCTATTATTGTTTCATTTGTTATTCTTATTGCATGCAGGTTTGCGTTGTGATTCAGAACAATATTTTTCCTGTTGACTAACGCAGTGCAGTTTCCGGCCAAACTGATTTGGACACCTTTCAGATGTTGAACGTATAAATATGCATTTAATGTTTCTTTGCGTTTTGAGAAATTTAAGTGAGTAATACCCCGACATTTATTATATTCAACATGCACACGGTACTGGTGTTTGCGAACTAATTTAGATTAATACTGATTCTATCTTTAATAACTAGCTGATGCTGACCATGTTCACCATAGTCTATGAATCCAGATGGAATGTCAACATCATGATGATGTCATTATTTTCTCTTCGACTTACATATGCTAAACATTTCAGTTTTTGCTTTTGTTGAATGTCCTCAACGGATTTCTTTTCTGATATTTGGAACAGGGTTTTTGGTGATATTCAGCGCCAGTTCACAAGTGGTTCCTTGGAGAAGGATGGTCATTCGCACAGAGCCAATTTTAACCATTGATCTGATGAAGCTGTTGCATACAGCAAACAGTTTAAATATTAGATTCTTTGGTGCCGCTCAGCATATCCATATGAATGTCTCGATCTGACGAGGATAAGTTACTGTTTTGGCTCTGTGACAATTTGTGGTGTCGACTGAAACTATTTCAAGTATAGTCTATTCGATGTCCGATTTCCTTATTTCCTATACTAAATATGTTATAACTGATCCATAAACCGACGTATTTAGTATTTACTAATTACAAATTCCAAATATTTATGGTGGATTCAGAGTGTAAGATAATAATGCTTTCATTCCAATTCCAGATCATAGTCTATGTTTCGAAAGATTTTATTTTAAGCCTTATTTCTTTTAACAGATGGAAAAGGATGTTCAATTTTTGTTCGTGATTATTTCTATGCCAACTATGAATAACTATGTCGTTAGTATATCTACCCTCATCATCAGTACATTGGGGTCGGAGGGAAAGCCGGAATTCTATCTTCTATTAGTTGATTCGTTTGGGATATGGCACGGAATGCTTCGATGATCAGTACTAATCTCTTCAGATCTCTGCTGAAGGGGATAATCTAAGAAAGATTACATAAAGAGTAAAATGTGTATTATGCGGATATTTGGGATCGATAACAGATGACCCTAGACTTGAATATGATAAGATTGTGGGTACATTCTTTTGGAAGACAGTTATGCGACATGGCAGTTCAGATACTAAGTGTAAATTACTACTTGCTAATGGAATACAAAATAAAAGCGTACATGTTTGCTATGTGTAAGTGCTATAGCTAGTCCTAGCTGTAAAAGCCTGAACGGTCAGAACTAAAAAATGTAGCTAATCCAAAGATTTTCCATGGAAATACAGGATAGAATAGATAGAATCTAGCGAAGAATTCGTATCCATCGAGTCGTTATAGCGAGGTCTCAGAGAAATCATCTTCCGGACTCCGGTTATCTTGATTTGGGCAGGTTCACCCATAAACTGTGGTCTCATCTGCATACATATTAGCTAGAGATCTGAAAATGTTACTTTAATAAAAATCAGAAAAAGGGCGGGATGAAGATCGCTGGGTTATGCTCTCATGGGCTTCGTTAACGGCGGCTATCACGAACCGACCGGACATTGCAAAGACATTCACAGATGCTTGTGCAGCAACGATCTACGGTACACTTTGTCCAATAGTTTCTCTTCCCGCATTTCCCGCTTGTAGAAATCTCTTCTGCCTTTTTGTTTTCCGGTCAACTTTGATATTCAAAATTTAAATGCAATATCAATCATCTTCTTCTGTCTTATAAATTCCTGTCCTTTTAAATTTTCTCTCTACTTAATAGAGTTCTTCTTTCTCATGTTCTTTCAAGCCCAGTAACCTCTTGCGTCTTAGTGGCTTCACTGCATGAAATGATTTAAAAAACTTTGAGATAGCTACAACTATCGCAATTATGATGATGCTACAAACAAGAGTTTCACTGATTATATGTGTAATTACATACACAACATCAGCAGTGGACGTAAAAGATTGAAACCCTTACTGTTTGTCGCTTAGTTCTTTTTTCTGGTAAGGTAATAAACAAGCTAGTTTCTTAATAATAACCTCAAAGAGTTGCCTGATTACAATGAGGGGGAGCGGACGATGAACATTTATCAGTACATTGTGGAAATGGGCGTTATGTTTTAAGATTTTTGCTACAGATTAAAATAGGGTTACAAGGAAAAACTAGTAAAGCCTAGTTCGATAAGAATTTTACAGTTTTATAACAACAATTTCTATTAGACACCTATGCAGACTATAGCGTGTAAGCTTCATTAGCCATTTCTCTTGTAGATATATATTTTTATGGGATGTACAACTAACCGGATTTGGATTCAAAGACGTCATTCTTTTATATTTGTCAAGGAAATCGAGATGGCCCACTTTGACTTGCTATTTTAATCAAACAGATAGATTCATACCTTTTTCCAAGAATATGAGTAGGAAACTGAACGTGTGAAATTTCCGGAATTCGAAATGGCGATGCCAATTCAGCTTTTTTGCGCCGATAACCACACATCAGATTATATCATCTTAAACTCTCAGTCAGATCCAAATAGAATCACAGGGGAAAATAGTGAGACAGTGTTGGAGACAAGTGATATGTGATATGGTTCAAGTACCAGTATTTATTTGTTATACCTCTAGTCAGATTTAAATGTAATTACTTCATACTAATTCTGTCTCGTTCCCACTTGGAACAGTCTATTACAACATTCCTGATATTGCAGTATTTTCCAACAAAAAGCGAAATGTTTTATATAGAATATATCTCAGAATTTTCAATCGACATCTCCAGTTGCCTTGATCTATCCACTATCTTTCTCCATTTCCTTTCCTCTATCACTCCTATCTGCTCTCGCTCCAAATCTTCTGTAACCCCTTGCGTGCTAGTTGTTTCCCGCCTTGCTTGGGGTGAAATGCTTAAAAAAATTATTGTTTTGATAGACTGATTGTTTTTTACGGCTTATCAACCTTTTGTAGGTTTTTAAGGCCAAATATTTTTATATTGTAAGAATATGTTTTGAGATAATAATGATTTAGTGATACAAGTCTGACTAATTAATCCATAGATGAGGACAAAAGAGTTGGATTCAAACCTTTCCCAACGGTATTGCGCCTAGGTGAATATAATGAACCCAACTGGAATTAGAACTGGGCTCCCCGCTTAACTATTCCAAGACATTATCCATTACACCACCCACATATTTAAGCTTACATCACTTGGGATTCCCAAGTGATCACCCATCTAGGTGCTGATCATGATCAATGTTGCTTAACTTTGGTGATCGGACGGGAACTGGTGTTTCAACATGATATGGCAGTAAACTCAGAAATTAATGTTCTGCTCGTTATTTCTCCGAAATTTATTCTAACATGAATCCGTTAAGATTTATTCAACAATTTACCTGTTGTTTTGCTGTTTGAAGTTCTATGTAATAAGCGTGTTAATGCTATTATTATATGAACAAAATTATTATTTAAATTATATTTTCGAGTATTACGTTTCGGCCTGATTGCTCACCTTATCAACTGAAATATGGCACATCGTTTAAAATATCAGGTAAATAGTATTTTATTTTTATCATTGAAAACATTTTAATCATCTCATTCAAAATGCAAGAAATAATTTAAATGCCTTTATTTTAAATTCACAAAAAAAAATGTAAACTGTCGTTTTTAAATGCAATAAATACATAAGTACACGTATATGGTCATTTTTCAAATATACTTAATTTCTGTACGCTAATGTTTCAAGTACACATAAAAGATATAAGGTATAATTTCAAATACAATAAAAAGTTAAATGTTTTCAATTCTGATACAAGAATAATTAAATCGGTCGCATTTCGAATACATTAAAAAAATTACGATTTGCTTTCAAATATATTAAAAATTCAATTTTTAACACACTAACAAAAACATTTTATTTCAAATAACCTAATAAAACTTGAAAACTTGAAACATGAATGGATTTATTTCAAATGCAATAAATCGTAAACGCTTTAAGTTCAAATATTCTACATCACATACTCTTTAATTCAAATATATTAAATTGTAAGCCGCTTTAGTTTCAAATACACTAAATATTAAATGTTTTAATTTCAAATACGCTAAAATGTAAACACTTTAAATTAAAATACACTCAATCTTAAATATTTTAGTTTCAAATACGCTAAAATGTAAACACTTTAATTTCAAATACACTAAATCGTGAAAGCTTTAGTTCCAAATACTAAATCTTAAACTCATTAATAACAAATAACAAACGAGTAAATTAACAAATAAATCTCAAACGAGTTAATTTCAAATGCACTACACTGTATACTCTTTAATTTCATATACACTAAAACGGAAACGATTTCTTTACAAATGCCCTAAATCACAAATGATTTAATTCGAAATACACTAAATCGCAAATACTTTAATTTCTAATGCACTAAATAGCAAACTCTTTAATTTCAAATATACTAAATCCCAAACGTTTTAATTTCAAATACACTAAATCCCAAATGTTTTAATTTCAAATATACTAAATCCCAAATGCTTCCATTTCAAATACACTAAATCCCAAATGCTTTAATTTCGAATAAACTAATTCCAAAATGCTTTAATGTCAAATACACTAAATCCCAAATACTTTAATTTCAAATACACTAAATCCCAAATATTTTAATTTCAAATACACTAATTCCAAAATGCTTTAATTTCAAATACACTAATTCCAAAATGCTTTAATTTCAAATACACTAAAACCCAAATTCTTTAATTTCAAATACACTAAAGCCCAAATGCTTCATTTTTAAATACACTAAATCCCAAATGCTTTACTTTCAAATACTCTAAATCCCAAATGCTTCCCTTTCAAATGAACTAAATACGAAATGCATTACATCCAATAACTCGTAAACGCGTTGATCTCAAATATAGTAAATTGCAAACGCTTTTAAAATACATATACACTAAATACAGTAAATGGTCTCAATTCAAATAAACTAGTAATTGTTCATATGTAAGTGTCTGACTAGGAAATAAGTCTGACATTCAGATGTCACGGAACCATATATAAACGGGTGAGGGCGGGTGTGGTTCTTCAGGGTCTCAATTGTTATCTTCACCGCACCATATATAAACATACATAGCGATAGGATTATCTTTTGATATTAGTATTGATGTTATTTTTCTACCCTATTGATCTCAACGGTTATCTCATTTTTAACTTTTATGCAAATCGTATTTCTCCTATTATCATGAAGATAAGGAGCTGTGTGATTACATCACCTTGCCACTCCTCAGGTACGCCAGTTGGCGATAAACGAAGCATTATAAAAGGGAATCCTCTATTTTCTATCATCAATCACAGGATACAGTAGTGACAAGTCCTGTCTCGTTTCCCTTGCTGGTGGATTTCGTAATCCCACCTGAATGTGGTATTTCGGGAACTCAACAAAATTTGAACACGCAGCTACAATTAAATGTCACCTGCCTATTAAAACAATCGGCTATTAAAAACAATATATCTTGTAATTTCTGCTCATTAAGTTTTCAAGAAGAAATGGCAAACCAATGAATTTTTTTTCCATTTAATCAACGAAGAGAGGACGAAATTTACAGCCTGCAGTGATCATTAGAAAATAGACATTTTTTTTAATATTTAGAAACATCGGAATGTTTCAGTGTTTCAGAGGATATCTCAAGCTGTCTGGCGATCAATACAAAGATATGTAAAAATAAAAAAAAACAAGAAGTACAAGCTTGTTGATATCATTCATCGTCGTTTGACATTAAAATTTTTATTGATTTCTTTTGTAATGTAGAAAGAATGGCGACGATCACAGAAAGCAGAACTTTTTTATATATTCGACAGGACAGAAACTTCAATTACTATCTCCGTATTAACTAAATTAATAAAAAACAAAACATGCAGCAGTATTTATCTTCAATACGTAAGCCGTGTATCCACCCCCACCGTTGAAAAAGAAAATTATGCTTCATGATGTGTTTCCATAAAAATAATTAATTTTACATCCATATTTACGAGGCTAAGTCAAAGTTCATCCGCACTTTCGCCATAACCTACTTTTCGTTTTGTCTCATTGTCTTCTGCTCATTAAAGACATGGTACTTTTATGGTCACGTGAGCGAAATGTCAACTTTATCGTATCAATATTCTTGCTGCTGTTACAGTGTAAACATGGCCGCTCCGCTAGCAGTGTGCACCAAGGAGTAACAAAGAGCATTTTTCCGAATCCTCAGAGAACATGCTACTTCAACGACGATAATTCGCTGATTAGCCATTATCATCTCTCCCGTTTGCTGAATCTTGTCTTCTGGTGGAGGTTGACGAGCGTCACGCTCTTTCTAATTTTTATTTTTTACAACTTATCCACTTTTTGCAGGTTATTTAAAGTCATAAAACATTTACTTAGGTTGTAAGAATATTTGGAGATAATAAAAATTTACTAATACAAGTTCTACCATTAAAACGATAGCGGCAAGGAGATCGGGGGATGCATATTTGCCAAGGGTGAATATAACGAACCTGACTGGAATTCGAACGCGGCTCTCGAATCTCCAAATCTGAGCCGTTGTCCATTGCACCTCCCGCACATCACAGCTTACAGTACCTGGTATTTACAAGCAGTCACTTATGTAGATACTAAAAAGGCAGGACCTCGCTGATCGTACGAGAACTGGTGTTTCAATGTGATATGCCCATAAGCAAGTAATCATTTAAAATAGTTATTTGACGTAGTTCAGTACGTTTTCTTTTTAGAAAAGGCGATAAATACGGCTCATATGAAAATATAGAAGTTAAATCATATAATTATAGATAATGCAAAGTTCTTTGATGGATTAGTATTTGTAATTTGGTTGCAGAGGTCGTTTATCTCCCTTTTGGTATACTAAATTCACTAGTGTCAAGTGACGCCCGATGAGTGACGTGAGTTCGTGTGTTGAGGAACACCAGTTCCGATGTAGAACGCTAGGAAGTTAGGCGTCATAATTTCTCAGCAGCATAGCGTGCAAATCTATACCATATGCTCCTACCACTGAATAAAAAGAAACCCTCGGTCTAGCTGCTTTTCCTTCGGGAAATATATATAAAATCCTCTCATAATTTTTTTTATTGTACACACTGCTTGTTGTATTGGTAGGTGTTATAGTTTTCCTGTATGTAAAATACAGTCAGAAGTTTATACATATCTGTATATAAAATATTGTATGACATATCTGTATAAGAAATCACTTTGAGAAAAATGCGTATGTATCATTCCTTTCTTTCATATATTCCGGTTCTTTTGTCAGTTGTATTAAGATATCCGAATATACTACTGTATGTAATGGGGAAGTGAAAATGTTCTGTTTCCAAGCACACACATTATGAAGAAATCTGCAGGTAGATTTATAGAAATTCTTATAATTTCAGATTTTGTCCCTTTGAGAAAGCTCTTTTTTTGTCCATTATATAGATATTATATTCCAGTAGACGAAGTTGAAATTGATGGTAAAATGCATAAATATTACGAAAGTATTTATTCTTGATAGAAAGTGCCGCGTCGCAGGATAACCGTTAGCTAGCCTAGTCGAATAGATCGTTGGTCGTGTGGGGTTCGATACTCAACGAGAGTCCCATTCAAAATTCAACATTAAATTAAGCACGAACTGCTTCTATTTTTATAAAGATTTTTCTCCCCTCTTTTTGCTTCCTCAAGGGATTATTTGTAAATTTTAGCACCACCAAAATGAAACTTCAGTCTTATAGTCGCTATAGATAACTATTTTGTCTTCTATCAACATGATTAACGCTAACCGCCAGGAGAATAATGTATTATCCTTTCTCGGTTTCACGTTACCACTATCATACACCGAAATAATTATATTGAATTAATTGCTATATCTAATTCTAAGTAGGTGTCCTGTGTCGCGTTAGACAGCTTTTCTTGCCAGAATCCATCTTATACATTTATAAATCTATAAAGAGATTTACAAGTAAAAGAAAAGAAACTATTATATAGGACTTGCGATTACATCGAGATATTTCAAGTGTAAAACCATCAGTCATAACGAATCTAGTAGTACGCTTAACTGCAATCGATCTGCAAGTGATCGGACGAGCTGCCTACATTTATGTTTGTTCTCTCCTCTTTTTGCTTCATCAAGAAATGATTTATAAATTTTAGCACCACCAAAATGAAACTTCAATCTTATAGTCGCTATAGATAACTGTTTTTTCTTCTAACAACATGATTAATGCTAACCTCCAGGAGAACAACTCATTGTCCCTTCTCGGGAATTGGAATGATTACATTGAATTAATTTCTAAATCTAATGATAGAAATATTGATCGTGTCGTGCTAGACAATTTTCCTCGCCATAATCCATCTTTATAGGTTTATAAATCTATAAAGAGATTTCCACAGATGAGAAGTGAATGAAAAGAATCTATTATCTAGGACTTACATCGAGTTATCTCAACAGTAAAAACGTCAGACATAGCCAATCTAGTAGTACGCTTATCTGCAAGTGATCGGGGTACGAAGAACATCTCATGGGAACAAATGTCATGAAAATATTTATAGAAACGTTCAATAACCCTGCAGCACTTCTTTGGGTTTTCTTCTAAATATTGAGTTATATAACCCAGCTGCCAAAACATTGGTAATATTGTTCAATGCACAAATAAATGGTAGATTTTCAAATGTTCCTTATGGATTCTGACGAGTAAAATTGTCTAACACGGCGCAGTGAACAATCTTTCTTAGGAGTAGACCTATCATTTGATTCGATATAATCGGTCTAATCCATGTCAATAGAAAACGTGATTTATAAATTTTTACTAGACTGACGTCTTCTTGAAATCGATAAATATTTTAAAATGAATATTTTGCTTGATAAACTCTTGTTTTCATAGTATGTGTGTGCGTAGGTTTTTAACGATTGATCTTAAAAAGAACGAGTTACTGTCTCTTAAAAATATCTTGCATTTTTAAATATATGCAATTTGATAACGCAGTATCCTAAAGTTCTTTTCCCCATAATTCTGGTGTCTATATGCAGTCGTGTAAAGATTTCACCGTGACGAAATCGTCAGACAATTTTGAAAAATCTAGATGATTTAGATGCGTTCTATTTGCAATTTTCGCGACGGCATAAATGCACCTCTTTCCTACCCACCTATGGCTAAGTCAGACAGCCTCGGCTACTTAGACTAATTATCACAACCTGACTAGGTAATAGAAAGTTGTTAATTGCAATTCCTATTTATAACAATGTCTCGACAAGAACAATCATGGCAGTGCACAATTTAGAGGTATTTTCATACGATATTATACCTAGTAAAAGGCTTGAGAGGCACTTAAGTTAGAGTGTTACTGTTCAATGGTTATGCCGAATGAGGAGTATGATGTGAAGGAAAAAGGAGTTAGTATGATGTGAAGATTATAAACGTAAGGAGGATAAATAAAAATTGAATTTTTGGCTTCAAATAGTTAAGATGATAACGATCTGGAGATCCTCCCCGCGGAAATATGTTCCACAAAGTAGCGGATCCTGAAAAAAAAACGTTTTAAGAAAACATTTTTAAGAAACATTTTAATACACTTTTTTTTTCTTTGAATACGGAGTTTAGTTTGGTTTGTTGTGTTTTACGGCATATCAACCTCAATGGGTTATTTAATGCCGACAAAGTTATTATTGCCGTTAATATCTTGTTTTGTCAAAAATCTATTTCTGGTAATAATTTTTTTCCTTCAAAAATGTATTGCTGGTAATATGTTTCAAAAATGTATTGTTGGTAATATTTTTTCTTCTTCAAAAGTATATTGCTTATAATAATTTTTTTTACAAAGTAATCCTGGTATTAAAACCCATTTTTACCCAAGTTTCGAGGTGAACTATTTGGCCAAAGCTGGGACACTAACAGGTGCTACCACCCCGAGTCAGGATAGACCTGGGAACACCAGCAATTAAGAGGCCATGATGCTAGACGTTGTTTATCGTCTTACCGAGGGCGAGTATGTAGTTTATCGCCATACGCAGGACGGTCTTTGAATATGGAGGAAATTATTGTAATTCGACTCCCGGAAAGAACATCGCGTATTCTGGCAGTGAATGTTGAATATTGAAACGTTTGGATGCAATGTGTGGAGGTCATCTGCATATTGGACAAGGAAATAATGATAATTTACATATGTCATATATTTGAAAAAGGATCAAATAATAAATAAAATGAATCTATGTAGGTATGTAATCTCCCACATTTTGAAAGGATATCTTTAAGTTCCGAGGGGTTTTCAAATCAACATTGAAGTGGAACAACTACATTGAATCAATAGCTGCATCTACTGCAAGGAAAGTTGGTTTATTGTGTCTTGCCAGAATGTTTTTCACGTCGGTGTAAATCTTGCACAAATACAAATCATTATTCATCCGTCCATTAAATACTGTTGCCCTATGGAGTATTGCTTTTCAAATCTACAAATCAACCATTCCCCCTTGTATGGAGTATTGCTGCCATATATGGTCTGGAGCCCCTTCTGTTCGCCTCGGGGTTCTTGATAAGATCCAGAGAAGGATATGCAATGTAATTGGCCCTGATTAGATATCTCGTCTGCAGTCATTCTCTCACAGACGCGTGGTCGCTTCTCTCTGGGTTTTTTTACAAATAATTTCACGGTAATTGCTCCGATAAGCTGCTTTCGCTGGTTCCCAGACTTCATGAATTCAAGCGTCCTACGAGGCTGGCATCCCGCTCTCAGCCTTTCACTGTTGAAACTGTTAAATGTAGCCGTCTCTTCTACTCCAATAGCTTCATATCTCGCACCTCTCGTCTGTGGAACTCCCTTCCCTTTTCCCGATTCTCTGACAACTATAATCTCCAACTATTCAAATGTAATGTCAATCGACATCTCCAGTTGCCTTGATCTATCCACTATCCTTCTCCTCATCATTTCCTCTTTCACTCCTATCTGCTCTCGATCCAAATCTTCTGTAACCCCTTGCCTTGATCTATCCACTATCCTTCTCCACATCCTTCCTCTTTCACTCCTATCTGCTCTCACTCCAAATCTTCTGTAACCCGTTGCGCCTAGCTTGGGGTGAAATGCTTAAAAAAATCTGGTCTGGTGCTCCTTCTATTGATCGCGAGGTTCTTGACAAAATTCAAAGAAGGATTTTCAACGTAATCGACCCTGACTTGGCACCTCGACTTCAGACACTTTCTCACGGGCGTAATGTGGCTTCCCTCTGTTTTTCTATAAATATGTTCATGGTTATTGCTCTGACAAGTATTTTTTCTGGTGCCCCGACTACATGAATTCAAGCGCGCTACTTGGTTGGCATGAATTCTCACCCTTTTATTGTTGGAATATTTAAATGTATTTCGCTCTCTGTAACACCTGCGGTATAGTGGCATTCCCGCCTTGCTTGGGGTGAAATGATTAAAAATATATCTGAAAAAAATAACATGCATTAAGATGTTTTTTTTTTACTGACCGTTTAAACATTAATTCTTTTATACACTTGTCTTCTTTTTTATCCCATGACCCGTAGGTTAGTACGGGCATCATGTGTACTGCAGCCGCAGTAGAAGTGGTATTTCTTGGGCCTGACGGTGCCCAACCCTCTCCAGGCGGTTTTTGAATTCTCATAGACTGGTTGTCACCTAAGGCTATAGAGCCCAGACTACCCTGCTATTTACATATAGCCGAGGGGCGTAAAAAGAGGAATTATACTTATCCAATGTTATTAGCACGTAAGTGAATATAATGGATCTGACTGGAATACGAACTCGTCTCTCCGGTTCCCCAACCCGGGCCATTACCTATTACTCCGCCGTCACCTATATATTGATTTACTAAGCGAATCTTAGGTGTGGTACTAGGTAGAAAGTATGGAGCACGCAGTGATGATCGAAATCCCTACTCAGTCTTAATTAATCTAACCAGATCACATTGCTAGCCATTAAACGTCATCGAGAGTCTCCATTGTCTTCGCCGTAAAATTTAACATGAACAAGTATCCTTGGCGCCAATGCCTTTGGTCTTTAAACAATAATGATTGCCAATTTGTTTAACTGTCATCTTCAATACTATTTTTTTATGATAGCATTATCCATTGTCTGGACATTTGCCATGGAAATAATGATGGGTTTGAGATGTTAGGGGAAAGAGGCTGTAGAGTGAAGAACAAACCTTCGAGCACAAGACCCGATGTTGAAAAAAATGTCTTTGGAGATATAATCTACAATACACTTTGAAAAGACATATTCTAAATCCGAGGTGTTAAACGTACATACTTTAAAAGCAATATCATGCTTAAAGAAACGTGCAATAACATATGTTTTATTTATCTGTCATGGCACAGTGTAAAAAGGCGTTTGTTAGATCAAGTGACAGGACCCAAAGAGTGTCTGTACATCAACCCGGTTTATGCAGTGGAGAAATTTCAGAGGGAAATTAACAGGCGATAACTGATAACTGACATCCATTAAGCATGGCACGTGTAACTAGAACAGTCTAACCCAGTGAGCGAAATAAAGGGTTCAGTTCGACATTACAAACACCTGAAGAAGGCCGGAGCGTACAACGACCAAAACGTTGTAATAAATACGGCCACAAAGATGAGGTCAATAGTCTGGATAATGTAAGTAATGTACATAATACCTCATCTCAGAAATATAGACAGATACTGAAAGGCCGAAACGTTGTAATAAATATGGTGACAAAGATGAGGACAATAGGCCGAATAATGTAAATAATGTACATAATACCTCATCTCAGAAATATAGACAGATACTGAAAGGCCGAAACGTTGTAATAAATATGGTGACAAAGATGAGGACAATAGTCCGAATAATGTAAATAATGCATGTGTTTTTGTATCATGAGCATTATTTGATGTTGGTTCTTTTATACACTTATCTCCTAAAAAAAAGTTAATGGAGAAAGTCATGCTTTCTTCCAATGCGTGTGGTATTTACACAATTATGTTCTCGGAGTTGTTCACCTGCCATCGACAAAATGTTTTTCTCTGATTGCATTATCCCTCGTTTGTAGAAATAAATAATTACAAGTGAGACTTACATTCACAAGGCCATAGCAGAACTTACAGAGCAGTAGGTAAAGAAAAATAATGATACTTAAGGCGCGATTCGTGTTCTCAAGAGATCAAGCATCTAAGTAATGGCTGAAGAAGCTTTCCACTAAATTTGCTGAACGAAAGATGAACTGATATTCAACGACATATTGCCCCAAACCACAATTTTGAAGTCCATTTCATATTCAATAGTTTCCAGTCCTTACGTCCTGTTACCGCACTGTATCCTTTAGTGACCCCCTAGAGTGGCAAAATTTAATCAGTCATATGAATTGTTGCTGTACACGTTGGCTATCTGGAGAGATAATGTATAAAGTTGACGTCCATCTGAATAGAACTCTTCTATGAATAAAGTTAGTTAAGAGAGGATATTGGGAGACATTTGTACAATATGCATTTGCAAATTGAGGATATCTTCAAGTGTGTAATGTAAAATTGTTCTAATAAAAACTGCTTTTAGATACACAGTTAAAATACACTGACATATTGAAATATTCATATTTACGCTCTATTCAATGAGATTGATAGCATAATATATGATATACCATAACGTATGAATAGCATACGGGAAATGATATAACATTTAAATGCTCAGAAATATGGTAGTGACTGGCCGTTCGTATACGAGTTTTTTTTCTGTTTACTAGTTTGGTTAGTCAATCCCTGTAGCAGACGCCTGTTCAGTCATGTTTGTGTTTGTTCAACATCAACAGAGTCCACCTGGGGTTTATACTATAATTATGCTTTGCGAATCTTTGTTGCAGTTCCAAGGAAAGTAAAGTTTTCCGGCGTGATCAACACTTTGAACAAGGCCAGTACGATTAAAATCTCGGTCACGATGGTTTGCGACTTTGTGCTAGCACAAGATTCGACGGCTTCCAAATAGTGTCATCTACCAAATTTCACTCTGAACGCTTGCGTCAACACGTTGTATGGTTTACAGACACTTTCCAAAGGTGAAGTATGCTGCGGTCGCTTCTACAGGCCGATGGCACCTAGAAGTCCCTATTGAATTGGCCACCCTGAGATTCAAACCCGGGTCCCATGTTCGGAAAACAAACTTTGTAACCACTCGGTCACGTGCCCAAAAGAAAAAATACTAGTTGTCTAGATGTTCTTTGTCACTTTGGGATGTACGTGATCTTAGCCAATCACAACTTCCTATACTATTTATCGCTAATGTTTGTTCACTCACTGTCTACCCTATTCCCTCTGCTCTTGAAAAGCTCGTTAGGAAGGTTTTTCACTTTTATCAGTTTACCACCCTTGCTTCGATATGTCCCGTGAGTGTTAATTATTCCAAGCTTTCCTTCCTCACTGTGCGTACCATAAATTCCATCTATGTCTTTTTTTCATTTTCCTTAAAAGTTCCGCCTTACACTCATTCTTAGTATATGCCATTCTTAGCATCCTTCTGTAGCAGAGTTGATGAGAGGACATGGGTTTGCATTCACTGCTTTATATGAGGATTTCCACTGTTACTAATTATTACTAATTATAAAGTCTACGGCGTTCTTTTATCGCCCTCGCCAAACGTAGGTTTCTCAACCGAGACAGTTTCTCTGCTTTTTTCTCTAATCCAGTTTCCTTGTTCCTATCCTGATAGGCGAATATTCCTTTTTGTTTGGGTCATTCGACATCACAGACCAAGCCCAGTACTGCTAAATCTAACTTGATGTGTCTTACTACTTATCAATCAAGCTCCCAGATCTTAAATTGAGTAAAATAACCTCTAGTATGGCAAATAGAGAAAAGATTGCTAAAACTTTAATAATTAAAATAATGAAATATTTGATAATAGACATAATTATCACTCTGAATATTATTAACATTAATACAATTTTTACCTACTTTTAAGATGGTTTACCCGTAAATCGCCAAATTGTTGATATTGCGTAGACCCGTGTCACGTATTAAATATGGTTTGAACTGGAACACAGCCACAGCTGAGCGGTATTTATTAAAGGTAAAAATCCCTACATAAACAAACTGGCTTAGTAAAATTTAAAAAAAAAAACAGTTATGAGATTAAACTGGTTAATTTAACAAGATAATGACTCTTTACATTAAAATCAAAACGGTATATACACACGGGAGACAAAAAAATAGACATAGGTCCCTTTTTTTTTATAAGAACCAAAAACGACGATAAAGAGCAGATTTTTACAACTAAAGCAAAAAAATGTATATAACACCGGTTCTATACGAGAGAGAAAACGTCTACGTCTGATTTTACACGAAAGCATATAAGATAAGCATTGACCGGGTATTACACGAGAGACAAAAAGTAGACATAACTGGTTTTTACACGAAATACATAATGATAAACATAGGCCATGTTTTACACAAGAATCAAAAACGTTAGACCCAAAATGAAGGACATATGTTGGGTTTCACACGAAAGACAAATAGGTATACATCGCTCCGGTTTTACTGGAGTCAAAAACATAAATTTAGTTCTGTCTTAAATAAGAGTCAAATCAACAGCGCTAGGTCTAGTTTTAAATATGACTTCAAAGTTATAAATTTGCTTATACGATGTCCAAAACGCTAGATGTAGTCTCAGTTCGCAGTATTAGTATGGTGGTATCTGCAACACAGAGTTTACCGACTATTTTGTGTTAACGTGTTTTAGCCTTCCAGTAGCACACCGATACTAATATTAGCATTAGCGTAGCCATTGATACACTAACACTGAATGCGAATATACAAAGAATAAATACGCGAGCGTAACAAAAAAATTTTTAATAAGGCAAACAACTTACATACATATATTAATAATATATTAAAAAGATTTACATATGTCCCAAAACAAATTATTGTTCAGATCGTCCCAAAGAAACGAGGCGGTTTACAGAACGAGAACAAAGAAATAACATACCAGCTATATGGCCTTTGATAGTCTGCAGATAAGTGAATAGAAATTACTTTTTTTTCTCTAGGCCGTGCAAATGTTGACCAGTTTCCACGTGTGTGGATGCCCTGGTGGTCAGGAAGGTAAAGAGGCCGTTCCTCCAAAAAGACGGAAGCAAAAACAAAAGGGACAGAAGAGTTCTCTTCTCTAAAGGGGCCAAACTCCGATGAGCTCAACCCAAGGGAAAACAACTGTGGTCTCCCTACAACAGTATTGCGTGCATATATTCATCCGGAAGGTGGCTTCTTTTCTGCTGGTGGCTGAAGCGGCGCTTATTACTTGGAGCGGAAGCATTTGGCGTAGTCTAAGACCTGTTGACAGCAAAACCAGTCAACACAAAGCACTATTTGGCTCCTCCATGTAGAGACCATGACCAGGAATTAGATTTAGCTGATAATCATTCATATCACTAGCGTGTTTGAGCTTTATCGTAAACATAGACATAAAATCTTAAACTACAAAATAATGAACCTACCTCGTGATAGAAATTGTTTCTAACTAAATTAACACTGTCAGTAACAGTCAATTTTTTTTTTATACAAGAAGAATTTCTTGATGATAAATGTAATACTCGCTGCCTGTAACTAGTTTCTTGCCAAACGAAATTTAGTTATCTGACATAAAGGTTTTAATACGTTACTTTTAGAATGAGAATTGATACCGAAATATACATTGTACTCTTCGGTAACATGTGATTTGATTATCACTGTATCGTTTATTTTTGTCATAAAAGATGTTGTCATGTATATTATTGGAATGTGTCTCTTATTAAAAAAACGAACACAGATTTAAGTTTAGATTGTTTAATCTAATGACTTATCTGCCATTGCGTTATTTAAGGTTTAAAAAGGTAATGACTATAGATTCACCTCAATTTTATAGGGAGTTAACATACATATAAAACCAAGTTACACTACAGTTAGACATTCAGCCGAGTTACAATAGAATAAAAAAGGTAGCACGAGTCAAAATTACATATGGCTACGATTTTCACTAAAATCAAAAATAGAAGGTTACATTCAGTTAGCACTAAAGTCAAAAAGATAAATATATGTCCTGCTTTTTATACAAGTGCAAAGAAGTAGATATAGCTTCACCTTGCAGTAGCCTCTAAGCGGTAGAAATAGGTTGGGTTTTACGCAAGAACCAAAAATCTAACCGCCGCATGGTTTATTCTTTTCATGTTATAAGTCGCTGCAACATAACTTCATGCCAGTGAAGGTTTCCGAAATTCAAATTAATTCTTCATATATATATTTGATATTAATTAGATTGATTTGCTTACAAATATTAATTTTATGTTTAAATATTATAATGGTTGTCATTCATAGTGGGGAAAAACAGTCTTAGAACCGGACTATATATATATATATATATATATATATATATATATATATATATACAGCTATGGCCAAAATTATGGAGCACCTATAAAAGAATTGAGATAATAGTTTAAACCTACGTATTTAAAGGTTAAGAATCGTACAGTGAACAACTGAAAGCAAATGTAAAATATTTAGCAGTAGATTGTAGTATTTGTTTGCTTTAAAGCCTCTCTCAAGAGCTTTAGCTGAGTTTAGTACTAAATTCATTCCAATATTCAAAATGATTTATTGTCATACTAAAGGTTGTTTCGTAATTTTCGTGTAATATTTGATTCCTACCAGTGCTATAATAGTATATTTAATTGAAAATGCCTCCAAAGAAGCAGCTTTCAGAGATTAAAAGGGCACAACTTGTTGCTTTATCTGATGAAGGATATTCTCAGGTAGAAATTGCCAGGAAGATGGAATGTTCAAGGAAGGGGGCTCAAACAACGATTAAAAGGTACAAGGAAACAAAGTCTTTCAAAAACAGAAAAGGACAAGGCCGTAAAAAGTCTACAACCGCCAGGGAAGACAGATCTTTGAAAAGAGCATCCCTTGCATATAGGAGGAAAAGTTCTTCAGAGCTTGCTGCTGAACTTAGGGAGGGTGCAAACAAAAACATATCAGCTCGAACAGTGAGAAGGTTATTAGAAGTGGGATTAAAAGGATGCAAAGCCAGGAAGAAGCCATACTTGTCTCAGGCCAACAAGAAAAAACGACTGGAATTTGCAAAAAAAACATGAAAATTAGACACCTGATGATTGGGGCAAAATTGTTTGGTCTGACAAAAGTAACTTTGAAGTAAGTTAACAGCTTCTCTTTCCTAAACTTTGGATGTAATAATTGAAATTTTTTTGTGAGTACACATCCATAACATTTATTCAAAAATTGTAACAAATTCTTTTCTTTTCATCAGATGTTTGACACGCCTGGAGCGGTTTATGTTCGCCGTAAGGAAGGAGAGGCATTTCATCCTGATTGTGTGGTTCCAACTGTAAAGTTTGGAGGAGGAAGCGTAATGGTTTGGGGCTGCATGGCTTCTTCAGGCACTGGAATGTTGTACACATGTGAGGGCAGAATGAACTCCACAATTTATACTAACATGCTGGACCAGGTTTACCGGACCTCTTTGACTAAAATATTTAATAATAACATTCCAAGTGATGTTATCTTCCAACAAGACAATGCTCCATGCCATACGTCAAAAGTTTCAATAGGTTGGTTTGAGAAAAAAGGGATTACAGTGATGAAGTCGCCCCCTCAATCCCCAGACCTAAATCCCATTGAAACTTTGTGGTACCATTTAGGGAAAAGAGTGAGAATGCACAAATATTCATCAAAAAAGATTTAGAGGCCAAACTTCATGAAAAGTGTCAGAAAATAGATCCTACCACTTGCAACAACTTAGTCAATAATATGCAAAAACGAATAAAAGCTGTTATTAAGGCAAAAGGAGGACATACCAAATATTGATTGTTGTTATTAATGTTTACTCCACTATTCTTAACCTTTAAACATATAAGTTTGAATCATAATTTCGTTTTTCATTGGTGCTCCATAATTTTGGCCAAGGCTCTCTCTCTCTCTATATATATATATATATATATATATATATATGTGTGTGTGTGTGTGTGTGTGTATGTAAACATATACATGTATAAACACGTATCATACTACTTTTAAAGACATAATTTAGAAGGTATTTTTAAGGGGGTCGCATCATACACGAGATATAAAATTAGCGTATGTACTGCTGCCCCTGTTTACGCCCTTCATCAAAATATATATATCCATTTACTGCAGTCAAAAAGTACAGATGTATTTAAAATAAACCTAATTTAGATAAAGCTGATGTTTTACTTAACAGTATCCAATAATAATGCATGTAATATTCACATATTAATATCGTATTATAAAATAAAATCATATCGAATATGCATCATTGCCATTATTTACGTTTATAAGCTGTTTAGCTGTTTCTCGTTCGGTTGTTTATGGCTGTACGCGATTACGCAACGAGTATAGCGTTACTAACGATACTTTTATCATTCGCTTTTGCTTTATTTATCTTATTTAACTTGAAGATGGGATGAAGAGAGAGAAGAAAAAAGGTTAATCTACTGTAATTTTTTTCTCTCAAAAAAGGATTCGCATGATACACGAGACATATGAGATCATTTTTATAAATGGAAATTTGGGGGTTGCACGATACGCAAGATCTTACATTTTACAAATATATTCCGAGTATATATATATATATATATATATATATATATATGTGTGTGTGTGTAGATAGATAGATATGTATGTGTGTGTAGATAGATAGATATGTATGTGTGTCTATATATATATATATATGTATGTGTATATATATAGATATATATATGTATGTATATATATATATGCATGTGTATATATATAGATATATATATGTATGTATATATATATATATGCATGTGTATATATGTGTATATATATGTATATGCATGTGTATATATGTGTATATATATGTATGTGTGTATATATCTATGTATGCGTATATATATATATGTGTGTATGCATATATATATATATATATGTGTGTGTGTGTATATATATATATATGTATGTGTGATTACATATATAGAGATATGTATGTGTGTATATATATATATATATGTATATATATATATATATATATATATATATATATATTAGCCAAATTACCCGCACCTTGCTGTGTGTCACATGTATTTGCAATAAAATGATCCTGCCGATATGTGTGTCTATATATATATATGTATGTGTATATATATAGATATATATATGTATGTGTATATATATAGATATATATATGTATGTATATATATATATATATATGCATGTGTATATATGTGTATATATATAGATATATATATGTATGTATATATATATATATGCATGTGTATATATGTGTATATATATGTATGTGTGTATATATATGTATGTGTGTATATATCTATGTATGCGTATATATATATGTGTGTATGCATATATATATATATGTGTGTGTGTATATATATATGTATGTGTGATTACATATATAGAGATATGTATGTGTGTATATATATATATATATATATATATATATATATATATATATATATATATATATATATACATATATATATATTAGCCAAATTACCCGCACCTTGCTGTGTGTCACATGTATTTGCAATAAAATGATATGACCTCCATTCTCATTTTGTATAGCATACATTCCCTTATTCAGATTTAAATTTTATTTAAATCATAGGGGGAAAAATTCACTAGGGGTTTTATGCCCGCGGTAACCCTTTTTGGGAAAATGCAATATACTAATCCATGTACCCTGGCTAATGGAGTGCCGGAATATATATCATTATGGGGGATCTATCTCCAAAAACATTAGGAGGAGGAGTTCGACAACAAACAGACAGATGCTACAACTTTATATATATATATATATATATATATATATATATATATATATATATATATATATACATATATATATAAAAGTGAACATAGATGTCAACACATATAGTTGACAGTCTGTTTCATGCAAAATGCAATTGTTAGGCCACGAGTGCTGTTATTATATTATTTATATTATATTTTTAATAACAGTACTCGTGGCCTGACGATTGCATCTAGCATGAAACAGACTGTCGCCTCTAAGTGTTGACTTCTATGTTCACTTTTATATTTACACACGCTCTATCTCTGATATTGAGCACTTTATCCCATAAATATAGCACACTTAAAGACTATATTTCTTCATATATATATATATGTGTGTGAGTGTGTGTGTGTGATTTGAAAAGGTTGGAATATCAGTTACCACGTAACACCATTAACGATAAAAGTAAGAAAAGTTTTTCATGGTAATATACAAAGATTGGTCTCAAATTGATTTGTATCTTTCGTTCGTCATTCAGTTTTAGTCGCAGAAGTTGACCCGCCCATTAAAATTCACACACCAGTCAATATTACGATAACAGCCGACATCTGCTTTGACTGAAAAGTGTCTCCGTCAATTCAATTGCGAAGACGTGATCTTCCATCAGAAATGTGCACGATTCCAGACAGCAAATATCGCGTCTTAATTGTTTTCAAACCTCGACTGGGACACAATACACACGTTCCTTTATTTCCCAGATATCGTCTCCATCAGAAATAGTGGGAATTACATTATTTTCGACGAAACGAAAAAAGACGTTTACAAAAAACGGTGTTATGAAAATTTGAAGCGTTGGAAGATAGATAGAGATAAGATGGAACCTGTGTTAATGAAAATTTTCATCTGAGCTTAGAACATAAACACCACGGTGATTTGATATCTAAATGTAGATATAAAATGGAATATATGACAACTTCTATACTGTAATGAGGCAATAAATAATTACTGGAAATGTATCTCAAGTATGAAAGTTAATTTATTGTAACAACCCCGCATTTCAAAATCATTGTATTTTTCCGGCTTACCAACCTGTTGAAGCTTATTTAAATCCAGAAAATTCTTTCACACTGTAAAAATGTCTGGCGAAAATAATGAGATTTTACTGAAACAAGTTGTACTAATTAACCCATAACTGAAAGAGAAGAGTTGGATTTGATTCTTTCCCAGAGTCAGTTGCACGTAACTGAATATAACTGGAATTAGAACTTAATTCTACGATTTCTTTATCCGTTACACTACCGGAATATCCAACTACTGATATTTCCAAGTGGTCACCCATCTCGCTACTAGCCAGGCTAAACGTTGCTTAACATCGATGATAGCACCAGAAAATGCCCCGCAAAATGCCCTCTGTGTATCAGATTACCCAAGCCCCCCTTCTCTCTCCTATTATCTGCTCCATAAATTTCAACTGATGTTAAGTTTAATTATCTTTTTTGTTTCAATTTTTTTTCTAAACCTCGTATTTGCTCACATGTTCAGGCATTGGTATCCTCGACATCCTTCTGTAGAAACAAATTGATGTTATGTAAACACTTTTCCTCATCTTTGAGGAGAGTGTCCCGCATTCACTGCCATAAAGGAGTACAAATATCATGCAACACTTCAATAGAATTCCTTTACTTCTAGGAATGTTTATCTTTCTCTTAATACGCTGCTTAGCTTTTGGAATACATCTTTGTCTACCCCAATGCGTCTTCGGGTTTCAGTGTCGCACTTTCCGTCTTCTGTTAAAACACTTCTCAGATATTTACATTTTTGTACTTGTTTGATTTTGGCATCTCCGATTTTTAATTTATATTTTTGATTCACCATTTTGCTAACGGCCATGAATTCTGTGTTACTGAAGACAGTTCTTATGGGATGCCCTCATTATGTTCGTGACGATCTTGTCCGAATTTTCTGAATTTCATGATTCCCCCCACCCCCATCTTAGTATATTACTAGTAGTACGTAATTTTTATATAAGAAGAAAATGAGTAACTACCGGTTAGAGCGTGACACTCTGGATTTATTAATATATGTTTCCCGTCAGATGTATAAATAGCGGTGTCAGGCTACTGACTTGAGTGATTATTGAGTGACTATTGAGTGGAACTATCCAGTCGAATTAGGGTGAATTCTTGCGCGACGATGATTTGGGTTTTGATTTAGGATTTACCGGACAGTTAAACCGAGCCGCTCTACTAACAAGGTAATCACTGAAATGGTTCATTATCTTTGGTTGACTTTTACTTCTTTGTTCTTATTAAGTATTTATTTTCGGTTATAATTAAATACTATTTTATCTCAACATTGTGTTTTACTTACTTATTAACGGTCAGCGTACGTCACAAAAATAATGCAAAAATCTATATATATCCGATGCAATGAGAACAAAAATAATATATAAATTGTAGCGTTCACGCATTTAATTCAAAACAAGGCTCGGTGTGAGATGTCACTTCCTTTTTTTGTTTCTATGAGAAAAAATATACATAAAGCAAAAAGGTGACGGAGTGAAGCAATGGTGGTCGATGATAGCAGTTTGGTGAAGCATGGGTCAGGTGATGCCCAGACTGGTAAAATTCCTTTTCGATAACAACGGTCAAAAGTTTAGGCACAGCATTTCTAAGAGTGAGGGGTGGGAGAGGAAAGGTGAGAATAAGAGATAATAATACGATGAAAGAGATAAGAGGGATAAATTCAAACGATAGTTATAGTAGTACGAGGGACATTCAATAAATAAGATGAATTTTTCGGTATAAGGACTTCTAATACAGATAGAAGCTTACTCTTTTTTATTTTTTTGTTTTACGTCTTTTTCACATGGATTTAATTTCTTTTGCAGATTAAAAAAGAACTTTCAAAGTTTTGGCGATTGACAATGATGGCAGACCAAGAAGCATGCTCCAGGGTTGAACAGCAGTCAGTTATCAATTTTTGGTTTCTGAAGGGTGAAAACCAGTTGAAATTCATAGGAGAATGTCAACTGTGTATGGTGCCACGTGTTTCAGCCAAAGAAATGTCTACAAGTGGGCTAAATTGTTTAAGAAAGGCGGAGCAGTGTTGAGGATGAAGACAGGCCTGGGAGGCCTACAGAAGTGAGGTCTCCTGAGGTGATCGAATCAGTCAATGACCTCATTCAGTCTGACAGAAGGGTGACAGTGGATGACCTTGCAAGGACTTTGAGCTTATCTGTTGTGACAAACGCAGGGGTCATCAGTCAGAAGGAGTCATCTTGCATCATGACAACGCAAGGCCTCACACAGCAGCCCAAACGGTGCGGACCATCAACGATCTGGGCTGGGAACTGCTCCCTCATCCCACTTACAGCCCAAACCTTGTCCCTTGAGACTTTCACCTGTTTGGTCCCTTGAAAGTGTTCACGAGAGACACGAACTTTAAAAGTGACGATGAAGTCAAAAGTGTTGTGAGCGACCCGGCTGAGACATCAGTCCAAAGATTTTTACGCTGAGGGAATACGGAAGCTTGCGCACATATGAGAAAAGTGTGGGACAGTACTGGGAGACTACGTTGAAAAAGAAAGTAAGCTTCTATCTGTATTAGAAGTCCTTATACCGAAAAATTCACCTAATTTATTGAATGACCCTCGTAGCTGGGATTGGGGGGGATATTTAAATAAAATCAAGCTAAAACTGAATTGCATATATTTAGGTAGGAGTTATCACTAGTAATTTTGTAATCAATGAAAGTATTTTGTAATTTAATAAATTTAGAGGTGGTGATTTCTTCTTGGTATGCTGAATATATAAGTTATTCGCGTTTAAAAAACAGTTTTGATTTAGAAATTAAAATATAAGTAGAAAATATATAAAAGTATAGGATATTACTATAATTTTTATAAGCAAATTTTGACCTATTGTCGGATTGCATAACGTGTAGAATAAGTATGGGTGTAAATCAATTTATCTGAAAGTATTACTAGTAATATATATGCGCAAAATCATTTTAAGAATCATGGCTGTACTGCTATGATGTCACTTGTACAAATCAAAATACCGCTGGTTCAAATCACCGTTCTCGCTTTCTGAACACGTCACTATATATAGCCGTCGTTCCCTCTAGTTTTCACTGCTTTAGCCCTCTTTTATCAGGCCAACACCGCAGTCGACTAACCAACCAGCGTTCTTGGCTTTTATTCTCAATTACACAAGCAAATAGCCTCCTCCAGTTCAGCTAATCAGCACACGACTTGCTATTGGTGGAAGTATGCCATACTATGCAAAAAAAACCCTCATTACTGCACTTACTGCTAGAAGTGCTAGACAGGAGAGTAATGCCATTTTCACGGAGCAAATTGCTGATATCACGTGCCGCACGTTAAGGTATGACACTTATTTTCCTATGCACCAGATGCAAGCCACTTTGGCTCGCTTGCTTCTACGGGGCTCTTCACCACAAATCATAATCTAAGATAGATTAGTGGAAAGCTGTATAAGAAGGTAGGAAGTATATCAAAGGAGTTGAGTTTTAATTTTAAACGTTTAGAGTTATGTACTATGAATTTAGCAAGATTGTAATGTTAGATCTTTAATATATCTACAAAAAAAACTGTGGTTTCATATCTTTGGTCTAATACTTGGGTGTTGTTCAAAAGTTCAATAATACATATTTTCTCCTACAAACATAAAAACAAGGTTCGTTCAAAGATTTGCAAGTTCTGGCTTGTTTTATGATTTTCTATTTAACCTTAAGTGTTTTTGATTACTCCTTCATTTTCCAAAAATATTTCGAAAGTCATGTCATATTGTGTTTGCCTGCATTTGTAAAAGAGGATATGTGATTGTAATATCGATCCTTAAAAGCTCTTCTAGTTGATCCTACATACAATTTAATATCTCTCGGGTTCTCATTCGATGAGATATAGCACAAATACACAATGGATTTCATTAAGCACATGTTTGATAATGGACATTGATTGGGAATTCTGCAATTAGATAACTCTTTTACTTGGGTTTATTAGAATTTGTGTTTAGGTTGAGTTTAATTCTCGTTATGAAGTTTCTGTATTCTATTGTTGTGTGATTTAATAATTTTATCTAGATTTGTAGAACAGCTATAATTAATTTTTAGGATATTGGGGTTGAAGATTTTACTTTATTTACTCTTCGTAGGAAAGTGCTTGTTAATTAGATTTAAGAATTTGTGTCCTAATTTGTTACGGACTAATTTGTTAAAGGGAGGTGTATACCAAATTATTTTAATTCCTCTATTGTCTTTGTAGAGTAAATACAATTTTCCCTATATTTAATTTCGGAAGATCTATAGCCAGTGTCGGTAAGGATTTTGTTATAACCAATTTTGTGATAATCGAATATTTCTTTGTTAGATGGGTCTAACAAAGAAATAGTGGATAAACACAAAATTGTTTGCTTTCTTTAAACAAAATTGTTTATAAACATTTTGGTTCTCACCAGTCGAGGTGCAATTGAAATGCACTGAAACAAAGTTTCATCTTTGTAGTGAGTAAACTGTTTTTGTCTATATGAAAAATTATAATATATATATATATATATATATATATATATATATATATATATAATTATTTACTTTACGATATTAAAACATGTTTATCGCTACAAGTACGATATTTAACACGTTTTAATATTTTAAAATAAATAATATTTAGCTCTACTCTGTAAATGGACGTTTTCAACAGTGTCAAATAATGTTTTATTTCTGTAATGGGGGACAGAAAAGTGTTAAACAAATACCTTGTAAATAATACTTACTAATACTTCCGTCGAAGCCGTAATTCACCTTCAGAACGAGGTGGATCCCCGATTTTTGGCATCTCCAGTATTTGGTAATCACCGTTAGTAGCAAATTGTGACTGAGTTTGACACCACACTCCTTATATTGAGTTCCACATCTTGGGAATCGTATTTAATCTGATCTCAACACTTTGACCCGCCTGGCTTGAATTAATCTGTCAGGAGTAATGCAATTGACAGCATTATCCTGTTGGACATTGTTATATGTAAGTCATGACCAGCACATTTCCAGGGTAATATTATATATAGTGGTTTGTAGACGAAATGAGCGACTTTGCCAAAAATCTTTTTTTTTTAATTTTTCCTTAGAAGATTAATATTCTCCAGTGAAATATCGGGAATGATATTGGTGGTCATTCATGACTGGAATGTAAGTTTCCCCTTTTCATCGACCAAGAGAGGTACAGATTTGTACACATACTAATAGTGAAAATAATTCATTCAAATGCTATGGTCTCCTAGTGGAAATATAGAATTAGCTACCTTTATTGATGAACGAAAATTTTAAATTGTTCGATAAATATATATATATATATATATATATATATATATATATATATATATATATATATATATATATATGCATATATTTAATATTATTCATTTTACGATATTAAAATATGTTAATAATCGCTATAAGTACAATCTTTAACGTTAAAAAATAAAAAGTCAAATACAGCTTTTATATATATATGTTTCAAATTATATATATATATATATATATATATATATATATATATATATATATATATATATATATGTTTCATACTAAAATCATTACATTGACAAAATCAAGCAAAGGACGAAATGTGTTGGTAAACAAAAGTTTTCCTTTTGTCTCTCTCCCACTTTCTTTCTCTCTCCCACTTTCTCTCTCTCTCTCTCTCTCTCTCTCTCTATATATATATATATATATATATATATATATATATATATATATATGTTGCTGCTAAAAATTAATTTCGGTTGATCTCTGTGGGAAGGAAGCGTGGATTTGTAAACAGTGACTATTAAATCTAATATAGCATGACTCTTCAACAGAATTATGTCACTATCAGTCACTGTGTGTTTATCTAAATCTAAAAATAAATACGCTAGAGCCAACCGGATGTCTAACCACACTGAAGAGCTGTGATACAGCGAGTCTGTTTGTGGATTTTCATTTATTTCCGTGTCCCGACCAGACACCGAAGGTTAGAAATAGCATGGTGATATTTTTCACTGAGCAATTTTGAGAAAAATAATCACACACATTCTACATAGATTAAGTCCTTCGTAAGATGCGGACTGTGCTTGTGAGTACTTTTTTATTTCATTAAAACATTGGATATCAGGATTCCGTCAATGAATCTACTGTAATCTTTTTTAATAAATCCGACGGCTCCAACTACAACTGGTATTGTTCATGTTTTCATGCGCCACATTTTTGAGATTGCGATATCATGGTCCTTGTATTTTGAAAGTTTTTAAATATCTTCAAAGAAAAATTGCAGTCTGCAGGGACTGCCATACAATGAGACAGCACATTTTAACTTGACGGTCTCTTATCACGATGCCAGGGCGATTAGCATTGATTGTGTGTCTTTGTGTATTGTAAAGTCTCATAAAATTGTTATAGATCCTATCATCATTCTTCTTCTTCTTCTTCTTCTTTATTTATTATTATTATTATTATTATTATTATATGTTATGTTATCTGTTTTGTATCCTGTAGAGTCGGGTCCAACCTATGGTCTTTAGGCTCTATAAGAAAATTGTCATTTAATTGATAGGACTTTTCTTAGTATATAGGATGTTCCGAGTAAGGTGATCTTACCTGCTGAGATACTCTTAGTAAAATTGCACATTCGTTTTCTTACGATGTGCAGAGCTTCGATTACTATTGGTAAAGTCTCAGTCTTCATTCCCCACATGCGTGTGTATATTTGTGGTGGAGATTAAAAGACGTAAAAAGTATATAATATTGCTACCAGCGCACTGAATACAATCTCCATTCGACATTTGATATAGGAATACAGCAGAGAAATCCTTTGGAATCAGGGAATGCTCTGGCATTTCCTCTTGATGGTCAAATCAAAGCTCTCACAAGTTCAGTGATTTTTCCTTTATACATACGTGTTTTCATCTCCACAAATGTTTGATTATTTTAAGGCCACGTCTTTGAGAAAACTAATCCTGTAGAAATGAAAAGCCATCCGTGAGAAAGTTCTTTATTACACCCAATGTATGGAAAATTGATTCAACACGTTGATATAGTTCACTGTCGACTATATATTAATATATTTTTCCTATTCAGGGTTCTGTCTATCTTTCCATCTATCTATCTGTCTTTATACCTTCTAATTAATCTTTCTGCATACACCTTTCTATTCATATCTATCTAAATACATTACACTGTTCACATCTGTTTAAATATATTTCTTTCTTCATATCTGTCTAAATCCATCTCTCTCTTCTAATCTGTCTATCTAAATACATCTCTCTATTCATATCTATATCTCTCTTTCTATATATATAAATATATATATATATATATATATATATTCATATATAGAAATATATTTAAATAGATGTGAACAGTGAAATGTATTTAGATAGATATGAAAAGAAAGGTGTATGTCGACAGATTAATTGGAATGTATAAAGACGGATAGTCTGTTATAGTTTGATTGATTGGTAGATATGAACACAGATATGTATGTAGATAGATAAATTGGAACATATAAAGACTTATATATATATATATATATATATATATATATAATGAACACAGATATGTATGTAGATAGATAAAATGGAACATATAAATATATATATATATCAGTCTTTATATATATAGAAAAGAAATAGAAAAGCGGGATAAAATAACTGTTAACCGGAAGAAGACAAAATGTATGCTTATCAAAAAGAGAAAAATCGAATTAACTACGAACCGGAGACGTTAGCACCAAACAAGTACAGAAATTTACATACCTGAGTTGTACTTTAAGAGAGAATAGAAAATACGACACCTAAATCCGAACACGCATTGGATAAACGAAAAATAAAAGCTAAGAGAATTATTAATAAAGGAAATAAGAGAGAGCTTTATTGCAATTTTATATCCATCCTCTTATATGACATTGAATTCTGGGCCCAGAGATGAAAACTAAAACTAAATGCATCTCAAATACGCTTCTACAGAAAAGTGCAGAAAATGGACGGAAGGAGTAACTATGAAACCTTAAAGAAAATGGTTGCACAAATAATACTTCTACTCAGAATCAGAAATCAGCTGAAAAATCTTGAACACATAATAACGAACTATTGTTTGGAATACTTTTACCCTTACTAACACATAATGAGGGCAAGATGGATAATGGGGGTTATCGAGCCAGCTGCATGAGGACTTGTGTGAGTGAATTGCTGAAAGGAGGCCGGAGGATTGATTGGAAAGGGGGCTGTAAGGCCCTGAAAGAATGCGGGCGCAATAAAGATGTAACATTTGGCACTTTCTCATTGGTCTGTCACTCGTTCGCACAATGTCGTTAAATAGGTTACTTGGTGATACCTTCCAAATGTTTTTTTTTTGTTGTTGTTTTAACATGCCCTGTGATTGTTAAATTCTGCAAAACGTTTTTCCTCTTTATGTGTTGCAGAATCTGAAGGTGTCTTTTTCGAATTGTAAGCATTCCGTTGCCGTTCTTTTTTTCTATACATGTGTTTCTTTGCGCCAAAATCCACACACACACACATATATATATATATATATATATATATATATATATATATATATATATACCGACTGCAACAGAAAAATCGTGTAATATGAAAATTTTCCATTTGTTTAATTAAGCTTTGAACTGTTGTATGTTAGAAATGATTAATGATATATTACTGGAAATCTCCGAGGTCTTTGTAATCAATAATAAATCAAAAGTCGCTTTTTTCACAGTAAATTATTCATTATTTCATATCTAAGTATTTTATAAAAATCAGAGGTAATTACACAATATTCCAAGCTCAGTTCAGGTTTATAGTTCGTAACCATGGAATGAAATGAGCTAACATCAACCGTAGATTTGTCTGTGGAATATCATTACTCTATTGTTACATAATTATAGTGAAATAATTAAGGTTTTTCTGAGAAGCATCTTATTTTTTATCGTATATTAATTTAAAATATTCTTTGTACAGGTTTTATTTTTAAAATTTTTTTTTTTTTTTTTTTTTTTTTTTAAGCGTATCACCCCGAGCAAGGCCGGCGGCCACTATCACGCAAGGGGTTACAGAAGGGTTGGAGGAAGAGCAGATAGGAGTGGTAAAGGAAGGGATGTGGAGAAAGAGAAGGACGGAGGGCCGATCGAGGTGGGGAGGTTACGGGAGATATAGAGCGAGAGCAGATAGGAATGGAAGATGTCAGGAAGTGGATAGATCAAGGCAACTGGAGATGACGATTGACGCTACACTTAAACCGTTGGAGATTGTATTTGTCAGGGAAACAGTAATAGGGAAGGGAGTTCCATAGGCGAGATGTGCGTGACATGAAGCTATTGGAGTAGAAAAGACGTCTACACCTAACAGTTTCAACGGTGAATGGAATAAGATCATTCAACAAAAGGACAGGACGAAAGCGATCAAAAAAGCGATATGAAAACAACTACGGAAAAGAGAGGTAACAAAGCGTAAACGAAATTGATCCAGTTTGTTCAACTTAAGAAACTTAGAATTGCAAGCAAATTATTCTAAAATGCTGTCAATACCAAAGGAGAAAATGAAAAATACGTAACAACGACTGAAATATAGCATCAAAATTTATATTTTACTTATTTTTTATGTAACTAAATATATAAATGTTAACATTGTTTCCGTAAAATTTGATATTTCCTGTAATAAATTCTTTATAACTATTATTATGATTGTTATTAGTTTACTTAATTTTAAGGTAGTCAGAGATTTACAATTCCTTACGGCTAACTATGAATTGAAATGTTGATTAAAACTACCGAAAACCTTTAAGTTCGTATTGCCACAAAATAATCAAATGTTGAATACTCCACTCCTCGGCCGAACGCGTCGTATAAACTAACTATTGTGCATGCCCAGGCTACACTTGTGGCATATTATTTTAAATGTTGCTGGTATTCAATTAACACTTTTTCTTAAAATAATTCGTTCTCTAATTCAAATACGAGTTTCTATATAATGAATGTCTTGTCAATTGTGACTATCAAACTAAAAATAATGTTTAAAGTGATAAAAAACTGTCAGATAAAACAAATAAAAAAATTCATTACCTCTTTTTCTTATATATGTATATATATATATATATATATATATATATATATATCTGTGTCTATATTTCTGAGATGAAGTATTATGTATATTATTTACATTATTCGAACTATTGTCCTCGTCTTTGTCGTCAAATTTATTACAACGTTTCGGCCGTTGTACGCTCCCGCCTTCTTCAGGTGGTTGGAATGTCGAACTGAACCCTTTATTTCGCTCACTGGGGTAGACAGTTCTAGTTCTACGTGCCAAGTTTAATGGATGTCAGTTATCAGTTATCTCCTGTTAATTTTTCTCTCTGAATGTTCTCCACTGCCGTAACCGTAACTAACACTCTTTGGGTCATGTCACTGGATCTAACCAACGCCTTTATACACTGTGCCATGTGTCCTTAAACTGAATTAAAAACGACTGACAGCGTACTGTATTTAAGATTTTTATTTAAATTTTATGTATGTATTTACAAACATGGACACGATCAGTTGCATAGGTAAAACAATCCATAGATTGAGTTAATAGTAAAAATAGAATCATCCTTGATAATGAGTATAAGCAGGGCTGAAAGCGCTCGTGTATACTAAATATTTTGACAATTTCAATATAATTTATGTCCAGAAAAGATTAAAGTTAAAAAAACTTAATCGCAGTACCTTGTCAGTCGTTTTTATTGAAACTTAAATGGTAGATTTATGCTCAAATACATAATTATATATATTTTACTTATTTTTTATGTAACTGTTGAAACTTGACTAATGCATGGAATAATAATGCAACACAAAATGTACTTGGAACAAAATGTATTGAAACAAGAAAGTGTACACAATATTTACATATAGTCTTTTGTATATTCCTGGGAAGACCGTTCCTGGAGAATGTGTTGCCTGAGTCGCAGTCGGCAGAGTCTCTGGTTGAATCTCTTGATTTTCTCCCATCTCTTCCCGATACCAACCATATTTATATGAACGGTACTCCACTATGCAAATTAGGTGGATCCTACCACAACAGTAACTAAATATATAAATGTCACCAATGTTTCCGTAAAATTTGATATTTCCTGTAATAAATTCTTTATAACTTGTCCGTTGGAAGAGTTGGTATGACGTCACAGTTTAAATTCTCGGTAGTGGATGCGCACTCCTGATGAGTCCCAAATATAAGACGAAACGGCCGTCCAGTGCTTTCTGCATTCTGTTGAGGTTTCTTTCAGACTTAATGAATTACTTAATCATATATATATATATATATATATATATATATATATATATATATATATATATATATGTATATGTGTGTGTGTGTGTATTCATTTTTATTAAACCAAATGTGCATAGATATTACAATAAAATTTTCTGTTTAACTCCGCTTTTAAAGTGAACAGGAAAATTTGCATTTGCCTGTTTCAATGGCCGAAATCCTGAACCGAAAAACCTGGCCAAAGGTCAATATATATATTGTTGTAGCTTTGACCAGTACTTCGTATTGGGTTCATTTGTCAAAGAGCACTCACCTTTTTTCCTGAATGGGTCAAGTTTCAAATGACCATCGCAATTTGGCTCCGTTACAAGTGAAATAATTTACTGAAGGTATTTGACGTCATGCCCAAATTGCAGCGGACAGTTGAAGATTAGACGAAGGCACGGCTCTGAGAAGTAAAAGACGCACAGTCATTTATATAACAATAATAATCATCATAGATTTTTACATGTTATTAATATATATACAGGGTGCGATGAATAAACTGTCGTGAAAATGACGCAGAAAGGAAAATAACACTAACATCTCATTCTAACAGATATATTTACTAAAATTATACAAAACTATCTAGAAATACTAAAGTCTAAATAAAATCGCCATTGTCTTCAACCATGGCCATCAGACGACTTCGGAATCTCTTGCATCTCTTCTGTACGGTCTCCTTGTTTACGTTTGTGAATACTGCCATAATCCTTGCCTTCAGTTTATGTTTGGTCGTAAAATTAGATTTGTTAGTCTCTCACTCAACTGCGCCTCACACATAATAATCAAGCGGGTTGCAATCTGGAGTGTTAGGTGGTCAGAAGTAACGAGTGATGTAAGCGCAGAAATTGTCTGACAGGAATGAATAGGTGCTCCTGATTGTGCGATATGGTGCAGAGTCGTGTTGCCCGACATAGGATTTTCCAGCATCCACCTCTTGACCCAGGGCGGCACTACCTCCTCAAGGCACTTGATGTAGGATTCAGTGTCTGAGGACATCACCAACAAATTCGTGAGTTATTTTCTTATCAGAACAATCAGAGTGAGTAATCCGAGCTGTTCTACCATCGTTATCGCCATTAGACTTATGCAACTCTTTCCGAATACTGTCCTCAGATTGACACCCAAACATTCTGAAATGTACGTATTGGGGCTTCTGTCGCGAATGCCAGCGGTGCAGCATGCCGTCTTAAAAATTCCTGGCGGAGTGAATTGTATCATGATGTTCTGTTTCTCTCAGACGTTGCTCAATTGGCCCAACTATACTGTCAGTCGACAAAAATTAAAAACAAACAACGCGCATGCTTGAAATTAAAAATATAAAATGGCGACATATTACCCATCGCATCCTGTTGTAGCGGATATCCACTCGTACTATCAAGGCAGCAATATTATGTGTTTGTTTCTCCAATCCTTTCATGGGGTTTTATACTATTCATTTCACTTTTCATGCCATCGATAAATCAATTGCAGAGAGTGGAATAGCGGTGATAAGTTTCTTGTTTAGTGTTTTTTTTTTACGGCTTGACAACGTTTTGCATGATATTTTCAATCTACATTTTTTTTTTAATTGTAACAGTTATTTCTTTTTATAATAATGATTTACAGATACAAGTATCCCATAGTTCATTTAGAAGCGTTGGATTCTTGTCAATCCTAACGGTATTTGCACGTAAGTCAATATAATGAAACCAGTTTATCCATTAAACTATCTGTACATCCATGCTTACAAAATCCGGTAAAACAAAACGGTATATATCCCGTAAAAAACATCAATTGGATGTTTTCGTACACATCATCACTGATGTTTCTAGCCGAAATTTATAAAATTTCTCGGGTCTTTCAACATCATATCCATTCTCCCTGGTCACCCAGACGATACCGACCGGGTATCGACTCATGTACCTTCCGTTAGCTACATTTTTCCATCTTCCCTACCACACACTGCGACGCCTATTGCCAATTTATATTCCAATCCCGGATGACTTCCTGTTCACCAGCAATGTATGCTCTTCCATAAAAAGGAACCAAAAGCAACTACAGTTTCTATATATATATATATAGTGAGTTCCACCACGGATTATGTGAACGAGCGGCGCTACATCAAATCTAATTAGTTACCTCTTCGTCACCGAGGCTCGTTGGTACAGTTCGTATGACGTTTGCTTCATATCGTAACTGTCAGGGTTTCAGTTCTCGGTAGTGGATGCGCACTGCTGATGAGTCCCAAATATAGGACGAAACGGCCGTCCAGTGTTTCCTGCATTCTGTTGAGGTTTCTTCTATTTACTTAATTACAATTATCTCAAATCCTCCTTAATTTCTGTCACTTATATATATGTTCACACACGAAAACGAGCTCATGAATCATATGCAGCTTACTCTTATACCCTTTCCATTCATGTTAATCATCCGTTTGAAGAATTACGCAAACACATACCAACATACATATCTACAAATCCGTAACGAGAAAACAGATGCTAGTTCTTAGCCACAAATCACCCGTAAGTAACAATGTTTCGTAGTACCCTAATTCTGTCCCCTAGTCAAACACCATTGTCGGGTGTAGTTCCCCCCCCCCAAAAAAAATAAACAATAATCATGAAAAATCTAAACAAAACACATCTAAAAAAAAACGTAACCCTGTTAAGGGGCAAACAAGTTTAGATCTTAGCCACAGATCACCCGTAAGTAACAATGATGCGGGGTACGATAATTCTGTTCCCTATTCGAGACACCATTGTCCGTGTAGTTTTAGGTTATACCCAAGACCTACCAACCACCTAAAAACATAAAAATATCTACCCCAACTTCCTTTTATCTCTTTACTGACTGCCAATTATTTGGACTTTTATACCCAGCTTGAGGCTTCTTCTGCTGCCATTGTTATTAAGACAATAGCCTTGTTTTTTTCCCAAACATATTACATCTAATTTTGGTAATATCTTACATAGCGACCGCCGAGCAAAGCCTCTGCAACTGATTCCAATCGGTTCTCACTGAGCTCGCCAACCACGCCTTTTGCATTACTCTACAATCTGTAAATATTTCCCAATTTTCCTTTCGAGGGATTCGTCCGCGTTTTCTTCCCAAGGGACCGTTAATTCTAACATGATGACATGCTTGGTCGTTTCAGAATGAATCATCCTGTCTGGACGAAGTTTAGTCTCTATTATTTTCACCGGGAATTTTAGCTGATGTCTTATATCTACTCTCATTTGCACGTCCGGGGCAGAGCTGAGGACGGATGATTTCTTCTTCTGTAATGACTTTACCTTTTTCCCATCTCTGGCAAAATTCATCCCATTCTTATTCGGTTCATATCCGTTTTTTGGAGACTCCTTGAGACTATTGTTGCATTGGCTCCTAAAACTTTATCATGGCGCCACCGGTAACGCCGCTCGCTTATCGCATTGGGGAAACCGCTCAATACGTGTTGGACGGATCCTTTCTTCTGGCAAAATGGACAAAGTGGAGAGTCACTTTTTCTCCGCATGTGGCAGTTTGCCAGGTTGGGCAATGTATCATACACTGCCTGTACAAGGAATATTGTATTACTGGCATTAGTATACCAGAGATCTGTCCAGGAAATCTTCCTTTTTTAGTAGTTTTTTTCCAGGCTCCCTGTTGACGTAACACTACAAATTTACTGTTGTACTTCAACCTTTTTCCATTATTTCTTTATCTTTTTACATATGGATGAGGATATATATATATATATATATATAGGGGAAGTTCTATATTTATGGAAAAATGTATGGTGCAATTTATTTAAATATAGTAACAATGAATAAATTTATTTTAGTTAGATACATTGGTATGATTTTCTTAAATAAATAAATTGAGAATAGAATCGTTTACCAGAAATTACAATGTTAATTTTTCTTATTCTCTCACGAACTTTAATATCGTGTGCGACAGATCTATTCCGAGAAATCAAAGGAAAGGCCACTCGTCATTAGAAGTCTCTGCCCTTACCTCTGAGCGACTCCGGTAAACAAGAGAGAGAGAGAAAGCGAGAGAGAAAAAGCCAGGATTCTCCAAGTAGACACGCTGGCTCCTTCGAGGGATAAATACTAAGAGTAAATCACAAAAAGAGCGACGTTCTCTTTTATTGTCCTTTCGTACTTTTTTGTAGATTTTCAATTTTTATTCTTTCTACAATCTTTAGCATTTATTTGTTTTTCATTTCCTATTTTTAATTTCTTTACTCTTTCTCCTATTCCGTCTCCATTGTAAGTTAAACATCTTTATTTGAGATATTTACCTTTTTTTAAATTGATCTTCTCACTCGTTCATCGTTTAAATTCCTTTTCTTCAATTCTATTTCTTTTTTGTTTCTTTTATATTGATTTTCTTTTTCTTTCCCTTCTACATTCTGTCAGTGTTTCCTTCTTCCTTCACTTTTTTATTTTTTATTTCTTTATGTATTTCGCTTTCTTTCGTTATTCCTCGTATTTCTGCTTTTGTTTAATTCTTTTACTTTCTATCTTTTTGGTTTAATTCCCTTTTTCGCCATAGTTGTAATAAAACTTTATTTTAAACTTGCAGGCTTTGTACCCTCGCTACCTGGTACTTTTCCTATGAAAATTAGTTGTTTTTTACTATGGGATTAAAGTTCACTATTTATGAAATGTTGAAGAGATTGTAGACCTTCAATATATTTGCTCAAAGAATATGACTGTCAAGACATACTAAATTAATTGGCCGGGTTTGACGGCAGTCTTGTTATAGTTAAGGAAAGTTTTACAAATAGATGCCAACTTGTTGAAAACCAAATAAAATACAAATTTCAAAAGCTTGACTGGGCTATATAAGACAATATTCCTAAACATAAACTATTTTGGATATGAAAGTCAAAACCACCCTCGATTTAAAGAACATTAATGAAAATTTTAAAATCAATATCCAAATTATTTAAACCTGAAAAGGGATATCACCTAGAAGTAGATAATATATAACTCAGATATTGCGCCTCTAATGTGTACCTTACTCTTTTTGGGTAATTTCACATGTACTTATCATCTCTCAGTTGCGTCTCAGTCTTTGGACAGAGTGCGCTCATGGGCTTCTCTGTCAAAGACCAGAGGGGCAACTGAGGAAAATAATGCTGAAGAGGTTCCCAGCCCTGGGAAAAGCTGCCCGAGCTCGCGCCCTCCCATTGCACCTGAAGGAGGGATCTGTGCTCGCTCTGAGGCCAGCCCAACCGACGGTTGCGGGTGGGCTGAGGAGAATTTTTGTTCCTCTCCCGGGCGTACGCGCTCGGGTCCCACCTAAAAAGAGATCTTGTGTGACATCTCGTCCTAGTCGGGGGGGGGCAAAGTAAATACTGTGTGTAAATTACTATAAATTACATTTGAGACCATTTAACATCAGAATTCGTGAGGCAATTGAGCTGCAATTTTGCGTTAATTCATATAAATAATTTCTTCTTTTTTAAATATATCTTCCTGTTTATTTAACCTCTGAATTAATTTTCTTCATTTTCTTTTCCTTTTGAAGTATTTTTATTTCATGGTTCCTTTCCTTTCCTTTCTTTCCTAAAAGCTTTTCTTTTACAATTCTGTTCACTCTGTACCAGTTGAAAGAGCCATTCGAGTTACAGGGATATACAGTGTGATCGAAGTGTCACATTTATTAGGCTCGGCCCTAACGGATTCTCCTCCAGTTCCTTTCCCAGAAATGCAGGTGTTCCTCAAGGCTCTACTCTGGGACTTACACTCTTCCTTATCTTCATTAACGATCTTCCCAATATCATCAGTTCCCAAGTAGGCATCTATGCAGACGACACTACTATTTACTCCTGCCTCAATAACAAATGTGGTATCGCTGACAAAACTAACCTGGCCGTTGGTCTCGAAAAGGACTTCCAATCGGTTGATGACTGGACAGGAAATGACTAGTTAACTTTAATGCCTCAAAAACAAACTGTTCTCTATTAGCCACCACAGTGAACTCTCCCTGACTCCCATTAGAATATCTGATGCTCAACTCCACGAGAACACCTCTTTGCGACTGCTTGGTCTCACACTGTCCGCTGACCTGAGGTGGAACAAATAAATTGAATCAATAGTTTCATCTACCGCATGAAATGTTGGTTCCCTGTGTCGCGCCAGAAAGTTTTTTCTCGCCCGAGTCCATCCTCCAAATCTATAAATCAACCATTAACCCTTAAATGGAATACTGCTGTCATGTATGGTCTGGAAAAGCTGTTCGTCTTAAGGTCATCTACAAAAGCCAGAGACGGATATGCAATGTGGTTGGCCCTGATCTGGCATCTCGTTTACAGTCGCTCTCTCAAACACGTGACGTCACCTCTCTCTGTCTTGTCTACAAATAATTTCACGGTAACTTCTCCGACGTGCTATTTTCGCTTGTTCCCAAACTACATGAATTGAAACGTTCTAATATCTCAGTCCCACCCTTTCACTGTCAAAACGCTTAAATGTAGCCGTCACTTCTAGTCCAATAGCTTCGTGTCTCGCACTTCCTGTTACTTGCTTCCCCGATAGCTATAATCTCCAACTATTCAAATGCAATGTCAATCCACATCTTTAGATGTCTCGATCTATTCCCCCGCCTCTTTCTTCATCCTTTCCTCTTTCACGCCTCTTTACTCTTGCTCCCTTTCTCTGGAACCCCCTTGTGTGCTAACGGCACTCCCCCTTGCTTGGGGTGAAAAGCTTTAAAAAATGTGGGGAAAATAACCGAGTTTATTCTTAATCAATTCACGCCAAGTAAAGGCGATAACACCACCAAGATTCAAGGGGGTAATAGAAGCGAGAATGAAAATACTTTAGAAGGAATTGAGCACCCAAAGAAACAAGGAATAAACCACCATTCCTGTTCAAAATACCGGGAAGTAATATGAACCAGACGACACGCAAAGCTATCAACTCCTCCAAACGGGTTAATATTTTAATGAACGGGAAAGCATTCCCTTGGGCGACGAGTCCACACAAAGTAGTTTTTTCATCCCCTTACCTCTTCCCTTCATTCCTCTTACATTTAACCTTTCTATTTTCTTTTCAATGAAACCTCTTTTTCTTTTATTTCTAATACTCACCGAATAGATGGCCTCAGAGCCACTCAAAGTAGTGCGTTACTGAACAGGGTTGTTGTATGAAGGTTAGAGTTAGAATTAAGTTGTGCAGTTCATGAGGAGGTGGGTGAAAAATGACGGTTAACACTAGGCGAAGAGGATAATATTTTATTCATGGGGACAGCATCTTGTTTTGAGTCTATTTCAGAAAATACTGTTTATTGGCGGTCGTAACTGTCTGAGTGGATCTTTTTCATGTCTTTTCTCTTTCTTTCACCATTCCTACTCTCTCTACTTTCTTCTTATTTTCATCTTTTTTTTTTCAATTTCATTGTTTTGCGTATTCACTCTTATTTGCTTTTTTTTATTTCGTGCAACATATTTATTCAATAATATTTTAAATCTTTTCATTCTTTAAATATATCTTTACGTCATCCTCTGTCTTAATTCACTTTCTTCGTTTTTATTTCATTTCAATTATTTTTCATTGCATTTTTCATTCGTTTCGTTCTTTCTTCGGGCCTCCTTTCCTTCTGCCTAGCTTTTCGCCTCCTCCACTTTTTATTTAACTTTTTTTTCTTTTATCGTCAGCTTATTTTTTATTTTTATTATTATTATTATTATTATTATTATTATTATTATTATTATTATTATTATTATCATCATCATCATCATCTTTATCTTTGATATCTGGCATTTACACATTTCTTTCCGGGTCCCGCACTGGGACCTAAGGTTAGAAATGGCATCATGACACTTTCCACTGCAAAAAATAATAATTACATAGATAAAGCCCTTCGTAAAGTGTGGGCTGTACTTGTCAGAACAATTGTTTGTATCTCTTTGAGGCATGGACTTCCAGGGATCCCTTCAATCAGCCTACTGGAATCTTTTCCAACTACAACAGGGGTTGTTGATGTTCCCATGTGCCACATTTTTGAGATTTCTATTTCAAGGTCCTTGTATTTTGACAGCTTTTCGAATATCTTCAAAGATACATTGCATTTTGCAGGGCCTGCCATATCAGTAAGGAGGCGCTTATTTTGTTTGTGGTCTTTAATTAACAATGTCTAGGCGGTTGGCTTTGATTGTTCTGTCAGTGTGTATTGTGTAGTCCCATAGAATTGTAACAGATCCTATCTCCGTAGCCGGGTCTGGGTGGTGGTCGTACCAGTTTATTTCAGTTTCCTTCCCGTAGGAGTTGCAAATTATTATTATTATTATTATTTTATGACTGTAATTTTAATGTCTACATTATTTTTGTTTTTTCTTTCCTTCCTTCTTTCCTTCCTTCTTTTTCTTCCGATCTTCCTTCCTCTTTGTTTCTTTTTCTTATATATAAACTTTACCTTTCTTCTACCGTAGTATTACTTTACTGTATTTTGTCCCTTTCATTTTACTGTTCTTTTCATTTTTCTTCGTTTCATTCTTTCAAGTATTTTCCAACTTTCCTTCCTTCCTTCTTTCCTTTCATCATTCCTTTCTTCCTTCCTTTCGTTCTTGTAGCTCTTCGCTTCAATTTAAAAGTTTTTCCTTTTGCCGCGACATTAATTTATTATTTTATCTTATACCTTTACTTTCAGATAATTTAAAAAAAAATTATTGTATTTTCTTCCCTTTCTTCCCAGCTTTCATCTTTTCTTCCATTTTTCGTTCCACCCTTCCATCCATCTAGCTCTTCGATGCATTCTTTCTTGTATATTCTTTTCTTCATTCCTTACTTCCTATCTAACGCCTTTTCTTCTTTCCTCCACTCCGTCCACCCTCACTCAGTTCTAGCTCGTCACTTCCTTCTTTCCTATATTTTGCTTTCTTGCTCATTCATTTTTTACTTCCCTCCATTTCTTTCTTCCTTTCCATCCATCCTCCATCCATTCCTTCCCCCCTCCCTTGCTTCATCCATTTATCCTTCCTTCCTGTTTTCTTTTTAATTCTTCGCTTCCTTCCTTCTACTATTTTCTTTCCCTCTATCCTTCCTTTATTGCTTCTTCTTCCTCTCGTCCGTCCTTCGTTTTTCCTTTTCTTCTTTCCTACCCTCCCTCCTCCTTCCCTTCTTTCCTTCCTTCCCTCCAGTTGTCCGCTTCCTTCTTTCTTCTATTTCCCACCCTTCCTTCCTTTCTTCCTTTATCCCTTTTTTTTCTTCTTTCCTTCCGGCTTTCTTGCCTTTAACATTTTTCCTTCTGACGTCACGTTAATTTATTATTCCTTTTTTATGGCTTCAATTTAATGTATTTTTTGCTTATTTTCATTGTATTTTGTCCCCTTTTTTTTACTTCCTTCTTTCCTTCTACCTCACCCCTTCCTTCCTATTTATTTTAATCTGTCTATTGTCTTTCCGGTAAAAACTTTTCTTCTTCTTTATAGTCTTACTCTCGGCGTCCCGTATATTTGTTTGTTCTTACAATCAGTCATGTATTCTTTTCTCTTTTTTTGTTCAGTTCGCCTCGCTCACCGTAGCTTCGTTTTCTTCTCCGCCATATCCGAGAGTATACCTGTCTCTCTCTCTCTCTCTCTGGATTATACAGCGAAACATTCCGAGGCTTTTCTTCAATCTAATTTCCTGATATTTCATCTCATTTTTCACATATCTACCTACAAACGTCCTGGTTAGTGCAAAAGTTTCAAGGCAACAAAAATCAATCTCGGTACAGCAGAATCTGTGCAAAAGGTCAGAATGCCTCAAGGAAAATGCAAAGACGCTCCTTAGGACGTTGCACTTGGCCGATATTCGCGCGGACTTAGACGAACGCCTAACCAGAGAAATATACAACTTTAGAATTATTCGCTTCATCCTCACTGAGTAACCGTATGGTACTGAAATCAGCACAGGTTGTCACAAAAGACAACTTCTATGTGCCCTTTGTCTTCAATGCGGAATTGATCATGGCTCTCCACAATTTACTGTTCGATGGATGCGTTAATATATTTTCTCTTCTGTTCTCTTTCCTAAACTTTATTCCGTTATCAATTTACTCAAGATCGTTAGGTAGGTTATGCAGTTGTGTTTTTCTGTGCATCTTACATTCAATCTGCTCTAGGTACCCAGTTAGGATTGAACTCACTACTCAGTCGTAATTATTCTAGCGAGACAAGCATGCATAATTACGACTGAGTAGTGAGTTCAATCCTAACTGGGTACCCCTTACTTTCGGGCTTGTTGCCACATCCAAGCTACACTTGGAAATCACTTTTTGGGCACCTCGTTGTGGTGTAATGGTTAGCAAGCTTGTCTCGCTAGAACAATTACGACTGAGTAGTCAGTTCAGTTCTCACTGAGTGCCCTATACTTTGGGCCTTGTGCCACATCTGAGCTACACTTGGAAAATCACTACCTCCAATATGCTCTGTGAGTATCCAATATTCCAAGCCTTCTTTTCCCATTACGTGCCCGATAATTTTCAACTGTATCCCCCTGATGTTAATTAAAAGTGTCCCTTTTGTTTTCATTTTCTCGAAAAGTTCGTCGTTGTTCATATATTCCACCCATGTTATTCTCAACATCCTTCTTTCCAATCACATTTCTGTTGCTTCAAGTTTCTTCTTCATCTGTGAGAAGATTGTCCAATATTCACTGCAATATAGGAAGACGGATATTGTATAACAGTTCAGTTACGGCTTCCAAGTGAATCATCACACATTTCAGTCATATTATTCTGTCCCATTGCTTTTTAGCTCGATTTGAAGGGCGATAACAGGAAGTTTTTTTCTTTTTCCTTTTTGTCACAACACACACACATAGATAGATAGATAGACTAACAGAGAATATCGATAGATAGATTGAATAACAGATAGATAGATAGATAGATAGATAGATAGATAGATAGACTACCAGAGAAGATAGATAGAGATACAGACTACCAGAGAAGATAGATAGATAGATATACAGACTACCAGAGAAGATAGATAGATAGATAGATACATAGACAGACAGACAGAATACCAGTGAAATTAGATAGATAGATAGATAGATAGATAGATAGATAGACTACCAGAGAATATCGATAGATAGATTGAATAACAGACGATAGATAGATAGAGTAGCAGAACATAGACTACCAGAGAATATATTGATCAATAGATAGATAGATAGATAGATGCCGATTCCGTACTCTTTTCTTTGTTTCTTTGGATTTCCGAGTGACACTTTCTGTCCTCTCTTAAAACACTTCCCGGATATTTAAATCGTTGCATTTGTTTGATATTGGTACCTCAAACTTGCAATGTGCATGTTGGACCCTCCTTTTGCTAACAACTATCCATTTAGTCTAATTATCGTTTATTCCTTTCTTCTGACTTTCCTATATGTTATGGTCCAAGGTTAGGACCAAGGAAGAACAACACGAACACAAGAGTAGAAATAACAAAGATATAACGTATAACTGTCTGATATATGCTTATCATTTCCTGCAATTTTTGTTTTCGTTTCCTTTATAAATTCGTCATTCACTGCTTCGTTTCTTATTTCCTGTAATATGACGGGGAGGTTTCGAATTGTACTGCATAATGATGTTCTAATATCTTCCTCATATCGTAGAGCTGCAATTACGGAATCTTCCAATGGCTCTCTTTTCTTTGGTATTATTTTGAAAGACCATCTGCATGCCCGATTTTGTTTGATGGAAGATACTCCAATTTAAACTTATAGTTCAATAAAATTGCCCCCACCTTAGCAATCTATTAGCAGTGTAGACAGGTAGACAATTCTTTGATCCAAATATTGTCAATAACGGCTTGTGGTCCGTCTGTAAGATGAAAAATCTACCGTAAATATATCTGTGGAATCTCGTAACGGCAAAAATAATTCAGCGCTTCTTTTTCGATTTGCGAGTAATTTTGTTCGGCTGGTAGCAACGTTCTTGACGCATACGTGATGGGTTTTAGTGTCCCATCCGGCATTTTCTGAAGTATACTTGCCCCAACACCATAGGCACTCGCGTCACTCGCGACTATTATTTCCAATTTTGGGTCATAATGCGCTAAAAATAAATCTGCTGTTAGAGTCTTAATGATTTTGTCGAAAGTTTTCTGACATTCATATGACCTTTCCCAAACTTTAACCTTCTTCAACAGTTCGTTTAGGGGTGCGCGTAATTTGTGCACGTTAGGAATAAATTAATCATAATAATTTACTAAGCCCAAGAAGCTTTGTAATTCGGTTACGTTTTTTGGAGCCGGCATTTTTTTATTGCTGTAGCCCTTTCTGGGTCTGGACTTCTTCCTTCCTCGTCAATAATATGGCCCAGATATTTTATCTCCTTCATAAAGAAGTAACATTTATTTTCCCTTACCTTAAAACCGTAGTTTTGTATCGACCTGAAAACCTCTTGAACGTGTTCCCAGTGTTGTTCAATATTTTTGCTATTTATCAGAATGTTATCAAGTTATGCGATCGTGAAATCCCGTCCGCCTAGCATAGTATCCATTATTTGCTGAAATATCGCTGGCGTGACCTTGATCCCGAATGGTAATCTCTGGAACTTATATAACCCTTTATGTGTGTTTATGCACAACAACCTCAAGCTTTCCTCATCTACTTGTACTTGTAGGTATGCTTCGCTCAAGTCTATCTTTGAGAAAAATTTTCCTCCGTTCAACTTTGTGAAAACTTCCTCTGGACAAGGGAGAAGAAAGTGATAATCCTTAATCGCTGTATTCAATCCCGTCGAGAAATCCACGCATACTCTTATCTCACCCGATTTCTTTTTCAGGTAAACCGTAGGTGCGGCCCATTGACTATATTCCACCTTTGTCAATATACCGGTTTTCACGAGTCTATCCAACTCTCTTGGTCTATTTTTTCTAATGGTGCGAAAGGTACATTTCTTTTCTTCTTGAAAATTGGCTGTGCATTTTCTTTTAGTTCGATTTTGGCCGCCATTTTTTTCACCTCCCGAGGCCGGCTGAAAATACTTCGGGGAAACTCTCCTTTAATTTCTCCTTGAATTTCTCTGCCTCGGTCGTTAACCTTTCCACTTTTTGGCAGAATGTAATTATCGGTAAATCCCAAAGGTCAAATTTCTGCATCCAGTCAGTTCCAAATAAATTTTCCGTATTTTTTAGAACATACATCTTTAATTTCTTGGTCATTCCGTTGAATGTCAAATTTGTGATAATTTCCCCCTCAAATTTGATTTTTCTTCCTGTTACCGACCTGGCTATTTATCTGTTCTCAACATGGTCAGTTTGTTTAATTTCTTCCACGTCTGTAAGCTAATAATGGTAAAATCTGATGCGGAATCAAATTGTAATCTGATTTTTTTGTTTAACATTTCTACTTGTACGTATTTTCGTATATTTATTCCGTCCGCTTGGTTAGTTCTAGTGACTCTTACTCGGCTTTTGCTTTCTTTCTTTGTCCTACAGTGAAAAGTTTTATGTTCCACTTTATTGCACGACAGACAAGTCTTATAGCGGTGTGGACAATCGTTGTACCAATGCAAAATCCCACAGCGATAGAATTACTGTGTGGTAGTTTTTTCTGAGATTTCATTTGACTTTTTGTAGTAAAATAATATGTTTTATTTGTTTTTGAGGAGGGAAAAAACGTGTTTGTCGTTGTACTTTTCGTATGTGCGCGACTCCAGACTCTTCGATATCTTTTGAGTCCTCTTTTACGCTTATACATCTCTGACAGTCTTCAGCCAATTTATGTAGCGTCAATTCTGGTTCACTCTCAAGTTTTGTTAGAATTCTCCTTCTGATCTCCTCATCTTTAGTCGAAAGCAGGCCTTGGACGAATATCAAGCATTTAAAATTGTCCGGGCTAAGTTCAGATAACTTAAAGTCATTGCAGTGTTTGTTTACTATGGAAGCGAATGTTATATAGTCTTTATTAAATTTAAACATTTCCACCTTTTGTGGAATAGTGAAGTGTTCGGACTAAATAATTCCGTTAAAAGTTTCACGGCTTCCTTGAAAGTCAACTCATTCGTTTTCCTAGGTAGGATGTAGTCTACGAATTTAGTGTATTCGCTTGACCCTAGTTTCCTCAGTAGTAGACGTCCTTTTTTTTAGTCTGACGAATTCCCGCAATCAAATTCATATGAATCTTCATATCTCCTGAAGTAAGCCGCGAAGGTATTGTCTTCGTCCGGTGCATTAGTGATGTCTTTGATACAGCTTTTGCGAGAATGCCGATTTATTTCCTGAATTTTGCCCTTTATTTGTTACTGCCCGTAGTAGTAATTCTTGTAGTTCGAGTTGCTTCTCTTCGTTTTTTCTCTTGAATTTCCAATCGTTTTTCTGTTGAATTTCTAATTGTTTCTCTTCTTGCCTAGTCTCTTTCCTCATTTTTTTATTACTGCTCGAATTGCATTTTCATTAGTTCCAATATGGTTGCCTTAAAATCTTCCACGTTTACACCGTAATTTTGTGTAACTATTTTTCCTTTTTCTCAGTGTAGACTTCAGGTCTTTGTCGCCTGTTGTTCTGGAACCTTAGTACAAGAGATTTTCCTGCGTAGAATTTGATTCTGTTTTGCTGACAGGTAAAATTCGTGTTTTCGTTACCACTGTTAAGGTTGGTGTCACAAAAAAATTTTTTTCTCTTTTTTTTCTCTTTTTTTTTTCTCGTGTAGAACTTTTTTTCTCAATACCTCCGTCGCCTCTGTTATGGCTGACCGATAGCACAAGGTTTTTTTTTAGATTCTTCGCGTAGACCTTCGTTTCTTCAATATCCTCGTCGCCACTGTTATGGAAGACCGATAGCAAAAAGGGTTTTTTTTTTAGATTCTCTGCGTAGAACTTCGTTTCTTCAATATTCTTGTCGTCACTGTTATGAAGAGTTCACTCGGTCGTTTTAGGTAAGGTCCCATAACACTTTACTAACTTCTGTAGCAGTTATTTTAGTTTCTTTTCTGTGTCTGCTATCAACAGTGTGTCAACTGCATATCTTATGTTGTTAAGATTGTGTCCGCCAATAAAGAATCCTGATAGGGCTTCAAATTCCTTTCTAATAGCCTTACTGAATAGATTAATTAATCTGGTAAGTAGACACAGCCTTACACTCCTTTTTATATTAGTATATTTATTGAACTCTATTTAATCCGTATGCAGGCGGTTTACTGCCACTATAGGTTCTGGATTACTTCCAAAATATGTCAAAGATGACTCACAGTTCTAATCTTTTTTGTTACATACTTTATCAATGTCTTTACCATAATTTATAAAACAGAGGTACACATGCTTCTGCATTGGTATTCCTCTTTCTGATATCATCCTGAATGTAAATATCATATTCTTTGCCCTATTTCCGGTCTGGTACTGCTTCACGCTCTATTCATTAGAATGATGTCTTGTTATATGTCTCATTAGGTTAATTCTGCGTTTGCACCTGGCCTCTTAGGCGGTTCTATAAGAATAAATTCATTTATTTCTCCCGATATATCACTGCTGATGTAAATTTCCTTTATTAAATCTGTAATCTTGTTGATGTCGAAATCATCTAAGGTTACCAGCATCTATATTAGACTTACGTTTGAACCTGCTGCTTTGTTTCTGGACAATTTCACAAGTGTTGATTCCACTTCAAATATTAATATTTCTTGTCCTTCATCACATTTTCTGTCTATTGCCGCTTCTTTTCTTGCGGAAGTCGTTCTCTAATATATTCGTTCCACCTCTGAATTATTTTTCTGTCTCTAATGGTGAGAATGTCATCCGTCATGGTAGTTCTCTTATTTTTATGCATATGGGCTTAATTTCTGATATTTATTCTTCTCTTTCTGCACATTTCTCGTTGAGCCATTCCTCTTCAGCTTGCATGCATTTGTTCCTAATTTGTTTTTGCAGATTCATATATTCTGTGTCGTAATTTGCCATCGTTTCTATCTCCTTTTCATTATTTTGAGAAATTCATCTTTGAACAATTCTTTTTTTCTTTGACGATTTATTTTGCGATGATCTCGCTGATGTGATGTTACTAAACCTTCTCACAATATGTCCCATTTCGAGTTTCCATTCTCATTTTGACGATTGCATCTGTTTTTCACACTGTCCATATACAGGGTGCGGCTGGTATTTGAGGACAGATTTTATGGATTAGTAAAAACCTTGCCGAACAAATGAATATAATTATATTTGGATACAAACAAGTAAACATGAAATTTAGCTATTATTTAATTTTATTCAATAAAACCACCACTAGCATAAATAACTGCCTCTACACGAGGTCAAAATGAGATGCAAGCTCTGATTAATTGGTCCTTATTTATGCCAGACATTACTCAAACATTTGCAGCTTTAAGGGAGTCTTTGGTATTATGAGGCTGTTTATTAACCTTCTTCTCAACAAAGTAGCACACATAATAGTCTAGTGGATTGAGATCTGGAGAATTAGGAGGCCAAATGTTGGGTGTGATGTGACCATACAAACGGTCAGCCATCCATTCATCTATTCGTAGAGACTTGTGGGATGGAGACGAGACTTGCTGGAATATGTAAGGCCTGCTGTTGCATATGTTGTCAATCCAGGGCTTGACAACTGTTTCTAGAACCTCAATATAAGCTTCAGCATATACTCCAAGACCTTGTGGGCAAGGTGTGGTGGCATAACATGTCCTTCATTGCTAACAACATCCAATACCATAACACTTGAAGGAAGTTTTGTGCGCATCACTCTTGGCACCTCAGAAGGATCTAAACAAAGCCATCTGTCATTTTTTCTGTTAAGTTTTTGATCTTGATCAAAACTTTTCTTATCTGAGAAAAAAAAATCACAGCAGCTTCTGAAGGTTTTTTTTAAGTTTGTTTAAAAGTCTTTTGCATCTGTTTAAACGGTTTTCTTTTGTTTTATCAGACATAAATTTACCTCTCTTCATCACGTAGGACTTGTATCGAATGTCTTCATGAACACTCCTGATTGTTGTTTCAGACACATGCAGCTTCTTGGCAATTGACCTCATTGATTGACCTCGGTTTTCATCAATTGTCTGCTTGACTTCCTGAATAAATTCGGATGTTCTCACTTTATCAGAACGTACAAAATGTCTTTTACGTTTTGATACAGACATTGGGGAACTGTCTGCGACTTCTAACTCTTTTCCTTATGATGTGGACAAACGATCTTGCAACTGTGAGGAAACGTGCAATATCCAAATCGCTATGATCAGCCTTTAATGCCACAATCACACCATGCCTTTTCATTTCATTTTGATATTATAGGTTTTGTCATTCTTGATTTCTGAAAAATAAAATCCTTAGAAGTTAGTGGGAAGCAGTATTAATCTTAAATCTGTATGTCCTCAAATACCAGTCGTATCCTGTATTTTACCTTCATATTCGTGTCATTCAAGAGTTTTTTGTATTGCAATTTCTGAGCTAATCTAGTTCTTCTTTAATTTCCGTAGTTTCACTCTAAGTTTAACATCATTGGAACGTGATCACTCACGCAGTATGTACTTGGTTATGTTGTGTAGTGTAAAACTGCATTCATCAACCTCTTATTGACAGCTATATGGTTGATCTAGTTTTACCTTCCTCCTTGTGGGATTCTCCATGTCCGTATATTTCATGGGTGATCTTGACAACTACCTGATCATTCGTCGTGTACCGTGGGACCTATCTTTCTCCACGTTCATTACGGGTTCCCATTCCGAATTTCCCAACTATTTCACCGCCTTTCCCCTTGCCGAATTCGACATTCGGGTCTCCTATAACGATTGTAATTTTTTGCGACTTGCATTTAGCCTTGGCGTTGTCCAGCGTACGCTAAAATTTCTTCTTCTGTACTATGTGCTGGCGTTCCATATACAACTATGACGGATATGTTGAAAGTACTTCCGTTCAGTTTAACAACAAGAATTCTTTCCGGTGTTTGAGAGTATCCGAGAACACATTTTTTCAAATAAATATCTAGTATCAGTCCTACACCTCTTTCATTTTTTTATCTCCACCTGCATTGTGTTTGTCACTGACGAAATATGCATTGTTTGACCAACTCTTTTTTACATACACATAAAATATTAATATTAGATCTTGTCATATCGTGCTTTTTTTTTAAATATCGTTCTACATTTTGTCTGATATCCCATACCGATAGAATTATCTGTTTTATGCGATCAGACGCCTTATGGCGGTCAGGTGACGCATCTTGCACATATCGATTCTTAAGGGTGAGGAGTTAATTCCAGTAGACTTAACTCTCTTCACGGCATTAACTTTCATAATTTGATTGTTATGTAGATAGATGTTTACGTGCTAAACAATATTATTATTGCCTTAACCTGGGGAAATCAGTTGTAACCAATGGACCCTTAAAGTTGTCCGTTTGGTATTTAAATTGAATTAAATAGATATATATATATATATATATATATATATATATATATACATATACATATATATATATATATATATATATATATATTAATTCAATTTAAATATATATATATATATATATATATATATATATATATATAGTTAAACCTACCAAGGTTTCACCTAAGCGGATCGTCAGGAGCCTGCCTTCCCTGACGATCCGTTTAGGTGAAACCTTGGTAGGTTTGTCTGTCTCTCGGTTAAACTAGGTCTGCTCTACTTATTGTGATGAGCACTTTAGTTAGTTAGCTGCGTATTCGTATCGGTTTTCTTTTTTCTTTGGACCTGAACGCTGAACGATTGTTTTCGACTGGCGTTCATGTTCTTGGCAGTTTCTTTTATTATATACCTTTGTTTCATTCGATATTGATTTGATCATTTGCAAATCAAGAAACCGAATGTTTTCCGAAACGAGTGCAGTTACTTATATTTATTTATAAGATTACTACTACTACTAATATTATATATATATATATATATATATATATATATAGAGAGAGAGAGAGAGAGAGAGAGAGAGAGAGATAGCGAGAGCGAGATTCATAGATAGATAGATAGATAGATAGATGTTTAAGTGCTAAACAATATTATTATTGTCTTAATAAATTGTAACCAATGGACCCTTAAGGTTGTCTGTTTGTTATATAAATTGAATTATATATATATAGATAGATATATAGATAGATATAGATGGTTAGATAGATAGATAGATAGATATAGATGGTTAGATAGATAGATAGATAGATATAGATGGTTAGATAGATAGATATAGATGGTTAGATAGATATAGATGGTTAGATAGATATAGATGGTTAGATAGATAGATAGAGAGCTGTTTAAGTTCTAAACAATATTATTATTATCTTAAAAATCAATTTATCTTCTTACTTTGAGAGGAAAATCTCTATTTATCATTTCATTTTCGAGTCGACCCAAAATGTTTTGTAGTTGTTAATCAAAAACCTGAACTTAAAACAAACAAAATATATTTAAAATTAGTACCAAGAGATATAAAAAAAATAGATCACATATTTTTAATTAATAATCATTGTTGAAACATTGCTTCCCGGAAGATCACCGAAGTTAAGCAACGTTAAGCCTGGTTAATACCTTGATGATAATTATTAATCGGAGAGCCGAGTTCCAGTTTCAGTTGCATACATTGTTTTCAATTACTCGAAAATACCCTTGGGGAAGATATGAATCCACGTCTTTTCCTCCAGTTATGGGGTAATTAGAAAGGTTTATATCAATAAAATATTATTATCCCCAAAAGTAAAATACGATTGCACGCAAAATATTTAGATTTCGGTATTAAATAACACATGATCTACCACTGAACAAAAACAGCAAATCGAAAAGAAATTTCCTTCAAGTTGAATTAGCTTTACATCCACTAGGCAAAATATTTATGAATGTTTTCTGCCATCTTTTTTCTGTCCTATTTTTTTCTGTTAGAATTCAAGTGAAATCACAGGAAGATATCTTTTCAATTTATTCTCACAACGCATATACAGATAGATAGATAAAGACTAATAGAAAATAGATAGATAGAGAGAGAAAGAGAGGTAAAGACTAATGGAAAATACAGTGGCAGATAGATAGATAGATAGATAGAAAAAGAGTAAGAGAAAATAGATAGATATAGACTAATAGAAAATAGATAGATAAATTAAGACTAATAGTAGATAATGACTAATAGAAGATAGATAGATATATAGATAGATAGATAAAGACTAATAGAATATAGATGGATAGATAAAGACTAATAGAATATAGATAGATAGATAGATAGATAAAGACTAATTGAAGATAGATAGTAGATAGATAGATAGATAAAGACTAATTGAAGTTAGACAAATAGAAGATAGATAGATAGATATATAAAGACTAATTGAAGATAGATAAAGATAGATAGATAGAAGGATAGATAGATAGATAACGAATAATTGAAGATAGATACATACATAAAGACTAATAGAAAATAGATAGATAAAGACTAGTAGTAAATAGATAAATAGATAGAGAGATAGATAAGTACTAATAGAAAATAGATAGATAGATCGATGAAGACTAATAGATAGATAGATAGATAGATAGATAGATAGATAGACATACAGACAGAGAGAAACACCGGTATTTGTGTTCGTTTTCCGAGTTTTGTATTCTTTTTCACTAATGTGGCGTCTCGAAGAAAAAAAATCCCGTGATAGAATTGTGTCCCGTTTGTTTTTAAATTCTCCAAATCAAAGATTCATCACTTGGAGTTTGCAACTTAACAATTGTTTGTTTTATTATTTCACAACTTTGATTTAGTAATCTTTTTAAAATGCTGATAATTGTTTCCTCACAATCCATAAAGTTATTTTGTGTTTTTCTTTTTAAGTTATATTATCGTAGAACCTGACGATGAATTTCAATTTCTTATCATTTCCACCGGACTCTGGATTGCATGCGAGAATATTGAAGTAAATAATTCTATAATTCTGTGTTTTTGTTCGGCATCTGATTTACATCGTTGATATGCGTTCGCAATAATTTTCCATCAAAAATTATCAACAGATGACACATCGAAAAATTCAATTACGTTGGATGACGGACGCTTCCTGCTATTGCAGCACAGGATTCAAAATGGCCGTCGAGTATTTGAGCACGCACTTAGTGTCGCATGCCGTTTGTTTTCATTAATTTAACTGGCGGGACGGATGCGATTATTTTCCTGTCTGTGTCATGTCCCCAGTGAGAAGCGAATCAAACTTCCGTCCAAGCCGTCGTTCACTTCGCTGAATGTAAACAGTGAATTAGCGAACAGAAATGAACGAAACGTGTTATAATCGAGTGATATAATTCCCTTGCAGATTAATGATCCCGTGAAGGCAAATAAATAAATTATATCGAAAGGAAAAGCGAGCATCAACGTAGGAATCAGCATACCGAGTTCAAATCCATGTCGAGCCTGCTATGGTTTACTTTTTTTAATTTCTTTACTTATTATAGCCTGAACGCTCTGAAGGAAGGAAAAGGACCAAAATTCCGGCCAGCTACTCTTTTTTGAGTACATACATAAGATAGAACGGTTATCGAATCATCCTTGATAATGGCTAAAGGTATAGCCGAAAGCGCTCGGAAATATAAAACATTTGGACAGTTTTTACACGCCTTTTGTCCCGAAAAGACAGCTCTTGTTCGAACACAAAAAATTAAATAAAAAGTTTAACCATAGTACCTTGTCTGCCGTTTTTAATGAAACATGCACATATATATATATATATATATATATATATATATATATATATATATATGTATATATATATATGTATATATATATATGTATATATATATATGTATATATATATATGTATATATATATATGTATATATATATATGTATATATATATATGTATATATATATATATGTATATATATATATGTATATATATATATGTATATATATATATGTATATATATATATGTATATATATATATGTATATATATATATGTATATATATATATGTATATATATATATGTATATATATATATATATATATGTATATATATATATGTATATATATATATGTATATATATATATATATGTATATATATATATATATGTATATATATATATATATGTATATATATATATATATGTATATGTATATATATATATGTATATATATATATGTATATATATATATGTATATATATATATGTATATATGTATATATATATATATATATGTATATATATATATATATGTATATATATATATATATGTATATATATATATATATATGTATATATATATATATATGTATATATATATATATATATGTATATATATATATATATATGTATATATATATATATATATATATATATATATATATATATATATATATATATGTATGTATTCCCTGTTACTTCATATCTTGAGCGGGTATGGCTCTTTACAGCTCCCTATCATTTATTATATATTTATATTATATCTAAGCAGTGTCCCCATTATTATCCCACTCAGTCGATGGCCTAAGTGGTATTCACGATTGTCCTGTACTCCTCATGCCTTCAATATCTCTTGTGAGAGTTAAAATCTTCAATTTTCCTTAAACCATGCTTGTTGGTCACATAGCTCTTTTATGCTAATCTCTGAATCTTTCCCCATAGACACATCTCCAATGCCATAACATTTTTCAGCATGCACTGCCAGAGAATAGGATTTATAATATATAACATATGCATATAAGCATACATGTAAATGCATCAATAAGGTATTTGTAGAAAAAAATCTCTTTTTACATGTGTATGCGATTAATTCATCTCCAGATGAAAGACAATAGACTGAAGAAGACATTACTGAGGAATAAGTCAATAAAACGAACTGGATTCAATGCCGCAGAAGATGACGAATTAAGTTTTACTTAAATGTCTGTCGCTGTAGTTGACAGTCAAGCATGAGATCAGAAAGATAAGAAATTATTAGAATATTACTTATGGGTAAATTTACCAGTATTTCATCAGTAAAATGTTGATACCTCAATGATAATTTAGTGCTACGTTTAAGTTCATGAAGGCAATGTACAAAAGAGGAAAGCTCATGAGAACAAATATCAGGTAAATACTTGAAAAAAAGGCACCGACAAACTAGGTTAAAGCGTTGCCAAAGAGAATGATGCGCGGATACAAGATCGGGGATGATAATGTTTCAGATTCTACTTTGGATTTTCCCAAAAATTTCAGGGTACATAAAAGAATCAGATCAGATTTTACAACGATATCAAAATACATGGACGAATGGTGGCCTTTTACTAGTGCAAAACAGATTCAGGTTAGACGAGTTGACTAATTCGATCTACAATATCAACTTCCTTAGCAACAGCTTTAGAAATTCACTCGATATAATTACTCCAATTATCCGTAAGCCTCGACCGTGGTAATGGAAAGCGGCCGGATGGGATTACCATCTTCCCTTTTAAAATGGGTACGTCGTTGATTTGGGATGCGACCTGTGCAGATACATTTTCGGCAGGTAATTTGATCAGGTCCGCGGTTGAGCCGGGGATCGTCGCCCGGGACGCAGAGATAAAAAAAATAGCTAAATATATTCTCTTGCTGATAGATTTTTTTTTTACTCCTGTGGCAGTGGAGACTTCAGGGGTTATTGGCCCTTGTTCGATGGTGTTCCTTCGGAGGTTTGGCGCGATTGCGTCTCGATTAAGGAACGGGCTTCGCGAAACGGAGTGGCTCTTGCAGCGTGTCTCACTGGCGACGGTTCGAGGTAATGCTTTCTCCATTATAGCGGCTGGCAGAGGATAGAAAAAAATGTTTATAGTTACGTTGTTCTGGAATTGTCATCATTGGTCGACTGAACTTGCTTTGTTTCAATGACTTTTGTTTTGTTATTATTAATTACTTTGTTCAATAAATACATTACCATTACTCCAATTCATATAAGCAGAAAAGATTAAACCGAGAGAGCTTAATGAGTTACTTTCCTCGAGGTTAGCATCAGTAATGCTGATGGAAAACAAAACAAGATTTTCCATGATGATTAAAATAGAGCAATTTGTTTTGCACTCATTAAAATTAACAATTTATTCCTTGCCTCACTTAACAAGATTATGATTTTCTCACAATTATTCGTTATGTTTCAGATCAATAAAAAGAAAGGAAGAATGTATGGCTGCAATCTCAATCAGGCATGTCTTTCTGCTTTAAATGTCACATGAGGATTTATATATTTAAGAGTGCTCAAAGAGGAATTAAAATATTCGTATCTATGTAGGCTACCAGGGTTGTTTGGTAAACCTTATTGCAGACAGCTGCTCAGGCATATATTTTATTCATTCAACACCCACAGTCATATCTAACGATTTATAATTTGACAGAATAGGGATTGATAGTAAGGGTGAAAATAAAAAGAATGAAGAAGAAGATGAGGAGGAGGAAGAGGATGAGATGAAGAAGAAAAAATTACTAAGTGAGCCTGCATTAGTTTCATGGAGGGTTCGGGCTATCACGCTCAGATAGAAAGTCACAGG